>OZ029919.1:3067500-3251356 GCA_964023275.1 Norana najaformis
ATGTCTGACTGTCTGTCTGTCTGTCTCTCTCTCTCTCTCTAACTCAAAACATCAACTCATAATAAACGAAATTGTGACTTAATCCTCTTATTAATCCCGTTATTTTCCAAATTTCGTTATTTATTAACTGCGTCGTGTACTGGGAGATAAAGCAATGAACGGGGGGCCTCTCAATAGAGCTCGGTCTGCTTAACACGTCATCAATATTCTCTCTATTTTTCGCCGAGCGCCACTGGCATATCGCGTCGGCTTTGTACTTTGGGGACCTGAACTGTGGTCCGCCCAAGATTGCACATCTATTAAGCTTAAACTTAAATTCTGTAAAAGTCTGCAAAAGTCTGTAAAAGTCTGCAAAAGTCTGTAAATGTCTGTAAATGTCTGCAAGAGTCTGAAAAAGTCTGTGAAAGTCTGTAAAAGTCGTGTTGTGTAAAAGAAAGAGACAATGGACAAGTTAAACTTCAACAACAGAATCTAACTCTGCCACTGCCTTTAAGGTGGGTAGTGCCAGTCCTAAGCCTGGATGATGGATGAGGGCGAAGTCAACGGCCTTTAATGCCATAAGAGCCTCTGTTTTGTTTGTTTTTATGCGATTGCCAACGAGAGTACCTATATTGACTGTTTGAATAGAATTCAAAGAAGTCTTAAATAGAATTCAGAGAAGTCTTAAGTAGAATTCAAAGAAGTCTTAAATAGAATTCAAAGAAGTCTTAAATAGAATTCAAAGAAGTCTTAAATATAGAATTCAAAGAAGTCTTAAATAGAATTCAAAGAAGTCTTAAATAGAATTCAAAGAAGTCTTAAGTAGAATTCAAATAAGCTTATCAGCAGCTTAAGTCGTCAATCTTCAGTCGATCACGTATTTTGCCTTCGTCGCATTCATGAGGCTGAAGCTGTGTTCATATTCGAAACCCAATACCTGGAAGGTGGCACCCAGTAGAGTAGCTTCAAATTTCGGGCTGCTCTCAGAGTGCTCAAATATGGGACCTTTGGGGCCTATTTGTACTCTAACAGGCTCTGAGGGGGCCCTATCTTTTTCAGATTCGGATCCGGGCCCTGATTCAGACCATCGTGTTCTTAAGGTTCACAGCGAGCGCGAACCGGTGGGAACTGGTGACCAGCTCAGTATACGCCCTGTGTATTATGAGGGTCAAATGAATGTGATTGAACGTCTCAGTCGATACTTCATAATCTAGGTTGGCATGTCATATGGATTCGCAAACTGTGGCATAGATCCTTTTTTGGTCTTTTGACCATTGTAGGCTAAATATGCCAGCGGCTGTAAAAATGAGCTAAATATTACTTTGAACTAAGAATTATGAACACTCACGAAATTTGTGCGCTGGCAGAAAATGTGTGCGCTATCCTCAGAAGTCATGCGCGCGCAGCACAGAGGAAACACACTGCCTATCATCATGCATAGATGCATCGATATATACATGTTTGTATCTGTACATTCATATATATCTATGTATATATATATGTGTATCATCGTGCATAAATGTATATACATACATGCTTGTATCTGTACATTCATATATATCCATGTATATATATATATATGTATATCATCGTGCATAAATGTATATATATATACATGCTTGTATCTGTACATTCATATATATATCTATTTATATACATGAATACATCATCATGCATAGATGCATATATATACATGTTTGTATCTGTACATTCATATATATCTATGTATATATATATAATGTATATTTGCATGTACTTGTGTGACCCATTAGTTTTATGCGCGTAATAACGTCGGCGTAATCGTAAATCAAGCAAGAAGTGACTTCCGGCAAAGGATATAGCACTTCCGGTTTTCTAAGGAACGAAATAAGATTTCCATATCATATATACATATATATCCATGTATATATTTGCTGTATACATATATATACATATATATATAAATTGATTATACAATTCCACCATCTCACTACTCAGCTCTGAATCTTCTGATCTGGCAGCCTATCGGTCAATACACTCGAACTGTAACATATTTTAACTCTATATATATATATATATATATATATATATATATATATATATATATATATATGTCAGTTTGGTCTATCTAGAAATGTGTTATATATATAATGCACAGATATGAATATATATATATATACATCGTGTTGTACATATGTATATATAAGTGTTGTACATATATATATGTATGTGTATGTATATGTATACAAGCATATGTATATATATATGTATATATAAATGCAATGTTGATCGATAAACGTCGGCGATTGATTTTGAGATATTGTCCGGTGTCGTTGGGATGCACTGCCATGCAACTGCAGACGACATTACGACAGAGTAATCCTCAGTCAGATACACAGACGGACAAGCAGGCAGACAGACAGGTACAAACACCGGCAGACAGACACGCGCACGCCTTGTCACAGAAAGACACTAAGAGACAGAACAGAATTTAAACCGACAGACAGACAGGTAGAAAGACCTACATACATAAGACAGACAGACAGACAGACAGACAGACTGACTGACTGACCTACAGACAGACGACAGACAGACAGACAGACAGACAGACAGACAGACTGACTGACTGACTGACTGACTAACTGACTGACTGACTGACTGACTGACTGACTGACTGACTGACTGACTGACTGACTGACTGACTGATTGACTGACTGACTGACTGACTGACTGACTGACTGACTGACTGATATATCTACACACAAACAAGCGCATTGAGAGCAAGACAGACATACAGAAAGACAGACGGAAGCACACCGACAGAAAGACACCCACACAAACCGATGGAAACATACACACAGATACACAGAGACACCGACACGCATATAATCTAATCTAATCTAATAACTTCTATAGCGCCGTTATCATAATGCCCAAGACAGCAATCGATGGTCACTTCGAGTGAAATTGTAATTAAAATCATGATCTATTGGAGAATTAAGCCAGGTCGAATTCCTACAGGTCGGAGAAACTAGAGTTAGGCTAATGTGGATAAGCAAGCAGAATTAGAACCAGACAGACAGATAGACAGACGAACAGAGAAGCGCACTGATATTCAGACAGACAGCCACTCAGTCAGGCAGACAGACAGACAGACAGAACTACTCTATCAATAGATGGAATCTAATATTGATAACAGTTTTTAACTGAACAATTGAAAGTCAGGTCATGTACAGAGAGTTACAAAAACACATTTCTCGACATTCGCTCAAATATTATTTGGACACATCTCAGCAGTTGCAACTGCGTACAGGACCATACGAGGTCTCTACGAACCCCGGTTCCCTGACCCCACAAGAGACCGGAAGAGACCAACTGGATGCCCTCGGCACCCATGGACAAGAGCGGAGGAATCCGACCTGCCCCCGTTTAGTTTCAGACCACATACGGCCTGGAGACGAACCCAGAACAGCGACGGCTGGCCGCGTGTTGTGAAAAAGGCAACGTTCCAGAGAGGGGTAGGGCATAGACGATGATAACTCAAACATATATACAGCATAGTTTTTATATATACATATACACACATATATAATACATATATGTGCATATATATGGGGAATACATGTTAATGTAGATATATTAGTTTGCTTATAGATATAGGGACAATGACACACACAGATTCATATATATATGTATATATGTATATATGTATATATATAACTTATATAGATGTGTGTGTATATAAATATAAAATTCATACATTATAACTTATATATATTATTAGAGTTTTACGAGAGGCGCTATATAAATATTAAGATAGATACAGGTGCGAAGGAAGACGTTGTAGGCAGATGACCTTTAGAAGCGAACAGATAACCGCCCCTGTACTTCGTTTAATTTTACAGATCATAAAAATCGGAGGATATTCGACACAGACAGGTTTTCGTCTGTGCGTGTCTTTATGTCTGTCTGTCTCTGTCTGTCTGTCTCTATCTGTCTTCCTGTTTCTTCTGTATCTCTCTATTTATCAATCTTTCTTCTTCTTTTTTCTCGTTCTCTTCCTTGTCCTCGTTTCTGTCTTGCCTTGTTTTCTAGCTCATATTTCTCTGTCTGTCTATCTGTCTGTCTGTCTGTCTGTCTGTCTCTGTCTCTTTCTCTCTCTCTCTCTCTCGTCTCTCATGACTTCTTCCGTTCTTTCGTCTTTTCCTTCCCTTCGTCTTTTTTCTTTTTCTGTCGTTCGTTCATTCATTCATTCATTCGTTCATTCGTTCGTTCATTCGTTCATTCATTCGTTCATTCATTCATTCATTCTTTCGTTCATCCATTCATTCATTCATTCGTTCGTTCGTTCATCCATTCATTCATTCATTCGTTCATTCATTCAGTCATTCGTTCATTCGTTCGTTCATTCATTCATTCATTCATTCGTTCATTCATTCATTCATTCATTCGATCATTCGTTCGTTCGTTCATTTATTCATTCATTCGTTCATTCATTCATTCATTCGTTCATTCGTTCGTTCATTCATTCATGACCAGACAACTGAAAAATAACTCAATCCACGAAATTCAGAGGACGAAGTACATTACACTCCCGAAATCCGCCTTTCATCTGAAAATACGTAAACGAAGTGTTATATTTTTTTAAGTTTTGTAGAAAAGTCTTTTGATGAGCTGCGGCGAGAAAGATTTCGTTGGTCGGTCGAGCGACGGAAATTATTTGTTGTGAAGAACGGAAGAAGAAATTGCATTAAAACGTTTTCCATTTAGGCGAGCTCTTCTTCCCGTTCTTTGTCGTCTTCTACTTCCGGTTATATCAACTTGCAAAGCCGGAAACGAAAATAAAGCGTTTCAATATGGCGTCGATTGGCAGGAGGAAGGAAAATGACTTCTTCTGTTGTTTTGCTGATCTGTTGTTCATCATATACTACTACTACTACTACTACTACTACTACTACTACTACTACTACTACTACTACTACTACTACTACTACGACTACCACTATTACTACTACTACTACTGTTATTATTATTATTATAATTGTAGTAGTAGTAGTTGTTGTCGTATAAGTAGAAATAGTAAATATATATTAGTAGTAGTAGTAGTAGCATTAAAATTAACATTAGTATTAGGATCAAATAAATCATCAATATTGTCATCATCATCATATTTTTCGTCAATATCAAACACAACCTTCAACATCATCATAAGCAAACCAATAAAAACTGCGCTAGATTAATTTAAAATATCGTCATCATCAACAACGCAATTTGGTTTTTGCATTTTTTATACTGCCTTGAACAGACAGTATTTCTTTCTTTGTCTCTGTTCGTCTTACCGGGCTTGGCCTGAACCAAAAATCTCATAAATCTCCTCTGTCTGTCTGTGTGTGTCTGTGTGTGTCTGTGTGTGTCTGTCTGTGTGTCTGTCTGTGTGCCATAAATCTCTGGTTGTCTGCTTCTTGACCAATCACCCTCCATCAAACTCTGCTGAAAAGAAAAAATTCCTCTCGACTTACAAATCACTGACTCTCCTCTTAAATGATCGAAAATTCTCTCCTTCCTTCCTTTCTTCCTTCATTCCTTCGTTCGTTCCTTCCTTCCCTCGTTCCATCCTTCTTTCCTTCCTTCTTTCGTTCGTTCGTTCGTTCCTTTCTTCCTTCCTTCCTACATCTTCCAATGTTCTGTCCACTGCTTTGTACCCACTATTCTTTAATTCCATTCACTATTAGTATGTATCCATGTACGTTTAGTATATATGCATGCATATGTATGTGTGTATAAATATATATATATGTATGTACATGTGTGTGTATGTATGTATGTATAAATGTATATATGTATGTACATGTGTGTATGTATGTATGTATGTATGTATACGTGAACAATCGCATATCACATTCCGACCCGTACTTTTCTGCTTTCCTCTTGCATTAGTTTCGTATTCCTTTAGCCTTACGTGTCATAGTTCCGACGCAGTATCAGTAGCATCACGGAGATGCTCGCGACTTATTTCCTACCCAGCCTTTGCCACCACCCTATGCTCCATTATTTGCGTCTAGCCTGCCCTACATTTGCCTATGACCTACTCCCCTAAATATGACGCTATATGCCCTGCTCCTTGGCCTCCGTTTCTCCCCAATACACCCCAACATCGGCGTTTATAGCCCACATTTCATCTGCCCCCACATCTTGTTTTCTCGTTGGATAAAACGCCCTCTTTTCCAATACAATATTCGATCATTTGCGCCGCCTGGCGGCCATGTAGACAAGATGGACTGCCCTCTAGTGTCTGCCTCATTTTCCACTCGACAGTTATCGATACGACGTCAAAACGAATCACCTCCACAGCATCGAAACTCTCCGTTCTGTCCACGTTTCACGCATGCGCCGAAATTTATCACGTGACCCAGATACAGAGGCACAAACATTCATCCATAAGACCTACCAAGAAAGTCATATGTACGTGTTAGGGCGAGGCATATAAGTATGAGTGGATGTTGGTAGGTAAGTGTAAACGTAAATATACACGTTTTTCTGTAGCGACTGTATGACCTCGACCCTACTCATTTTCACTGAATTTATCGGATCAGAGCCTTAACAACAGATGCCCGTTTGAATGGACGCAACATCATTTATGGTCCCCGTGTGCGGACCTAGCTAACCCAAGGTTTAAATCTCTGAAATATAGCCACTATCGGGATTCGAACCAGGTTGTGTTGGATCGTTTTTCCTACATCTCATATACATTTGGCGGAGTAAGAAATGTTTTCTCCTGAAGAAGGATCAGCCTTGGACGCCATAGAAGTGGTTGGATTAGATTAGATTTAATTTGATTAGATCTAATCTGATCATATCAAATCAGATTAGATTAGTTTCGGGTAAACTCTAATCAGAGGATTTGACGACTATCTCATACTACAACATAGCCACTCTGCCCTAAAGTCGTTGTAGCCTCGTGACCTTGTTTTGGTCTATATTGTGGCCTTCCTTTCCCTAAAGCCCAAGGCCGACTGTTTTCGTTCTTTGTTAGTACCAGACAATTTCTTATATGCAGACTTCGAAATTACGCAGGGGCTTGTGTATTATGAAGTTTAACACGAGAACTTTTCAGTTACTCTTGGCATGTCTATGAAAATTATATTTAAAAATTAATACAATAATCGATGCACACGATTTCAAAGTCGCGCACCAAGCGACATCTTAAGTTAAATTGTTGTTGAAGGGCATGAAAATATTACTGAAAATAATCATAGGCCTACTTAGCGAAACTTCACATAAGGACCAACACCTTAATAGCTAGCATAACAAGGAAAAGGACTTACATCTTAATAGCTAACATAACAAGGAATTTAAGTATTCAAAGGACTCATTTTAACTCTTTTGCCTACTTGCTTTCTCTGCGCATTTCTCGCAAATTAACTTTTTCGACTTTGTTGTTAGTATGTCTGATCGAACCACGAGACTTTTTAGATCTATTGGGCGATCATGTTCCAGCGGGTTGTAGAGTTTAACAAAATGTAAGTGGGGTAAAAGACATCACAAGGTGAAGGTCAGCAACCGACCCCTATACTCAATCGAAAACCAGTTCAACACACATGGAAACAATCTCTACCGACCGTGGCAAGATTTGTGCAGATTATGGCAAGCGACCTGCTGTCAGTGGCAAGCGTTTTATTGATCGCAGCGTGGCAATATCAGTACAGCCGTCGGTCAGTTGGGGCAAGTGGTCGTGGCAAGTGTTCTACAACTTGTGGCAAGTGTAGTTAAAGCAGATCACACGAAGGCAATTAAGAGCATATAACAATACATAGAAAATGTAGCCTTTCCTCTCTCTCTCTCTATATATATATATGTTTCAATACTGTATAAATATATTTATGCATTACGTGTAATATATGTGCTGTATATTTATTTATTTCTAAACGCGTTCAACAGTTTGTCCAAGATTTCGGCAATATTCTATTGTCTGTCTGCTTGTTTGTCTGTCTGTCTGTCTGTCTGGCTGTCACCTCATATACATAAACGTGTAATGTATTTGCCAATTGTAAATATATATTTATATATTATCTATTTTCAATACACATTCAACAGTTTGTTCAACATTTAGATAGTATTCTCTCTTTATGTATATATATATATATATATATATTACCGTATATATACACACACACATATATGTATATATATGGACCTATATAAATAGCCTCGAAGCCACATATATTCTTTTTTTTATAATTCAATATATATATGTAATTGTTTTATATATACATAAGTTAAAAATATATATATCTGGAAAGGCGGAAGAACGCTATTGAATTCAACCGGTGTTCAATCTCTCTGTCATCCTGTTTGGCAATTCTTTCGGCGGTTGATTGGCAGCTGCAACAGAGCTTTTTCCGCCGGGGTCAGCGGACCGTGAAGCGTTTAACCAAGCGGAAAACGGTAACGAGACAGCCCGTGACAGAAACGCAAACAGGATTTATGGCGAACGTTCGCAGAATTCCATTCACTTTCCGCACAAGTAAAACATGGATGACGTCTTCTTCTGCCGAGTTCTTTAGCGATTTCGCGCATGCGCAAAACGGCCGTGCCGACAGCGGATGAGAAAACAATGGCGCGGGCCTTTTGGACAATGCCGAGAGTCTTCTGCTGCAAAAAACTGAAACATAAAAACTAAGTGAATCTGGTTACTAAATGATATCATTCCTCCCTTCATTTCTTTCTTTCTTCATTTCTTTCTTCCTGCTGTCGTAAATCGAACTTTCTCATATTTTATTTCCTTTCCTCGTTCGTTGCTTGCTGTCTTCTTTCCTTCTTTCTTTCTTCATTCCTTTCTTGTTTCCTTCCTTTCTTCCTTCTTTCCTTCCTTCCTTCCTTCCTTCATTTCTTCCTTCCTTCCTTCCTTCCTCCCTCCCTCACTCCCTCCCTCCCTCCCTCCCTCCGTCCCTCCGTCCCTCCGTCCCTCCGTCCCTCCGTCCGTCCCTCCTTCCTGCCTTCCATGAATTTCGTGTTGGGCCTATTACACGAAAATGTCACTTTGCTCGTTCGTCGTGTCGTTAAACTGCTGAATCACGTGACACACCAGAAGCGAAATGAATTCTGGGACAGCTGGGAGGCTGCGCGGTCGCATCTAAACGATTGCCCATCATTCGCACTAAAAGGCAGCGGACAGGTACACTTGACGGAATTAATTGCGAATCGAAGTATCGGTTCAGGAACATCACAGCAAGATTTGCTTAGTCAAAGAAAAACAAACAAGCACGCATCTTGTTCACATACACAATATATATATATATACACATATATACACATCAGCATATGCATGTATATTTACGTATATACACATGAACAACACAAAGAGGGCATATATATGTATATTCCAATGAAGCTGCACGTATCTATATATCTACATAGGTATCCTACATATATATAGACAGCCATATGCATATATTCTTATGTGGAATCGTTGATTGCAAACAAGACACGTGACAATATTCAATCAATATCATTGTTTAGATTTCATTTCTGAAGATAAACAAACAAGATAGACAATCGATTGGTCTATGACGAGTCCACACGTGACGTTTATCAGAACAAATGTATATTACTACTTATTACTATTTATTACTACTTATTACTACTTATTACTACTTATTACTAATTATTACTACTTATTACTACTTATTACTACTTATTACTAATTATTACTAATTATTACTAATTTTTACTAATTATTACTTGTCTAACATATAAATGTATGAGACTGAGCATGCACGTTTACCCACCATAACTTCCGGTT
This sequence comes from Norana najaformis, assembly GCA_964023275.1. Taxonomy (NCBI): domain Eukaryota; kingdom Metazoa; phylum Annelida; class Clitellata; order Crassiclitellata; family Hormogastridae; genus Norana; species Norana najaformis. The sequence continues at coordinate 3,077,261 of OZ029919.1, forward strand.
TCCCTGACCTAATGAACTTATACCTCTGGTTTCTCTGACCTACTGAATGTCGACTTCCGGTGTGCCTGACTTACTGAATTTTGACTCCTTACTTTACACTATTCTGTATTTTATAAATGTAATGTAATAGATAATGCACACGATATCAGACAGATTTATATAATCTATAAAAAACAAGGTTACCGAGTCATATATACATACATACACACATGCATACATACATGCATAAATAAATACATAGATAAATTACATAGATACATAGATATGTACATACATACATACATACTTACATACATGTATATAATCCGCGCATGCGTGTAGTCAGTTATTGGACTTTTGAGAAAAACAGTTGACGAAGGGTTATTGCGGAAGCTGCCGGAGTTTAATACGGATGCTTTGACTTCCGAAACACCGTGCAAACAAAATAAGCAAGTTAAAGGAGCTTCATAAACGGTTATCTATTTCCATCATCCTAAGCCCATTTGTATATGCCCCAACGATAAACATATATATATACATACAGCTGATTGAACCGATAATATATATATATATAATTGCAATATTGGTTGTTGACTCACTAAAGACCAAAGTCTGCCTTTAAACATTTGCCTGAAGAACATTTGCTGCTGGCAAATATAGTCAGCCGTTACAAATTTTAGTAATACATCTGTATAGATATGTATGTATATACCTGTATATGTAACTGTTATATATCCACAATACTGTATGCATATATATATATATATATATATATATATATATATATATATATATATATATATATATATATATATATATATATATATATATATATATATATATATATATATATATATATATATAACTGATCCCTGCCGATAAAAACTCCTTTGACCAAGCCTGAGAGCAAGAAGCAGACAAGTTATTACTCAACCGCAAAAGAACCAAACCTTTTTTGGAAAGAACAGAGCCGTGAGTGGCTTACAGCTGGACTACAGCAGAATATTATAATAGTATAGTATTATAATATTATCTGTAACTGGAACCACGTGACAGGACCATTCATTAAGGTTACGTAGTAGGTAGTGACCGTGCCTGAGAAAACCATCACAAAGTCACAAAAATCAAAACTGGGTTTTGCATTGCTCTGGATTTGACTGGAATTGAGGAATAATTAGGTGAAAACTGCATATTTCTATTGCAAAAATTAACGAAGTTACCATTTTTTAGGCCCTAATCATGCACGTCTCATGGCTAGTTTTGAGAAATCGCCAGCTAAAGTTCACCATAATTTAGCCACCTGGTATAAATTAGACTTTCTATTTGCCACAATTCGTTACATATATAGTTAAGAATTACAAAACAAAGCATTACATGTATATCCATTGTACTCTCTTGTTGGCACTAGACAGGTAACACCTAACTATTGATACGACAGAGACAGACCTTCAACGGAAGCCCGATCCATGCCAGCTGACTCCCTGAAGATACCTGCAAATCGTCTGCTTCGTATTAAGTATTCATTTCTTTGAATATCGAGGTATTTACAACATATTGATGTTGGTCCTGATCGCCTAATCGACCCAAAGCTCATCCTCTCCTTTATGTAGGCAGACGATTGAGCACATTTCCTTGGAAAGGTCTGATAGTTCACATAAACACGCACGCACATAACACAATACTCACACGTAAACACGAATACACACATACAAATACACATACACAAACAAACACACGCACACCCATACATTCACACTGAGTAAGCTGGTTCCCGCAACTTAACTTTCGTGGGGCTCGCTAGAAATCTCGAGATTACGATTACGATTATGATTTTTGGATTGCGAGTTTGACTTGAAGCGACTACCGACTGATGCCTTGGGCATTATGATACCGGCGCTATAGAAGTTATTAAATTAGATTAGATTAGATAACAAAAATATGCAATTCGTTGGCTTTACAAATAGTCCACCGCAGTCGACTGATTCTTTCAACTACCTTGAGCCGCTGAGTTCCTTTTGTTATGTACTTGCAACACATTATTTTATTCGATGTGGCGTCATTAGTTTCCATAGCGACCAGTTACATAAATAATTCCGGTATAATTATCTTCGGTAGAAATGATAGACTGCCACTATGTTTTTGTATATCATTCATATTTCCTACCTACGGCGACGAATCTCTTTGTAAAAGATCCCGTTTTAATTAATTTTTAGTTAAGTAACAAAATACCTAAATAAACAAGTTATTTGTCCAGCGTAAAAGTGCTGCAGACAGACAGATTAAAATGCGTACATACACACATACAGATACATGCAGACACACATAAAAGTACACAGACAGACAGGCAGACAGACAGACAGACATAAAAATACAAAGACAGACAGACAGACACTCAGACAGACAGACAGACAGACAGACAGACAGACAGACAGAAAAGTACACAGACAAACAGACAGACAGACAAATACAGACATATACACTCAGCTATATATACACAAAAACATTTCACCCCATATGCGTCATTACCGCTGACAATATCTTGTCTTTCTCTTCGTCTTTTTGACAGGATATTATATCAGTATATACAAACACACATACTATTCAAGAAGTATATATATATATATATATAGAATTTTTAATATATAACAGAATTTTGCAGCCTATATATATATAATATATGCCCATAAATTCAACATACACGATCTTAATAAAAGTCAAAAACATGGTACATGCATAGACTTACGAATAATACCTTTCCAAACAAAGTCAGTGACTTATAGTCTCGCCAAGTGAAAGCCATAAGTAACCAGACCAGCGTTCAAAGTTAATACATCAATTTTGTAAATAAAATATACAGTATACACAGCCTAATACATGGCATATGTAATGTCAAATGTATATACACAGAAGGAAGAAAAGATATACCGGAAGTGCGATTATAAACCGACCACAAGAGGAATTACACAAACCGGAAATGCTGTGATGGCTCAAACCGGAAGTTCTCTGAAGCAGACATATTGCTTGAGGCTGTTTTCCTATTTACGTTCCGACTTAAGGATGAAAATTGTTTTGGGAATTGTTTGTCCAATCTCTAAAATCTTTGAACATACACGACATGCGAGGCAAATGTTGTCTCAATGTGAAGTCATGTGGAAATTTATATAGCTGCGCTGTTTAATTAGAAATTCATATGGCGCTTTGTGTTCGTAATTTTATGTAAAAATTTAGTCCTATGTAGTACATTACGTAATCTTAACTTCATTTGAAAATTTTTATAGCGCACCATGTAGTTCGATGACTTCTCCTGGTCAGGAGAAGTCAGCTGTACATGCGAAACGAGTCACCCAGTTGCTAGAGTGGAGGTAGTGTTTGTCTTTGAACGTTTTGACCACACTAGTGTCTGCCGCTACCAGCTACTACTCCGGAGAGAACACAGAGATGAGAAAATTGTAAACAAACTAGGAAACATGCCAGTACAGTAGCAATTATTAGTAAATACATATTCATGATGTGTTTAGTCTATGAATATGCATGAGTAGGTTGCGGATGACTTTATCGTGAGAGCTTGACAAGACAGCCGTGAAGGACAGTTATCTGCAATGAATCAGTCCAGTGTGCTCGGATGAATTCGCAAGGATGACGTTCTAATTCGCTGCCTAATGGACGAATGATAGCGTTAACTGAGTTCACTAGAGGGCTACAAATGACCTCAGAGCTAACAGTTCACCGAACGCGAGGCCGTTGGACAGACCGCCATAAAATTGCCGTTATCATAGACACATCCGATAGCGTTGAGTTTTATGTGTATACACCGGAGTTTAACGGTGTCTTAATGCTATCTTAAGATGTGCCTGTATTCTTCGACTCAAAGACAATGAGAGTCCACAATTGGCCGGAGCATTGACGGCCGACGATAAATATCCATAAACCCGGACGTAGAACGACCCGGTTGTGTGAGGGTTGATGATACGGACGTTACGGGGGAGCGGGTGTTGTGCGGCGTTTGCAAAGTCCCCTACGCTGCGGTAAGACGCATCACTTTGTTGTTGTATTTCGCGGTAGACCCGACAGTTGTGGGGTATCGTGTTGGGTCGCATGCCAGGCAATATTTCTTTTGAACGCCTATCGTATCAGGTGGTATGGAAAGTCGATCAGGGCTGGATTAAGCACTCGGAGAGCCCCATGCAAAGTATAAACGGGGGCCCCATGCAAACTATACACGGGAGCCCCATGCAAACTATACACGGGGCTCCATGCAAACTATACACGGGAGCCCCATGCAATCTATACATGGGAGCCATGCTGCAAGTCAAGGCATCTCTGAGCGTGAGGATGCCAGTTCGAGTCCCGGTCGTGGCTTATTTCAGAGATTTGAATCTCGGGCTATAGCACGATCCGTACACGGGGACCTTAAATGACATGGCGCCCTTTCAAATGGGCAGAGTTGGTGAAGTGGCTGTTGGGTCCGTTTCGGTGAAAGGTCAGAATACTGCAGGGCAAAATGGTTGGAAAAGTTTGGTTTTCAGTTTGGGGTGAGACAGTTTGGGTTGAAACACACTCCAGGAGAGATGGCAAAAGAAGGAGAGACCGTGCGCAATATCTGCTTCTTTAGCCACACTGAATTCTCCATCAGTTCTTGTCGCCGCAGATAAAGTTCCGACTCCAGTGGGGGGTGACCCTCATCAGTGGACGGCTCCGTGCAATTGCATACTTTGCATACTTTCAATCCAATACTGGTCAATCCGGCTCTGAAGTTGATCTCTGTTTGATGCAAAGTACTTCTCGTTGATAAACATCGGACGCATGCAGCTGATTGCCAAAGCGACAGCCTTTCACCTCTGCGTCTGTGGTTTGGATCCCGGCGCCTCGCGTGCGGAATCAGAAATACTCTTTTTGAGAGGAGCCGTGCAACATGTGATAATAGTAATCCGGTAACTTCTATTGCGCCTCTGTTAATTGCTCAAGGCATCGGTCTGTGATAGCTGCGATGGAAAATCTGCGTGCATGCGAAATTCCTGGGTGTATCCGGTCAAAACTCACAGGAAAATCTAAGAAGAAAGAGACACATGCAGCAACTACGCAGGAAAGGGACACAGCACCTACGGAAGAAAGGGACACAGCAACTACGGAGGAAAGGGACACAGCAACTACGGAGGAAAGGGACACAACAACTACGGAGGAAAGGGATACAGCAACTACGGAGGAAAGGGACACAGCAACTACGGAGGAAAGGGATAAGCAACTACGGAGGAAAGGGATAAGCAACTACGGAGGAAAGGGATAAGCAACTACGGAGGAAAGGGACACAACAACTACGGAGGAAAGGGATAAGCAACTACGGAGGATAGGGACACAGCAACTACGAGGAAAGGGACACAGCACCTACGGAAGAAAGGGACACAGCAACTACGGAGGAAAGGGACACAGCAACTACGGAGGAAAGGGACACAACAACTACGGAGGAAAGGGATAAGCAACTACGGAGGAAAGGGATAAGCAACTACGGAGGAAAGGGACACAGCAACTACGGAGGAAAGGGACACAGCAACTACGGAGGAAAGGGATACAGCAACTACGGAGGATAGGGACACAGCAACTACGGAGGAAAGGGACACAGCAACTACGGAGGAAAGGGATAAGCAACTACGGAGGAAAGGGATAAGCAACTACGGAGGAAAGGGATAAGCAACTACGGAGGAAAGGGACACAACAACTACGGAGGAAAGGGATAAGCAACTACGGAGGATAGGGACACAGCAACTACGGAGGAAAGGGACACAGCAACTACGGAGGAAAGGGATACAGCAACTACGGAGGATAGGGACACAGCAACTACGGAGGAAAGGGACACAGCAACTACGGAGGAAAGGGACACAGCACCTACGGAGGAAAGGGACACAGCAACTACGGAGGAAAGGGATAAGCAACTACGGAGGAAAGGGATAAGCAACTACGGAGGAAAGGGATAAGCAACTACGGAGGAAAGGGACACAGCACCTACGGAGGAAAGGGACACAACAACTACGGAGGAAAGGGATAAGCAACTACGGAGGAAAGGGATAAGCAACTACGGAGGAAAGGGATAAGCAACTACGGAGGAAAGGGACACAACAACTACGGAGGAAAGGGATAAGCAACTACGGAGGATAGGGACACAGCAACTACGGAGGAAAGGGACACAGCAACTACGGAGGAAAGGGATACAGCAACTACGGAGGATAGGGACACAGCAACTACGGAGGAAAGGGACACAGCAACTACGGAGGAAAGGGACACAGCACCTACGGAGGAAAGGGACACAGCAACTACGGAGGAAAGGGACACAGCAACTACGGAGGAAAGGGATAAGCAACTACGGAGGAAAGGGACACAACAACTACGGAGGAAAGGGATAAGCAACTACGGAGGATAGGGACACAGCAACTACGGAGGAAAGGGACACAGCAACTACGGAGGAAAAAGACACAGCATCTACGGAGGAAAGGGACACAGCACCTACGGAGGAAAGGGATAAGCAACTACGGAGGAAAGGGACACAGCAACTACGGAGGAAAGGGACACAACAACTACGGAGGAAAGGGACACAGCACCTACGGAGGAAAGGGACACAGCAACTACGGAGGAAAAAGACACAGCATCTACGGAGGAAAGGGACACAGCACCTACGGAGGAAAGGGACACAGCAACTACGGAGGAAAAAGACACAGCACCTACGGAGGAAAGGGACACAACAACTACGGAGGAAAGGGATAAGCAACTACGGAGGAAAGGGACACAGCAACTACGGAGGAAAGGGACACAACAACTACGGAGGAAAAAGACACAGCACCTACGGAGGAAAGGGACACAGCAATTACGCAGGAAAGGGATAAGCAACTACAGAGGAAATGAGTTCGTATACCTGTGTCTGAATATGTATATGTATACAAGTATATATGTACTGTGCATAGGTTTTCGCAGACAAAGTACGTCCTTGTTTTCGATAGGTTTTTTAAAAGGCTTTACATAAATGTAGAGATAAAAATAAGCGCGTTCCGTTAACGCATTGTAATATCAGTCGAACCACGTTGAATTATATAGCGCCCGGCGCCTAAGTAAGTAAGTAGCAAAAGTAGGTGTTGTCGGCGTTGTTTTCACGGCTCGATTAATACATATGTTCCAAAATGCTTTATTAAAACTATATATAGGTGTTGCGCAGCTGGCGCATTGTGCCAAAGAGTCTCGCAGGCATTGCGCATTTTTCTAGCGCCTTTTATGAAACTTTTAAAAGCAGGCAGTTTCACATTCATACACGCGAAGCACATTGTGGTCTTTATGACAGATTATGGACAGTGATATCGCATGGCACCTTTCAGCTTCACTTCCTGTAGTCACGCGCGTGTATTAGAGAGTCTATGGCGTGATGTGCATGGCCAGACGGGAAAAAGGTAAATAAAGGTAAAGGTAGCACTTATATTTACACCTATTCCGAATACAAAATAACACGTGTATATTAAATATTATATAGTTAATGTATGAGTATATCATACATGTTTTAGCACCTTCACGAAGTTCTTAAAAGGTGCTATTTAAATGCAGACATATATACATACATACATACATACAGCCATACATACATTCAGACATACGTAATTCAGACATACATACATTCAGACATACATACGTACATACATACATATACACACACAAACATACGTATAAATACATACGTACATACACACATACATGCATACATACATACAGACATATATTCAGACGCACATACATATACATATACATACATACGTATAAATACATACGTTCATACATACACACATACATACATACATGCATGCATGCATGCATACATACATACATGCAACAGGGAGATTATGCGGGGGCCATCCAAACCTTCCCCACTGCTCTACAGTGAGCAAAGCCGTTGCTCTTCCGTCTAATGTTATCTGCCTATCGGCTTTCGAGATGTGAGCGAGTTTTTCAACGGTTTCCGTCTCCAGTAAGAGGCGCGACGAACAAAGGATTCCCACCACGTGGGCTCGGTAAGAGGACGTCTCCATCTTCCATCACTGCTGCTGCTGCTGCTGCTGACGGCTTAGTCTCCTTGACAAATAAGAGATGCGGATATCGCCGTGAACCATTTAGATGATGAGGATGGCGGTGGTAAGCAGTCGAGGCTGATGGCAGACGATCGCATTACCTGCTGCTGCTGCTCCTGCTGCTGCAGAACCGAGAGAGATGATGAAACGATATGCTGTCAACCGTGTGCGCGTTTTCAATCAGCGGCCGCCATTCCAAGATGTCTTCCAGCGATCGTCTTATGTGCCAAGATATGGAGATATTTTGGAACTGTTTATCCCACACACCTACGTACACACATGTCTGCACACACGCACACACACACACACATACACACCTACACCTACACCTACACTTCTATATCTGACAGCCATTACTGGGATTAAAAGCATTCATACAGCTCTGCTGATTGGCGGTATACTTACAGATTTGGGAACAGATCCAGCTTCTTGTGAGAGGAACTGAACTGGTTACCTGAGCAACAACGCATTCAGATTAAGACCTTGAAATGCTTACGCATAAATGTGTTTCAGGCTGTGCTCCATCTTATCTTATTATTATTATTATTATTATTATTATTATTATTATTATTATTATTATTTCTGCATTTATTGAGCGCCACTATCTAATGACAGCATCAATGTTGGTGCTGAGCAACCGAGAGTGAAGGATTGCTCAAGGTCTCAAGGTCCCTACACAGTAACCGTCTCAAGGAAGGAGGCTCGAACCCGTACTCTCCACAGGACAGGTCGAGACAGAGAGCGACATGGAGAGAGGGAAGGGGAGAAAGAGAGAGAGAGAGAGAGAGAAAGAGAGAGAGAGAGAGAGAGAGAGAGAGAGAAGAACAAAATCATTTATCTTTCAGTCTTTTTCTCCTTAAATGAATATGTCTGTCTGTCTGTCTACCTTCCAGGTAACCAGTCACATGACGCTCTTATACTGGTGCCCTAATCACCAATATGCTCACTTATTCCTCAGGCCGGTGCGATAATGCCTGACCACGTGACATTGCCTTCGCTGGTTCCCTAGTTTAACCACGTGACTTCACCTTTGTCTGTTTCCCTACTTTCTACTCTAGCACCGTCTTAAGCTGGTTCTTCATCCCCCCAACACACATTATCTGAAAACCACACTGACTCACAAAATTGAAAACCATATTCTTCTGCTGCCCTAACACTTCTCCGTCCTAACATTTCTCCGCCCCCCGTCACCTTATCCTTAAAATTTGGTAATCGCTCCATAGCCATAGCAGCCCCACCACTCTGGAATATCTGGAATAAACTCCCCTCAGAACTGCGACAGTTTTCTGACCCATCATACAAACACATCGATGCTCCACCAGTTTCAATTTTTCCATCGGCCTTTCACTCAAAGCTGAAAACATTCCTTTTCACAGTTCCCTATCCTGACACGCCTTCTTCCTCTTATCTCTCTCTCCTCTCCAACCCCAAACACCACCACCCCATAGCTGCCACGCTGGCTCTCCGTCTGACTTTTGGATCTCGACCTGGAACCTATCGATTTTGTTTTGACTAAGCGCCTGTGAATAAGGTGATCCTCGCGACGTGGCTTTCGTTAGGCGCTGTAGAAATTTCGGAATTACGATTACGATTACAAAATCACAAACCGTAGTACACCAGAAATTACTACCCAAAACAACATCATGCTGTCTATTGTCTAACCACACACGTCACCTCTATGCCCTCATCTTTACAGCCCTAGATCGAATCACAGTTAAGTTTGAGTGCGTTGTCAGTTTTCCAACACCACACGAACCTAATATATTTGCCCAGGCAATTTCTTCAGCTCCACGACGTCTGATTCGCTGCTGCGCGAGAATTAGATTTAATCAATTTCAACACCATTCGCATAACTCGCCGCGAAAATCAAATTATCACTAATGATAAAGCGCTAACACGCTTTCAGTTACACGTTCTAGCTACGAATATATATATATATATATATATATATATATATATATATATATATATATATATATATATATATATATATATATATATATATATATATATATATATATATATATATATATATATAAAATACATAATCTCTTTCTATATATATGCGTTATATATATATGCTTTAAATATATAAGATAAATATATGAATTAAGATAATGTATAATATATATATATGCGTTATATATGATTTATATATAAGATATATATATATATAAATTAAGATATGTATAATATATATGCGTTATATATATGCTTTATATATGATATATATAATATTTCTGATAATATTCGTTTATTTAATGCATAATGTTGTACATAATATATGCATGCTATTACATATTCGTCACTATGGCGTATACCATTACATATATGTATGTACTATATATTATGTACATTATATATATATATATATATATAATACTCATCGGGGTGCTCGATAGTCTAATGGTTAGCTGGCTGAACTGTAAATCATGAGGTCTGGGGTTCAACTCCCCGCCAGGGCAGATATTTTTTAGAGAATTCGGCTCCACTTACGACCCCCCCCACTAGTCAACTCAGCTTTAATGAATACACTGACTGTATATTTTTATTGAGACGATCAGGCGCCGAGGGAGAGGACTGGCCAGATGCCATTCTCATATGCCGAGGCTAAGAAACGAAGTCGCTAAAACTTCATACATATGGATGCAGCCTCAGGGCTAGCTCAAGGCATTGCTTTTCTTCTGTAGCGGCTGTAATCGTAGACCAGAAGAAAGACATGCCAACTAGAGATGGACCACCCATGCATAATGCAAGGTGGGTGGTCTCGTAAGGCTCTGCTTACGTATCAGGCCAGAGTGAATGTTCGGACTTATCCGGATGAAGTTGACGTTAATGGAATCGTGTTCTAAAGACGATAGAGAATCCAAGGGTCATTTTTCTCCCAAGAACGATGTCACATTGACGGCTATACAACGTAGGTGGCCTGCGTGTGTGGTCTCGAATGCTTCATGATAGGGCTACGCACGAGGCCTAGTATACACTTTTTGATTTAGGCCTGCATGGATCGTTCAGCAAATGTTTTAGGCCTGTATGTTAACTAGGCCAACGTATACCTGGCCTTGTAGGCTTACTCTTAGGTCACCGTGTATCGCTTATACGGTACCATTAATTAATTATATAGACCAACGTGAGTGGCTTGATACCCTTAGCGAAAGGTCAGCGTGGGTGGTCTAGTACGCTTAGGTCCACGTGTGCGGTCTCAGGTGTTTAATAATAGACGAACATCGGTGGCCTTCTCATCGGTCGTTCTTTGTCCGGAAGCAGAAAAGACCACCTACACGCGGTTTCTGTATTCACACTTGACATTTAGGCGCTACTCATCGCCTGAGTGTTTGTAAATTCGCTTGCCTTTTTATAGCGCATTTAAGAAGCTTCTGCGTCGGTTAGTTCAAAAAACACATTCTGTCCGAGACGGCGTCTTTGACTGAGCGATGTGCGCAGTTTCAGGTAACATGTAGGTTGCGTCTTGGCGGCGAACATTTCCATTCATGTTGTATATGCGCGTATTAGCTCAGGTATTTGTGTAGGTGTCTGTGTGTGTAAGCTGGCGTGAGTACGGCCCATAGCTTTCTATGGAAGGAAATCTATCTTATACTCTTAGTTTCTTGCTGACGTTCACGTGAATTCCAATCATTTCGTCAAAGAGCGATTTTAAAGCTCACCTACAAACTGTAATTTTAGAGTTCAATGATTAAAACCAATCTGTGTGCTCAGTCCTAAATATAACATACACCTAAATGTTATGCATAATATAGAATATTTAGAATTTGCACTACACACACACACACACCTACACACACACACACACACACACACATCTATTGTGAAAAGGTGAAAATGCAACATTTACTAAAGATTCCATATATGCATGTCTTTAATACATGGTCCACCTCAACTGAGGTAAGCAATAGTCTGTACGCCAATTACATTCAAACTCGTTATTGTGTACCATTTTATGTATATGCTCTCTCCCGCGAACAGCTGTTTGGAAGCACCTTTGAGAGGTACTTAAAAGGCGCTATATCAAGTTTCTTAAATACATACATAAATACAAACATCGCACGTTGCGACAGCGAACAGGACTATGCCTTTTAAAGATATCTTATGACTGTAGTTGGTTTTTGAACCCATGTACAGCGCTCTTTTCTTCGGTCTCGGCTGTGCTACGGCGCTATATAAATTGTCTTATTATTATTACTACTACTACCACTACTACCACTACCACTACTACCAATACCACTACTACTACTACTACTATACTATTATTATTATTATTATTATTATTATTATATTAATATGCCAGAGCTATACGAACCAGGATATCTGGTCCCCCAAGAGATTGGAAGAGACCAGCCTGGCGCCCTCGAAACACATGGACACAAGGGGTGGAGTCCGACCTGCGCCCGCTGAAGTGGGACTACACCCGGCCTGGAGACGTGCCGAGCATAGAGAAGGTTGGCAGGGTTCCAGAGAGGGACACGCCATTGTGATGTTGTGGCTGCAGCGGCAGACCGTTTTGTTAAGCGTCGACAAAATCAGTGTGCACACAAGCTGGTGTCGCACCACGTCAAGGTTAGATCGTTGCTATGGAAACATTTTCTGCTTCAAACAAGGCTCCGCCCCTTATACCCGGAGGAACAATAAGAATTTCTCGATTGCTGACTTAACGACGCCTTCGTTTCTAAGACGACGGACGGCCCGACTATTGTGCCTCGCAATTGCGTCGGATAGCACTTGCGGTTATTTACAATACCAATTCTATCGGTTCCCTGGTCCGACGTATACGGCCTATTGAGCATCTCACGACCACAGGGGACTCCCACTCTCCTTCAACTGTCCCTCTGTGAGCCCAGGGTGCCATAGGTTCTAATTTAAGACGACCGTCGAACATGTAACCTTGTTACGAAGCTTCCTGTCTTGTGCATCGCCAGTCGCTTGCTTAATCCGAGGCGGTCCTTATACACCCTAGACAGTGTATGGCGCTGTTGTACAGCCCTAAAAGCCACGTCCGGTAGCATCAGACACTAGTGTGACGCCTGAAGACTCGAATATTGTTCGATAGCGACATGGACGTCGGTACAGAGCCCGGAAGGTCATGCCCGCACTAAAAAATGCGAAGAGAGGTACTTTTAAACCTCTGCTTTTGACTGGAAATGTACATTTTTGGACGGCTACTGGTTGGACTAGAAGCTTGTGAGTTCTGTTTGGAAGCTAGAAACAGTGTGGCTGAGGACCAAAGCCAGAAAAAACCTTTAAAATAAAAATCCGATGTATGACTGTACTCTGTACTCTTCTCTTTCGGCTTTTCGACCAGGACTCGCCATGAAAAATGGCTTGGACAATGATTTTGCTCAGCAGCGACCATCGACTGATGCCTTGAGCATTATTACAGTGGCGCTATAGAAATTCTTAGATTACTAGTACGCTGCTCGCTGTTAACAGGCATTTTGTGTAATATAAGAGAGCTCTGGCCACACTTATTTTAACACTGGAGACAGGCATCGACTTCTTTTTCTCTGCTTCTGTTTTCTTAAGCGTCGTCAGCAAATTTTATTCGTCTGCTTAATATGCTCAGCAAGCGCAGATCCCTCTTCGGACCAACCGTCACTAATTGAGTTTTAAGTAGAGGGTTAATTTTTCAAATTCAATCCAGCTTCGCTGTCTAACGTGTAGACATCTGGCCTGCGTGTAGATTGTGTATGTAAGCTGTTTTAATGTGCGCTCGTTTCTGTATGTCTGTGTATAGGCGTGTGCGTAAATATACTAAAGGTATTATAGGCAAAGACCTGTGTAAACGATGTACTGTAGGCCTATATGCATGCATTTATTCAATCACAACTCTTGACGATACGAGATTAGTCAGTCAAGTCATGCTCGTCATCTCCTATCTTTTCTCTTTCCTAGATCCTTTCGCTTTTCACGGGATATTGTAATGTATACTTTAGTTATGAATTTTGTATCTGGAGCGAACATCGTCTGCTATTATCCGGCGCGAGAATGACGCCTTGGAAGTCTTTAGCTAAGACCTCATGGGGGAGTTTTCTTGACAAGAGCAGCCACCGTTGATTTCATTCCGTTGTTGACGATGGAAATTGTTCGCGAAGGAGAACTTCTGTCAATATTCTTCTTGTCGAGTTGAATAAAGCAGAAAATTTATCCGAATTTGTCGTGTCCATTGTGCATTTTATGTCCCCAGAAGAAGAAGGAAATCGTGCCCCCTGTAGTCAGATTCCTGCGATATTAGGGGCCGTCGAGGTATGGATGGATGAGCAAGCATCAGAGGGATCGCCGAGACCCCCCCTAGGAGTGCTTCCATTGTCGCTGGGAGTCGGTGGCTGCTGCGGAGTCGGAAGGAAAGGAGGCAACAGAGTTCAAAGAGCGCAGGTGAATGTGAGGAGGACGAGGGAGAAAGGAAAAAAGGAAGAACAAGAAGATTAGAATAAGAGAACAAGAAGAGGAGGAAAATTGAGATGGTGATATAATTATAAAATAATATAATATAATATAATATAATATAATAAATACAATATAATATAATATAATAGAATATAATATATTATAATATAATTAATATAATATAATATATCATATCATATATCATATATATCATATATCATATATCATACATCAGAATATATCATATATATCATATCATCATATCATATATCATCATATCATATATCATCGTATCATATCATATATCACATATATCATGTATCATCATATATCATATATCATCATATCATATATATCATCTCATCTAATCTATTGACTTCTATCGCGCTGTTATAATGTCCAAGGCATCAGTCGATGGTCGCTTCAAGTCAAAATCACAATCCAAATCAATCAGCGATGGCGGTGGTGATGATGAAAAGGAGGAGGGGAGGCAGAGGACGGGGAAGAGAAGAGTAAAGGCACCAGCAGCAGCAGGAAAGAAGATGACGATGAAGCTTTGTGTGTCTCGCTTTTTCCCTCTATTCCCTCGCTGGTTGTCGACCTGGAAACGGACGGCCTATGTTGACGAGAGGCCAAAGTGCATTGGGCCGGCCCTCCCTCCCAGCTTCCCTCCATGCTTCCCCTCTGCTTCCTTCCCTCCCTCCCTGCTTTCCTCCCTGCCTCCCCTACCTGCTTCCTTCCCTCCCTGCCTCCACCTCCCTGCTTCCTTCCCTCCTTCCCAGCTTCCCTCTCTGCCTCCCCTCCCTGCTTCCTTCCCTCCCTCCCAGCTTGCCTCCCCCTCCCTGCTTCCTTCCCTCCCTCCCAGCTTCCCTCCCTAGCGGCTTTGATGTTGTCCGCTGTCAGATCGATGGATCTAAATCTGGACTGAAGTCCAACAGAAGCGAAAGCAGCCAGCCCTGCGGGAGGGACGACACCCACCCACCCACTCCTCATCCCCTCTGGCCATTTTCCGGCTGGTTTCCCCATTGCGACGTTTTCGAAGCTCCGGTGTCGTCCAGCTGGGTGCGATTTTTATGAGTAGAGGAAGGAATGCGTCCTCTTGGGGTTTAGAACATCGCACCCCGGGATCCATTCTTCCCCTTCGTTATGCCCCTGTCCATAGGTCTTCCCCAATAGCTATATGGCGTTGCCATGCACGACCATGGTGCTAATGCCGCTATACCATCAGGGTATTACCACGTAGACGATCATGATGCCGGTGCCACTACACCACAAGGGTATGACCATGTGCAACAAGCAACCTACATTCTTCCTTCTGTCTGCCTTTCTTACGGGTTTGCTGGAGGGTTTGACCCTTCCCACTGACCTCAGGATGACCAGTGGACCCGATACATACATACATACACACATGCATACATGCATGCATACATACATACATACACATACACACATGCACACATGCATACATGCATACGTACATACATGCATGCATACATGCATACATACATACACCTACATACAGACATACAGACATACAGACATGGATGCATGCATACATGGATGCATGCATACATACATACATACACATACATGCATATATGCATAGATACATGTACACATACACATGCATACATACATACTGTGCATACAAACGTCCAAAAATTGATTATACATAAGTTTACGCAGTTGAACCCATATAAGTAATTTTCAATCGAAACTGCACCCCTTCTACCGTACACCTAATTTACAAACAGCGCCTTATGTACCCCACTGTACCCTATTCCTGATTTTTGATCGGAGCTTTGTGTATACCCCGCAGTACAGTGTACCTGATTTACAATGGGCGCCCATTGTATCCCATTATACCCTACCTGTTATACCATCGGAGTCTTACACTGTTAATACCCCATTTAAACAGACCCAATTTCCGATCGAAGCCTTACGAACCTCATTGTATTCCACTGTACCCTATATCTGATATATGATCTGAGCCATATGTGCCCCATTCTACCATATCTGTTTTCGGATGGGGGCCTTAATATGTACCCCAAAGGACCAGTTTGGCCCAGTTTCAGCCGACGTGGAATGAATGTGCTGTGCCGTCGTAATTGAATTCTGGAGAAGTCTTATTACTTCCAATTAGTTCCGTAGACCTTGTTAAACGGTGTCATGATCATGTGACACCACATCTGACATTGCTTTTAATTTCAGGGGCAATGATGACATTAGAGGACAGGAGGAGACAGACAGACAGACAGACAGACAGACACAGACAGACACAGACAGACAGATGGAAACAGAGAGGCAACGTGAGAAGGAGAAATACAAGGAGGATGAGGAGAGAAGGAAGCAGCCGACAGAACCAGAAAATAAGTAACGTTATCGTTATGCCTTCCAAGGTTCTACATCGCAAGCACCAAAGACACAGCTCCACAACCATATGCACCGCCACCACTAGGATTACCTCTCGAATTTTCTCCTCTCTCCTCCGCGCCACTCCGAAGCCAAGCCCTCTAACGGCAATCCTCTTCCTCTACCTCCTCCTTGTCCTCCAACTCCTCTTGTTTCTCTTCTTCCTCCTCCTCCTCTGCTTCTGTATCCGCTAATCACATTTCCAAACGTCGGCGACTAGATGTCGCTATCGTCCTTGGGCCGACAAAGCCGTGGTTTCGGATCCGAGCTCTGCAGCGAAGGTGTTTTTAAACGTCTGATGCGAACTGAGAAAAATATTCGTCGCAAGAAGCAAGAAGGACGAATGGTCACGATGCTACTGATGAACGGTGATGAGCTTCGTAATTACCTGTAGCAATTAATTATGCTAAAGTTACTGTTGCTGCTGCTGCTGATGATGATGATAGTAATAATAATAAAAAAATAGTAAAAAATAAAAATGATGATAATGATGATGATGATGATGATAATAATAATAACACTAATAATAATAATAATAATAATAATAATAATAATAATAATAATAATAATAATAAATAATAAGAATAATAATGCAATCCCTAATTTTTGAAATCCTAAGGGATCATACGTACCTCGGGTAAAAAATAATAATAATTGTGGATTAAGGCTAGGTCGACGTCAACGGCCCTGGCCCACCAAAGATGTAGTTATATACAGGATGCTACTATGTACAGTGCATTCTGGTTCTGCAAAGAATGAACAAAGGAGGAAGGTGACGCTATTCATCCTTGTGACACAGCGTCGTTAAACAGAAACTTCTGCTGCTAAATTGATCATTAGCTCCACTTCATGCACTCTTTCTGGTAGGCCGAGGTTAGCAGCTAGATGTCGCTAAACACATGATACTACTACCAATGACTAGCGTTGCCGTCGTTGTTTAGGTTTTCCCACAGTTGAACAAACAACGATGATGATACAGTTAATTGATTCTAGAGTCTGCGTGAGTTTCCATTCGGTAGGTGGTGGTAGTTATTAGCCGAATTTTGTCACACCTAATTGACGGCAATAAAATTACGAAATGTAATTACACATGTACATGTTTTTCTACAAATGTAAATGTACACGTGTTTCTATAGCGACCGTATGGTCTCGACCCTGCTCATTTTTCAATTAACTGATGATCAATAGCAACATTTACCACTAATAATGCATATGACTAGTTTATCAAATGTAAAATAATTTGTCGCGATCTTCCGCACCATTGTCATCATCATCGTCATTATTGTCGACGAATTCATCAAAAAGTTATTATATTAAAGGGCCTTTATTAATTTAGAGCACTTATTAGAAGAATAAGAAGAAATTTTGACAGTTTGTAGTTTCGCCCGAGACTCCCATAAACCATTGCAAAAGTGTTTACTCACGTGATGCTAACCGCAGTGGTGTAATCTTTTCTGCTGACTTCGTTGCTTTCAACCTTGACAGAAAAATAACAAGGATAAAACATGGCTGCGATTAGATCGTGCTATTTGTGCCTCGGAAGACGAATTGAATCCGTAATTGTCCGCGGAAATTTCCATCCTCGTCTTCTTGTTGCGGTTAATAAGCAAGAAGGACGGTGGAACAGCTCATGTACTGGAAAGCCTGTCGTATCGCCCCTTTTGACAAATGTCGGCCTCCGACGGGTGAGTGTTTTCCGTCCCGTCCTTTTTTCGGACGTAACCGCGTTCGATAATTATCCAGTTTCCAAAATGTTACGTGAGAAAAATCGAGTATTTTTAGTGTATAGTGACGGAATAAAAAAAGGCTTAAATCCAGACACTGTGCCTTGGCGGCTGCAAGCGCACACGAGTAACGATGTGGAAGGGAGGATATATAAATTCACTAAATGAATAAGTGGCTGTATGTATGTAAGTAAGTATGTATGTATATACGTGTGTGTGTGTGCGTGTGTGGGCCAGGGATAATAAACATACAAAGTAAATGTTTTAACCGCACAAGACCATTCTTTCGCCCAGTGTAAGGATTTAACGTATAACAAGTGAACGTATGTGTGTATGCAGTGATACTTTTATGTTGCACCTTGTAAAGACTCCAGAAGTGATGCATCTTTCATGTAAATATATATGTATATATACTAATTATGTATATGTCTTATATATATGTTTTTACATTAATGTCACTTTATTCTTACAGTTTTTCTAGTAGAAGTTTAAATCATGATGGCTTAAAAGTATTTTAACTGGTAACCGTTTTGTTTGTGCAGATGTTCGCAATAAAA
Organism: Norana najaformis; assembly: GCA_964023275.1. Taxonomy (NCBI): domain Eukaryota; kingdom Metazoa; phylum Annelida; class Clitellata; order Crassiclitellata; family Hormogastridae; genus Norana; species Norana najaformis. The sequence goes on from OZ029919.1 coordinate 3,096,428, forward strand.
GACAGTTTAGACTCGCAAAGCTTTCGATTGTATAGCAGTGACGTTAAGTTAACTCTTGAACTGATACGACAGAGAGTCATTAACGTCTGCAAAGCATTTGACAAGCTTGACGCAGAAAAGGTGAATGTTCCTGCTCTGTGATAATCGATAATAATAATAATAATAATTATAATAATAGTAATAGTGGTAATAATAATAATAATTATTATTATTATTATTATTTTGCATATGTTACACGTGCAAGGTCAGTAAATCTAAATCTGAAGTGCAAAACATTTGAGTGAAGGATTTGCTCAAGGTCCCTACACAGTAACCGACTAAGGGGAGGCTTGAACCCATGCCATCCACATTACAAGCTGAGCGCTGTCTCCACTCAGCTACCATGTCTCTTATGATGATAGCAATGATGTTCAGAGTAGTTCCTGTTAATACACGTGATTTCACAATCTGTTCAAGCTTCATAATCTGCACAAGGTTCAAATACCAGATTATTTGTGAAATTGACATTTTTGTTGAACCCAGAACCCTGTAAAGAAAGATTTCCTACTTTGGAACATTTTCAGGTCAATAATTATAATCTTTTAATCACAGTTGAAAAGTGATTTTTGTACCATATACCATACAAGTATTTTAAGAGAAAATCAAGGCATGCAGGAATTACCAAAACAAATTGATGAAATTATGTCATAAATCGTGGCACAAAAGAATTGAGTTGTGTGTAATAAAGCTTTCGTCTTTAATGCTCTTACAGTTGACTGAAGACAGTCATTTTATGAACGACCTTGGGCTTGACAGTTTGGACCAGGTGGAACTCGTCATGGCCGTGGAGGATGAATTTGGTAATTCAGATGCATTAAATTCCTGTAGAATTAGCAGTAATTCTTGTTTTAATTTTTATGCAACAGGGCACTTACGTAGCACCACTCTAAGAAATGTTTTTTTAGCTTTCAGCTGAAGCTGTGTTATAAACCTCTGTGGTAGAGATAAAGCCTCTTGTTCTGCTTTCATCTATCAGCAAAAACTTGGTGCTGGTGACCAGACATGGTTTTGATATGAATTCTGTGACTTTAAGCTCTATGAGGTGAAACAGCTAATCTCCCTGATGTTGCTTTCATATGGCTCCGAGGAAGTTTGGTTATTTACATAACTTGACGTGAAACTATGTGCAGTTTTGAGGAAGATTTACGTGGGTTGGTTCGCATTTGTAGTTGTTAGTACTCGCTGGCAAAAGAGGTGTCATCTTTAGTTTGAAGGGCCTCCTGGCCAAAGTACAAGCAAGAAAATGGCAAATAACAAGACAACCTTTCCTTAGGCAATGGTTAGTGCAAAAACTAATTGTGAAGTTGAAACAAGGCACAATTTTAGCATAGATGCCAGTATTCTAATAATTTGGGTTTAACAAAGTGCAGTGCTTTTGTGAGGTACTTAAAAGCTGTTATATTAAGTGCCTTAATTCCTACGTACAAGCAAGTTGCAGACCAGTTTCACAATGTTCATTGGGACAAGCATTCAGAGGTGTGTATTGTGATGTGTGGCAAACTCTTGTGGAAATTTGTATACTTTGTGTTTCTGTTTAGGTTTTGAGATTCCTGATGCAGAAGCAGAAAAGCTGATGCGACCGGCTGACATCGTAAAATACATAGCAGACAAGGAAGATGTTCACGAATAATAGCGGTCATTTTCTGTTAAAAGCTTCTTCAGAACGGATCAGAACGTTTCAGTGCAGTGTCTGACTTACTACGGCAGAGCGTTCTGATGGCGTAATCAAATTCGCTCTCGCTTTGCAAATATGGGAGACGTTTTGTGCTCAGTACAAGAAGCTTATGGTAAAGGGAGAAACATTTCTTGGATCTTACTTTTGAGTAACGTTAATTAGTTCACTGCCACTCCTACGAGATGTTACTAAAACGATTTAAAGGCCTTAAAGGTTCAGATAAACACATCCGTGTACTTTGGTGATGGGTCACTGTTTCACCTACATAATTAGTAGGGGTTAACGGAATTGAAATGCATTGAACTTTGCATGCAGACTTGCACCAAAAGCTACTTGGATCAAATTGTGCCAACAATTTTTGTACAAAGAGAGATGGGTGTGATTGCTACAAGCTTGTGTTCTACTTAATGGAAGATAAATATTTGAACATGAATGCTACTTCCTTTGTTGAAGGTATTTGTAGATTAGATAGAATGCTTAGGGTTAAACTGAGCGGATGCAAAGACTATAAGTACACTGGAGTCTCCTTAATATGCTACGTTAGGGAACTCATTAAGTATTATTGGGTTCTTAACATTAACTACGAGGTAAGTTATAACGAAGCCATGTGGGTTAAAGCGCAGTCATTAAGTGCTATGCTAAAAAAGTAAGTAAGTACTGCTATAGCCATGTTTTGAACAAAAAAGCTTAGGGTTACCCAACTCTTTAAATTGAATGGATACCAGGACTGTAAGTATACTGGACTCTCCATAAAATTCTATGTTGGGGAAGTCATTAAGTATTACTTTATAGTGAAGTCATTAAGTACTATATTACAACAAAGTCATCAAGTACTGTTATAGTGAAGTCATGTTTTGAAAATGAATTGGTTTACACTTTAATTTGATGAGAACATGTAAGAGTATGCATAGCTCCAATTTCACCAATTAGCTCCAACATGGCCAGTATAAATAAATCCACACTGACAAACTGGTAACGGTACTAGGAGGTTTTCCAAACAAGCACTTCCCAGCTGTTTCATAAAATGTCGAGGTTTTTGCGTTAAAAACAGCTGCACACCTTTTGGCTACTTAATAATTGTGCCAAAAACTATCACTATGAATGTGTAATGATTAAAGATTAGTATACTATGAATGACTCATATTTCAGTGGGAACATGTAAATAAACCTGCACTAAATAATGTTATATCACCAGAATTTCGAGATGCTTCTGTTCTATATCTATACAGACAAGTTTAAAATTTGACTCAGTAAGTTCATTGTGTCCGTTGGTTATTCACTGCCCTCAGTTTTGAATTACACAATAAAAACATCTAATCATTACGATGATGCAGTTGCTAAAAACAAGGTTACAGAATATACCCACACTACGATAGCAACACTGTTGTTAACTGGAGATAAACAAACCAAAGAAACTCAGTTACTAGCATCACAAGCAGTTTCAGTAATTGTTTATCAGCTAAGACTGCTTCAGAAAGTGAAATTATGAAAGCAAAAACAGTTCAGCTAAGACTGCTTCAGGAAGTGAAAGTATGAAAGCAAAAACCGTTCAGCTAAGACTGCTTCAGGAAGTGAAAGTATGAAAGCAAAAACAGTTGCCATCTCCTCCGACAAAACCAGCTGCAAACATAATTCACTATAAACTGCAATACGACGTGGCAGCTACTTGCCCGTATCTCCAACTGACCGTGTGTGAATGCACATGATATATTTTTTATAAGAATAATAAATATGCTGCCATCTTTTGTGTACTGTTATCTGCCAAGGGCCTTTGACACTCTTGGTCCAGCAAATCAAGAAGGCTTTGCTCCTTATCAGAATGGGATGCATCTTGCTAAGCAAGATATTCAAAGTGTCTCCACTGCTTAAGAAAGCATTTAGTCTTAAGGACTAATATTATTGTAGAGCCTACATCACAGAAAGCTCTATATAAAAAAGTGCTGACTATTATACATGGAAATACTTGAAAATACTAAATCTGAAACTCAAGCAAAAGTAACATCCTACCGGAAATAGTAACAAAACTCATACAAAAGTATCGCCAAGCATCTCAGTGTCTCAACTGCCTGTGAAAGCCTTCAGTCTTAAACAAAAACTTATTATACTAAAGCATATATCACAGAACACTAAAAACAACTGTATATAGTAAAAGTGTAACCTATTATGTACGGAAATACTACTAAACTCGTACAAAAGTATCACCAAGCAACACAAATAATTTTCAACAATCTGCCATAGGTGTAGACCCGTTTTCGGCAACTTCATGTGGACGAAACAGACCACAACATGATACACAGCCACAAAGAGTTTTGCAGGGGTGGCATCCTCTGACCTTTGACTCCTCCGGAGGCACCTGAGTTTGTGCGAAATTAATGAAGACCTGTTCGAGGGTAGTTTGGCTCACCGAGTAATCTTCGACGGCGAATCTCGTTCGTATCAACTCTACAGTGCCGAACAGGCGGCCCAGTTTCACGCACGGGTCTGTGACGTGGAAATGCAGAAGGCCCTGGTGAACATCCTTCAGAACGGATCCTGGAAAATTTGCTTCGACGAATTCCTGGATTTGTCTAATCGTGGAATCTCCTGACTGGTCGTTGCCCTTCACCTTGATCATCAGAGTGTAACCTTTGCCGAACTTGCTCTTGAGGTGTTGGGTGCTGCCCAGACATCGGAACTGCCCGTTTACCATGATTGCGATTCTTGTACATAATGCTTCACACTCTTCCATGCTTGTAAAATACAACACAGTACAGAAACATTTGCTGTTTTTATAAATATTCCTTGTACTTTCAGCATCTACCAGCAAACTGCTGTCAGAACAGAAGCCTTGAGCTTAAAAGTCGCAAGTTTTATGTCAAACAGATCAGTAAAATGACGGCTATTTGTTGACCTACATTCGTGTAAAGTTTATGTAATTTATTAAAGTTAACATCCTAGTGGTTTTATGTAACGCTGTTAAATAAATAAAATACTAAAATTTGTATTTCTTTTAGTACCACTGTGAAATTGCTAAAAACTTCAGAATAAAAATGTGTCAAGTAATAAAACTTAAATATATAGCTTAGCAGACTGAAGTAAAGAGTTTGCATCCAACCTATGCGACGTAAGAACAAGCGTTCGGCCGGCATCTCGTACTCTTGCAAGAGTGTTCCATAGATGGCGTCTGGCGGTTGGATCCATTCCCGACGACGGCTCGTCGAGGAAAATGACTCGAGGTCCACCAATGAGCGCAATAGCAGTGCTCAGCTTACGCTTTGTGCCACCACTGAAAAGCGTAAACAGTTGCAGTAATCACAAACTGTGACGTAATGTATTCAAGGATCATCATCATCATCCTCAACATCATCATCAGCATCAACATCATATCATCATCATCTTTTCGATGTTCCATATACATATCCACATACACAGATACATACAACAATACAATGCGCGGTTGGTTATGCCGATCCCAAAATTAATTCATCTACAGAAAATAAACTCGTTATAATATGAAATCTTATTGAGGTGGTTGGTCCTATGGCTCCTGAAGACAGCATTTTAATGAATTTCTGGTGTAACTACAGAAAGCTCCATTCTTATCAGTAATTTGTCAATTATGACTGATTTCTTTTGTTTAGTTCAACTCTGTTATGTCTTCATTTATGATGTCTGTCCCAACAGTCATAGTTCTCCTTTCTTTCTCTTTCCTAGAAATAAAGATCCCAAGTTTAACTCAGCTTAACAACATGGTCTGACTATACTGCAACTACGTAAAAGCTGAATTCTGATGTTCTTGATCACAAGGTACTTCAAGGTAAAGTTTTCATGTCCTTGGGTTTTAGATCTAAAATTTTAGCCTCAGGAATCATTTAATCATTGGCAGCCTTTATTTCTTTATGCTTCGTCCTCTAAGTAAATTAACACCTGTACGAGCTGAAAAATCATGCGGCCTCACCTGTATGACTTGACAAGTTTATCCACGTATGGTCTCAGCAGAAGTGCGTCAACCAGTGTCATAATAGATGCTTCCATTGTCCGTCTGTTAAGGCCACGAAGATTAGCATACATTCGGAGCGTCTCCCATCCAGTCAGTTGTTCGATAAGAGCGTCAAACTGAGGGCAGTAGCCAATCTCGTACTGAATCTAAGTACCACACAAAATCATTCATTCACAGTCGGGTCTTCTGTAAACAGATCTTCAATCTAGAAAGTTTTCCTCACAAGGCGCTATATAAATGCGCAAATTGCAATTGTGTATATGTACATGATGCAATGTATGTATGTATGCATGCATGTATCAACATGGTGTAAACTACTACTCTTGACTGGAATCCATTAGTGGGGCTCTGTGTGTGAAAGCCTGCCTTGCCTTGTCATCCAATTATTATTTCAATTCTTAATGAACCTTTTGTAGCTAATTAATTAACTTAAACATTGTTCAGACTAGCGTAGAGAGCACCTCTCATTAGTTGCTCTTGAATCGGCATAATGGAAATTTCTGATTAGTTACAAAATTACAATTACCTACAGGTTTAATATATTGCCTGCTGCATGTACGACTGTGTAACTGATTTAGACAATTAAGCTAGTCACGGTAGCCCAGAGCGCTTGGCTTGTAACGCAGAAAGTACAGGTTTGACTCTCCCCTTTATTCTGTTACTGTGTATGGACCCAGAGCAAGTCCTTCACTCACAACTGCTTCGCGCCTCAGATTCAGATTTACTGACCTAGCATGCATAATAAATGCAAAATAATAATTAAAAAAATGTAAGTTGAGCAGAATCAACTTGAAAAATTGCTAGAGAAATTGTTCGAATAGAATACTTCAGAGCAGAGTCGCTCTCGTTCTTCACCTTGTCAAACTCGTTCTTTAGGTCATGACCAAGAACGTAAGCCATTCCCCCGGATATAAACGCATCACCAGTAAGCATCTGAAATGTGGAAGTTTTGCCGGCGCCGTTTATCCCGAGAAGCCCAAAGCACTCCGCTCGTCCGATTCCAGCACAGATTCTGTCGACTGCAACAAACTGACCATATCGCTTCATCAGATCCTTAAGAATGATGGCTTCGGAGTGAGCCAGCTCAGAAAGGTGAGATTCTTTTATCCGTATCCTCTCCTTTGTGACGTCGTCATCTTCCGACGGCTGCAGCTGCTGAGGTTCTTTGTGGCGACTGTGATGGATGGAGGAACTGAAAGAGGATTGGAAGAAGTAGAAGATTCTCTTGTGTGCGTTAGACTCAAGCAGAAGAAGGATACCAAAGTAGCAGCATCCCTGGGAGGCAAGAAACACCAGCATTCTTCCGATTCCGCTTGGCGCTATGCCCAGATAATTCTCATTGTAAACAATGCAGTTATTTCTACAACCTGCAAAACAAATGAATATATGTATATATATTCATACGTAACAGTCATAAATGAATGGACAGTAGCAACTTGAATATCAGGATTTTTCGATGGACCTTCGAAAAGGGGTATTTTCTGTTTATGTTTTGAGAGAGTTTAAGTTGTGAAGAAAGATTCAAGTCACTATGATATGTTTGTTTTGTTAAAAAGTTAAGGAAATTGAACCGGTATAGACCGTAACAATATATATATACATATATATATATATGATCATTTACAGGTTCATTTACATACATATATATGCTTATATTAGTGTATATATGTATAAATATATATATATATGATCATATACAGCTTCATTTACATACATATATATGCTTATATTAGTACCTGGAACAATTTGCCTGTTGATGTTACTCAAAACAATATCACACTAGACACATTCATCAAGCAACTTAAGACCCATTTGTACAACCTTGCTTAAGTTGTCTGACCGCTGAGACCCACATATGCCCATGATTCCTCACTCGGTTGCTGAACATATGGCATGTTAACAAAAGCAACTTACTTCCTTAATTACTAACTAACTTTGAAGAGGGTTAGGTCACTACCTGAACAGCACGGGAATTGTGGCCAGACATGGCACGAAGGTGCAACTTGACTACAGATCTTGATGTATTCGTAGTTGTTGTAGAAATCTTCGAGACCCTGACCTAAGCAGTAATTTGGAAGAAACACGAGGAAGATCCATTCGAGAGTATGTGCGAGATCCTTGGTTCCCAGCTGAGGAATGGAAAGAATCGCAACGGCCATGAGCGTTCCGATTCCTTACCAAACACGCACAGAAACAGCCAAAATCAAATGATTTTGTTGTTAAATTACTGAAAAATTGATTAGTGTTATACCTTTATCCAAGGTAGATACGATGTCTTAGGATTTAAAAGAATTACTCTGGAGAAATTAAAGTGTCTAGATGGGCTAGATCCTTTCGATTACTATTATTTAATGATAAATTACACTACAAATTTATTATTATTATTATTGCTATTATTATTATTATTAATGTATCATTATTATCAATATTAATAAATATTTCATTATTAACCATGTTCACAATCAACATCAATATTACTAACTGACGTAATACCCAGTAAGACAGTAAGTAGACAGTAAATGCTACGGTAATATATGCACTTAGGACAGTAAGGACAAAGTAGACCAATAAATGATGCTTTAAAAGCATCACAACTGAAATATATGCACTTAAATCAATGTCATAACGAGGCCAGGACTTGTATAGAAGAAGCCATGTTTGTAAATTGCAGCTTTGTCATCGACTCCTGTTGTGCTGTTCCAGTGAGCTTATTACTGTTGCTGTGATATCGTTATGCATGCAATATTACGTTAAAAAACGAAGTACAAAGCATTATTATTATCTGTTGCAGTCTTTATTATTAGAATATTTGTTTATTATAATTTACTATCTATATTTAAATGGGGGAAAGAGGAGAAACTAGGTAAAGAAGAAAGAGAAGAGGAAGCAGGCAAGAGAAGGTCCTTATATGCAAGAAAACAAACTGAAAACAGAATTTTAATAATAACTGCCAACTCACCAGACAGAATGTTGAGTATCGTCAACCAGATGAACCCAGTTGATGGGACTTTAAAGATAAACGAAAGCAGATACATAAACGGCAGAACAGCCCAACCATACAACAGGAACAGCAAAAAGATCTCGGCCCATCTACCATCTCCAACATAAGCGTCGATGCCGAACGCCACAAACGCGATGATTATCCCAACACATGGAACAATGTAATTCATCAAGTCCCAAGCAAGCGTCGACGTCCAAAAGATGAAAAAGTTGACACCGCTGATGAACTGACTGTGTTTTGCCTTTGATGCTCTCTCCCTGATCAGAAACAGCACAAAACTACTGGCCAGGAAGGACATTCCAAATACAACATTCGTTGAAATCCCAAAACCGTTAAAAGTAATCGAAAATGGGTTGCCGGCCGAATCCTGTGCCCGTTCCGGCATCGGATGGTTCATGGTAACAATCCGAGCGCTCGAGTTCTGCGTTGCATATCTGTAGATTGCATTGTTAATCGTGTTGAGCGAAATCGCTGAAGCATGGAAACCCTGGTTGCTAAAATAGGCAACGGCATGAACGAGATCGGACGAAGACGAGGACAGAAAGTCAAGAGCGATCACGAAATGCTTATTGTACTTTGCTAGATTTCGTACTCCTTCGTCGATCACATACCGATCCACAGGATCTGAACAGTTTTCATATTTTGAATTTTTGCTCACGTTAACCAGCCTAAGAGACGGCACATACTGCAGGACTTTAACATATTCCTCGGCTAAATCACAGGCGACTGGAGAACCATTTCCAATGCCGTATGCTACCACGGCATCCGAGAATTTTGCCATGTTCAAAGTTAGTGGAGGCTGGTTGTCTCCGGAAGGCAACGTTCTTAGAACAACCAGTGCAATGATGGTGAAAGCAAGCGGAACGAGAAGCTGACAGAGTGTCAGCAGCCAGTTGCGAACCGTATGCAAAACTCGTTTCATGAACATAGCGACAAACTGCTGTACAAAAAGCCTGAAGCCACCTCTTTGTGGAGATTCGCCAAAGCTGACTGAAAAACAGAAAAAATTAAAAAACAAAGTTAGTTATGTCACAAAACTGGAACAAATCATCATATAAGAAAGCGATTTATGTGGATTCAATTTTCAATTAGGTCTACACAAAACTTAACATCAAGAAATGACGTAAGTTAGAAGTTGAACATAGGACAGAATACTGCCAGAAATTTGAATGGAGACAAAAATTAACACGTGAAGCAACGAATTAAATTTCACGTAATTCTAGGTGCATAATCCTGCCAAAGACAATAAAATTTATTTTAAAATATTTTGAAATATATTTTAAAATTTTATATCCAACTGATACGCCATCACTGCACACTGTTACATGTTTCTAAGAATTTAAGCACAAATCTTCTTGGCAGTTTTCACAAGTTCCGAAATCTGCCAGCATTTGCGGCAAAATTATATTCAAATTTATGTCCACCTTTCTGATATTCATACATAGTACTGTTAACAACACTTTAAATTAAATTTTAGTTAAACTTGAAAGATTTCCCATAAGGAACGTTGGAAGATCACTAACGCATGTTGCCTGAGTAGCTATGATGCAATCCATTCCTGATCAGTGGTGAATTTTCGGAGTAATTGCTCGTATTAACTGGCTCCGTGCTGCCATACCTGACCGACGAAACGGGAGTTTTAACTGCATCCACCGATCCTCCTGCTCTGTACGTGAAACACACCAAAACAAAAACATTAAAAACATAATGACGAGGCTTTGTAGTGTTTGGCCTTTTGCTCTAGAACACTTCTGGTACGCGATCTTCTCAAACCCGTCTTCCTCTTCCACAAATCCTATCTCAATTCTTTCTCTTCCCCCTATCTCCCTTTACGGTTCAATTCCAAACATCATCCACCATAGCTGTGTGACTGCCTGCCTAACTCTTGACCTGGAACCAAACCTTTCTGCCTAACTATTTTGTTTTGCCCGAGTGCCTGTGAATAAGCTGGTTCCCACAACTTAGCTTTCGTTGGGCGCCGTAGGAATCTCGGGATTACGACTACGAATCCTAGCCTCTGTTTTTTCACAAACTGTATTATTTGACTGCAGTCTTGTTGTCAAGTTGGAGCCACTTCTGGAGAGTTTTCTTGAACAGGCGCTATATAAATGTGCACTTACGATTAAAATACATACATTTCAGTTATTTACATTAATCCGTAATATGCTATATACTGGTAACTGTGCACCCAATGCAGCCTAATTCTGGTTTCTCTGACCTGTAGGAATTCGACCGGCTTCTCAAATTGATTATGATTTTGACTACGATTTCGCCTGAAGCAACCAATGATTGCTGTCTTGGGCAAAATAATAAAGGTGCTATAGAAGTCACAAGATTAGATTAGATTAGATATGCAGTTATGATAATGACAAAACCTGACCACACTGAACAAAAAATTGTTAAATACAGCACACTGCACTCAAGCAGATCAAATTTCTATGATAATTTTAAAGTAAATTAAACTCAATATCATTCGAAAATCAATCAAATTTAGGGACTCAACCTCAGAAATACTTCTTCCATCGTTGTAACTGAAATCCCATAACTCGAGAACCTGAGTCGATCTTTCTCTTCGTCGAAGATGTCAAACAAGCGTTCAAAGCTTCCTTTACTCTCAAACGGCAGAATGTAGCACAGCTCCATTCCGACGTTGCTCTTCAGCTGCGCTTCTGGAACGACCTGCTGGACAATGCTCGTTATCAATGTTGCATCACAGTTCAGTTTCTTGACAATCGTCAAATGATAACCTGCTCCTGCACAAAAATATACAAATATCAAAAGTTCAGATATCATCTATTGGTTGGTAAGTATGTATGTATCTCAACATTTATACACCACATCTGGTGGAGAAAGAGAAAAAGGTAACATGACCAGGTGGAGGAAAAGATAAAGGTAACATGACCAAGTGGAGGAAAAGATAAAGGTAACATGACCTGATGGAAGAAAAGATGGATGTAACATGACCTGGCAGAGGAAAAGACAAAGGTAACATGACCTGGTGGAGGAAAAGATAAAGGTAACATGACCTGGTGGAGGAAAAGATAAAGGTAACACGACTCTACACAGAAATGTTGTCCAAAGGATGAAGGGCTAAGTTTGTTCCAAGTAGAATGAAATTCCACAGACTGTCACCCATCCAAGTACCAACCCAATTAACTTCACTGTGCCTGCAAGCGTTACATCAACAGTGCCAAGCTAAGAATACGTTTGCCCGCATGACACTTGCCATATTTCATCTTGAGAAAGAGCGACGTTCCGCAGCACTGAATGACCCCGTCGGCCATGATGGCGATCCGGTCACCGAGTGCATCGGCTTCGTCCATAAAATGGGTCGACAGAAGAATGGTTCGTCCCGTGCGATTGCGCAGCAGAAGATCCCACAAGTGATGTCGCGCGTTTGGATCTAAGCCAGACGATGGCTCATCAAGTATCACTACCTGAACCAATCAATCCGTTCAATCAGTCAATCAATCCATCAATCGCTCACTATACAACACAATAAATCTAATATTTTATACTGATGCACCTCACAATAGCTGCACTTTGAAGCCTGTCAACAAAAAATGTTATGAGGCAGCAGAGAAGATGCTTTTTTCCAGATCAATCAATCAATCAATCAATCAATTATCACAACAGATCTGAGATTTCATAACTCTCTCTCAGATCCCTTAGCGTGGCAAGAGGAGCAATTTTAAGCCAGGCAACGCGAAACATTCTAAACCACAGGTAGCATAGAAGTTGTAGGTTTTTAGCTTAGAGCATAGAAGTTGTAGGTTTTCAGCTTAGAGCATAGAAGTTGTAGGTTTTCAGCTTAGAGCATAGAAGTTGTAGGTTTTCAGCTTAGAACAGGTTCAGCAAAGGACTTGTGAATAAGTGGACGTATAGAATAGCACCAGTCAAAATCAAGATGTCTGCTTAGAACATTTCGTTTACAGAAGATGCTGATCAAAGAAACCAAAGGGCTTATTAAAGTTCTTCACATACAGAAACAACATCATAAATCACCATAGAAGTAGCTTGCTTCTTACAGCGCTGTCAGAATTGTCATTATTACATTACATTACCAACAGATGCTAGTTTTAACTACTGCAACCAAACCTTCGATCCGCCAGTCAGTGCAATCCCAACGGAAAGTTTTCTCTTCATGCCACCAGAAAGCGTACTGGCTAAACTGTTTCGCTTTTCCACGAGGTCAATATCAGTCAAGATTCTGCTGACCTCATTCATCACCAATTCCTTAGGATGACCTTTCAGCTGGAATAAAGAAACACCCAGCTATTTTGATTTGTTTTCTTTTGTTTTCGTAGCACTATTCTGCAGTAATTTTCCGCTTAAGATCCAATTTATCCGGTCTAGGAAGCGACACAATGCAAAACATCTGGAATTCGAATTTAGTCATCCTAAATGCAAAAACTAAGCTAATCTTATAACTTTATCTGCACCACTACAATTATGCACAAGCCATCAAATGATGGTTCCATCGGCAAATTCTGAGAATTTCAGCCTTGAAGGAGGTGCTTAGGCTCTCATTGACCACATGACCCTTTACAGCCTTCAAGTCGTAATTTTAAGTCGTGATTTTAAGTTGTAATCTTAAGCCGTAATATCAAATTGTAAGTTTAAGTAATTTTTAAGTTGTAACTTCTTAAGCTTAACTTAAGCTAACTTTGTAGGTTATTTTTTCTAAGGCAGTACGTGAGGTAAAGTAAATAAGTGGCAGTACTGCTCGGTAACAAATTACAACAAGCGCTTCTGAAGCAACAACGGTGCTGAAAGTCAAGATCTGCAGCAACCTTGGTGAAGAAAATGAGGTGTTCTTCGACGGTCAGAGAATCGAAGAGGACGTTGTGCTGAGGACAGAGACCAAGGCTGTTCCGAACACTCCCTATGTCCTTCAGGATGTCGTATCCATTTATCAAGGCTGTTCCAGATGTCGGCGGAAAGAAACCTGGACACAAGAACTTTACTATTAGCATAATGTCTATTATAACAATTATTATTATTACTATTATTACTGCAGCATTTATTAAGCACCAATATCTAATGACTAAGCATCAATCGATGGCGCTGAGCAACTCTGAGTGAAGGACTTGCTCAAGGTACCTATACAGCAGCTGTCTCGGGGAGGCTCAAACCCCTACTCTTCGCGTTGCAAGCCAAGCACTCTAACCAACTGGCTATCGTGCCCCTAACCAATTCACCCATGCATGTAAATATTTATATTCGTTATTACTGCCTATTAATATTTATACAGCTGAATCATTTTCTTACGATAGTACAGCAGAGATTTATTGTAAATAAGAAAAGAACAAAATCTTTGCCAATATCCCTGTAAGAAAAGAAAATAAGTAATGAAAAAAAAAAGTTGTCAAAATACCAGTAAGAATGGACATTGTGGTCGTTTTTCCAGCACCATTGTGTCCAAGAAGAGCCGTAATCTGACCCTCGTACAAGTTCAAGGTCATGCCTGCCACAGCGACCTTTGTTCCCGCTTCACTCTTGAATTCCTAGGAACAAAAGAAATAGATTACAGACTCTCTGGGACCAAAGTGAAGCTAATCTAATCTAATCTTTGAACTTCTGTAGTGCCGCTATAATAATTCACTATAATAATTCACTCAAGACATGCCAAAAGAAAGACGATCACTCCCATATGTCATTTTTTTATACCCGGATAATCGTCAGACAATAAGTCAAATGACATAATTATTAAGTGAAAAGGGAAGGGACAGCAAAAACGGGTACCCTTCTGCATAGACCAAAGAAATGCCCCTAGTTGGGCACACAATGGGCTCATATTGGGCCATCAGTTGATTCTAGTGTCATGACACGGGTGAAGTATGGCCCCAGTGAACTTAGCCGTTTGGGAAGTTTGTTACAAGAATCCCCATAACAACAAAAAACCAAGGCAAACATCCAGTCAGTATCAGCCAATAACTGTGCTGACTATAACATTCGTCTTACATGTTATTACATTAAGACGCAGCAACATCAACACTACAGGAAGATTTTAAAAACATTTGGTAACCAGCTGGGTCCGTAATACAAAGAACGCGAGTTCATGCCATCTAAATGGACTCTTGGAAGTAATGACCCTGAACAAGTTGTACATGCACGCTTGTCTCATGCATCAGATTCAGATTTACCGACCTTGCGCACTTGATAAAAGCAATAAATTAATAAAACAAATAAATACTTTTCTGAGATTCCGAATCTGCACTCCAGGGTGAAGGTCGCATGGATCCTCCTCGAAAAACTCGGACCTAGTAGACTGCTGGCTTTGCCCTCGCAACAGAGGCTCCGTCTCCAGAGCATGACAATCACCCTCATCATCCTCCACATCGCTAACTTGATGCATTCCACACCAGTATGATCTCTTTTGAGTTAGAAAGACAGAACAACAGAACTTGTGTTAAGTCTAGCAACATGTGATCAACCTATGTCAGTTGTAGTCTAATGGTTTGTGTTCTGGGCTGTCAATCGATATGTCAGAGGTTCCAAGCCACGCCAGGACAGAAATCTGTTTTGAGATTTCGGCTTAACATGCGCCCTCTAGCAAACTGAGCTACAATAAGTACAATGACTGTACGCTATCAGCAGAAAGATGAGGTGTTAAGGGAAGAGGCTGGCCAACCACCCTCATATGCCGAGGCTATGAAAAATGAAGTCAATAACACTATATACCTATGGCTGCCTCTTAGAGTTTTTTGATTAGTTAAGTGCCATCTTGCAAATAATAATAGAGAACAAAAAATAGGCAGCAACAGCAGATGCCAAACTAGCATTCAGATGCTTTGCATGGGATAGCCTAGTTATGTTTTAAAATGGGAAAAGGGTGATATGTATATCACCCTTTATATATATATATGTATGAACATATATATATTATATATATATGAACATACATATATATATATATATATATATATATGAACATAT
This sequence comes from Norana najaformis, assembly GCA_964023275.1. Lineage (NCBI taxonomy): Eukaryota > Metazoa > Annelida > Clitellata > Crassiclitellata > Hormogastridae > Norana > Norana najaformis. The sequence goes on from OZ029919.1 coordinate 3,112,061, forward strand.
ATATATCACCCATGCAAAGCACCTGAATGCTAGTTTGGCTGTCGCTGCCTGTTTTTTATTCTTATATTATGTGTAAGATCTCTGCTGATGTTGTTACCTTTTTATATGTTCTATGCCCTCAACATTTTAGAGGCCTTATGCACCACTACATACCATACCAATAAGGTAAATACATGGTTTGTTACCTGGAATGGAAAGTAGAATGGCTGTGGAATGCCAAAGTCACCGGGAAAAACGGCTTCCACATACCAAGCAATGATTGCACAGATAAAGGCGTCAATGATGAGCATCACCATCACGTGCAGCATCGTAAAGTCATCGTCCACTGTAGCCGGATGATTTATGGTGCTCCAGTGGATTCCCCCTCCTGAAAACAATCAACTGATTATTTCCTCACTTTACAATGACTGCTCAAGTAATCGTTTCTCAATTAAATAACTATTAAGCAGCTGCACAGTCAGGCATATCTTTCCTTAAAAAACAGTAAATTACCTGCTCAATCAATCATTCCTACCCTAACGATTAATTGCCCAGTTGATAATCAATTATTATTATTATTTTGCATTTATTACGCGCGCAAGGTCAGTAAATCTGAATCTGAGGTGCTGAGCAATTGTGAGTGAAGGACTTGCTCAAGGTCCCTACACAGTAACCGTCTAAGAGGAGGCTCGAACCCGTACTCTCTGCATTACAAGCCTAGCGCTCTATCCAATCGGCTACCATGCCCCACCTGATTAATTATTTATTCACATAACTGCTAGTTAGTTTACTGATTCTTTCATTCATGCATTCATTGTCTATCATTCACTTAAAATTCAGTGTTTCAACATATTTAAAAGTGTTACAAAACTGCAGAGCAGAAGTTAAATCATACCAGTTCCCTCAAACATTCCGATAACCTGAGCTCCAAAAGCCATGGCAACATTGGGAAGAAGGCAGCTGACGACCTTGGTCGACCAGGACATGACGTCGTACTGCGGCTGAAGAAAGAAGTAGGGAATGTAGGACACAAAGAATAGCAAACCACCGATTGCAGAGGAAGAATTTGCTGAAAATAACAATTTTAAGAAATAGATTTAAAAATGGATTTACTAACAAAATAACAGTGACCTTTTCAATAGCTTATTTAAAAAACGGATATAAGGAGAACAGCAATGCTAAAATCTATTCAGGGCCTTAGGCCTCAATTTGGACTCTGAGCTGGCCATGTAAGACCTTATTCGGGCCCAAATACCTCAAGCAAAACCACAAACTGTAGAAAAACAGTAATGGTAATACCTTTGAAGAAAACAGTATATCAGCTAGAAGCACTACTGTCAGCAAAATATTACATTTTAAAGAAAAACAGCTAGATCCAGAAATGAATTTCACATACAAGTAATGCACAGGGCACCATCTTTCAAAGCTGGATGGAAATCTGTTGGTTGGGTTATGCATGCGTGTGGAGCCCACCACTTATGACCTTTCTAGTTGCTTGGCAACCGATGAACTTCCTGTACATCAGCATGGTGAGCACCACTGATTAGTTTCTCTTGAAGCGGCACCATATAAATTTCCAATTACGGTTACAATGACAATTACTATTAGTACCTTTGGAGAAGAAAGTGCTGAGTGCAAAGCAGAAAAAAATCGTCGTGATTCCGTACAGAAGTAAAAAGACGAAGAGGACGGAGGGATCGGTGTAGCCGATGACACTTCCATGATCTCCAGTGTTGACACAAAACAATATCGTTTCTATGGTAATGGATATCACAATGAAGATGAAGTACTTGACGAACCATGCCAACCAGTGCAACCAACCGCTCAGGCCCATCATTTTCATGGATTCCTGTTAGGTATAAATTTTAAAAATATATAGAGAAAAAGCTAAACCAACAAAAACATAACGAACTGAACAGAATTACGCTCCTTGAAATTTCCATATGCGAAAATTATTAGTATTATTATTTCTGCATTTGTTAAGCACCATTATCTAATGACTAATCATCAATTAAAGGCAATGAGCAATAGTGAGTGGACTTGCTCACGGTCCCTACAAAGTAACCGTTTCAGGAGGCTCGAACCTGTACTCCCCGCGTTACAAGCCAAGCGCTCTAACCATTCATCTACTATGCCCCACAAATGTAGTCAAGCAAAAGAACATTTTTGACATTTGAACTCTGATCAGAGCTGCTCACTTTGAGTTTCAGTTCCTTTTCGTAGACGAGATCCTTAACAACTTGCATTGAATAGAAGATGAAGCTGAGCATGATGATCATCGGAAACTGTTGCTGAATGACGAGCACAAAGTTGTCGTCTATGTACGGCGGATACGACAGCCGCTTCATCCACAAATCAAAGCCGGACGAGCCGTTGCTGCTTCGGCCAACGATGTCCACAATTGCCATGTCGACTGCATACTGTAGCGGCAGAAAACCTTCTTCCATGTAGTCTGTAACAAAAGGTGCAGTAAGACAATTGATCATTTGATGCTTCTTTCGATAAAAGTTCATAGTTTTAGGTGTCTTAGCAAAGCAGAGTTGCGAACTGCGAAAGAAAGGAGGGAAATTCTCTTCAAAGTGGAAGAAATGGTTAACCCACTCCTCATCTAGTTCTGTTCTTATGCGGTTGTTTCAAAGATTTGAAAGGATTCTGGAACCTGCTTTTATTTAAAGAGAAGAGGAAGAAGTGCAGTACATTAATCTCTCCTCAGAGGCAGCCACGGCTAATAAGCGTTTGACTTCGTTTTTCATAGGCTAGGCATGTAAAGCAAGTGGCCAGTCCCTCGTCGCCTGATCATCCGACAAACGGTGTACGGTGAGTGTACTCATTTTACAGCTAAGTTCACTGGGAGAGGGTGGAAGTGGAGCAGATATTTGAAACACCCTTCTGTCCTGTAGGGGAGTTAAACCCTGACCACTGGGTTGACAGGCCAGCATGCTAACCACTAGAATATCATGCTCCACAGCTTTTACTTTGAAGTGACTGTCAAATGATCCCTGCGTTATTACGATAATGGCACAACAGATGTTTCCAGATTAGATTGAATTAAATTATCAGATAAATAAATAACATCTTTTCATATTTGAATCAACAATGACATCAAGGATGACAGATATCAACAGTTAGCTTAAAAAATCCTCGATCAAATTAAACTAAAAATTAATAAAAAAATTAATTCATTTGGCAAAAAGAATATCACCTGGTGGTCCACCAGTAATGCTGTTAATTTGCCGTGGCCCGACTTTCTGAAACATCGGAAACATGAATGCAGTGTTCCAATGTTTGTCGTTCTTCAGAGGATTAAACGACGTTCCTCCGGAACGAGTAACTGATGGAAACCGAATCTTGTATTCTACGTCAAAATCTTGACTTTCTTCAGCATTCTTTGGAAGATTCACAAATGAGACGAGCGCAAGAAAATCATCCTCGCTAATTAGCTTAAGAAATGCCTCCACTGCTTTGTTCTCATCGACAAAACCAGACACATCTGTAAAGTAAGATAAAGTAAATAATCACACAATTGTAATATATCGACCTTTTATTTCACCAAACAGTGGTAGCACAAAAAGCATAACACATGTAGTGGTTTTTCTTTAGTTTATCAATGTTTTTCAGGGTTCTGTTATTATTCTTCTGCTGGTGTGTTCAAAAATTAAGGTATTCATGAACATGGTGTAACTACCAACAGATGAAGTGAAAACGAATATCCTTATCAACTCCAGTTTCCTGAGATGCTTTCCAGGGGTTGAAGGATTTCTGTTTGAAGGACAAAAAGGATACAGAAGCTTTAGTTCAGCAGCATGCACAGTCACTGCTATGGAAATATTTTGGAGGTTTAGACACAAAGAAAAAAATAAGATTTATTGAGTGCTGCATAAAAAGATTGCTTTAGAGAGGGTATTTCAAAATCCCGGATAAATCACAAAATGGAAGATAACTAAAAAACCTTCACCAAGAGCTGCTGCCTGAAAATTCCCAGCATGCCATGCTTCATTGCAGAAATATTACATGATGGCACCATTCTTACTTATTAAGCAGGCCAAAAACACCAAGCACATATTAAACTGACCTTTTATGTTAGGCAGTCGTTTCACAGCCTTTTCAATGATTTCACGTGGTAAATCTGTTGTGTTTGGAGAGTAAAACAGTTTTGTGTAGCTTAGATCTGTATCGAGAGTGAATTTTGGCCATGATGTCGGATTTTCAATTTTTACAGATTCAACTCTTTGGCGAATGAGGATCAGGATGACCGCAAACAACGTTGGAAGACCAATCTCAAAGAATGTAACAATAATCTTCCTACGCTGCAGCAAATAGTTCTTCCACAAAAGCAGAAGAAAATGGTTCACCTTTGCCATTTCTGGAATGGTTTTTAGACAACTCCAGGCCTGATTCTGCTCAGCCTGCACAAAAATTACAAACAAATTATTTTAATATTATTCAGAAATATCGTGAACTTATTTAAGATATCAACATATGTTATGAAATCACATTTCCAATCAAATTTTATTTTTATAACTCTGAAGGTAACCAAGTCAGCTGGCAATTGTTCAGAAATAAGGATGATAATAAACAGATATTTTATGCACAAGTAACTACTACTCAAACCTACCAGAGGAGTTTGGAAATTTTTATGCCCTATTTTAAGCTCATGTGTAAGATCTGAGATCCAATTCAAATTCCCACAGTAATGTTCAAAATTAAAGTTTCAAATTAATGCTTCAAATTAAATTAGAGTTCCAAATCAAATTAAACTTTCAAACTATAGTTCCAAATTATTGCTCCAAATTAAGCTTACAAATTAAAGTTCTAAATTTAATTAAAGTTCTGAATTAAAGTTCCATAATAAAGTTTTGATTTAAAATTCCAAATTAAAATTCCAAATCAATGTTCAAAATGAAAACTAAAGTTCAAAATTAAGCTAAAGTTCAAATTTAACTAAAGTTCAAACTTAAACTAAACTAAAGTTCAAAATCAGAGATAAGTTACAGTTTGAAATAAAAGTTCCAAATGAATGAAAACTGCCTAAAGGCACAGGTACAACATGTATGAATCAATTATCCGCTTTCCCATTTCTTTCAGCTAAAACACAGCCCACAGCTCCTAACAGCTCCATCCCCCCTTCTCTCTCTGATCTTCTGGCAGCTAGACTTGGTTCTTGACGTGGAATCTTTGGATAACCCCAATGACTTGATGCAGCACTCATAAATAAGCTGATGCCCTGCGCTTAGCTTTTAAGTAGTGCTTTAGAAATTTCAAGTGTATGATTACGATTAGCTGGCAAATTGACCCCGTTTTGTCTTTACTTGACTTCACCTTTACAGATAAAGTACGATCACAGCCCATTTATTAACTTACTGCTTGCACTGTTGCCCCAAATGCAAACATCGTCAGCTGTAACGATTTTACACTACATCAGCTTATGAGGTTAATAAAAACTAGGTCAAAGGGCATCAGGTCAACTGCAACATGAAACCAGAACAAAGGCCATCAGCCAAAAAAACGCTTTTATGAACCACAATTGAGAATCTAATCTAAGAACTTCTATAGCGCCACTGTAGAATAATAACTAGGCGAAAATCTGTTGAATTTACACTACACTGTACCTAGTTACTTGAAAAAGCCATATCATCAAACAAAAAATTATCAGTCTAACGAAATATCGCGTTTCGCTCAGCTAAAACACATCCTCGTCAAAGTCTATTCATCAAGTGAATCGGGCATTTTGCGCTGTTATAATCTCTGCCGTAAATTTCCACAAGTACGCAGTAACGTTCTCATTAAAATGCTGGGCGTTACTAGATTATTAACAGTTTATTTAACAATAGCAAATTGTAATCTGTAGTTACCTTGAGCAGTGGCTGTCATACAGTCAACTATCACATGTGTATTAGTAATATTCTCAACGACGCAACCCTCGATAACCGCTGGCCTTAAGCGCTGCCTTTAGGTCACCAGCCCTAAGAGTAATAACAGTAAACATCCTTCAACCATTGTTGTTATCGCCATCTAATTTCGACTCGGTTGATTTTCTTGGACTTTGTAGGGCCATCGGTGATAAATTTATGGAATAATTTACGCTGTGGTTTAACTTTAAAGGCCTATTTAAAAGAAATACTAACGCTAGAAGAACCCCATACGGCTTGCGGTTTTCGTTGCAAACGCGTCTTGGCGTTGTACCTTGAATTCACGTAATGAATATTCATGTTTAAATAAATATTAATATATTCGTAATCGTAACCGTAAACTCGAGATGTCTACAGCGACCAACGAAAGCTAGGTCTCGAGGACCAGCTCATGTAAAGGCGCTCAGTCAAAACAAAATCAAATAAGCAGGAATGGTCAGATTTGGTACCAAGTCATGATCCAAGGGTTTTCGACTCAGAATCACTATGGCTTAGACAATGATTTTTAGCAGCATTATTACAGTGGCGCTATAGAAGTTCTTAGATTAGATTAGATTAAATTATGCAGATTGGCTACGGTGGATGGTGTTCGGAATTGGAATTGTGCCTCCACTTGCCGCACAGATTTTATTCTTAATTAAGCCCCTGCGAATAAACTGGTTCCCACCGTGGACCCACCGTGGTTCCCACGAATGAGCTCATTTGAACAGTGTCTACATACTTATTTTGCTGTAATAATTAATATTCGTGACGCCCACGATTCACAATCGACAAAAGGAATTTACGCTGGGATGGGTTTTCCTCGAGGTTTTAGTTTCGTTTTTTTTCTCGCACCTGAGTCTTGAAACATAAACCTAGTCTTCGCCGAAGCTGTAAATAACAACAGCGCAAATGCTTACTTAGCCATCGTTTAATGATCAGTAGATTTACTTGTATTGTATAAAAACACTGAGAAATAATTGTGAACAGTATTATTTTTGCGAGGCATACCTATACTGAAACGTGTACATTTACATTTACTGAAAAAGACATTTCGGCCGAGATATCAGCTGGCTGAGGCAGCCACGTACTGACTTCTATCGCATTAACAGGTAAATCAGTTTATATTGGGCTTAGAAACGCAGCCAACCTTGTAGTTAGGTTTCCCATCAATTGAGGGATTTATACCGCGACACATTTTCCTCGTCGTTCATTTCTGTGCTATAAAGGCCGTGTATCCGACGAATGACATAATGGGCCTACATAATAGTAAAGCTCTATGACAAACCATCTAGATAGCCAACAAGTTGAATTCAGTCAATTTAAAGTAGTAAACAAAGTCGAACAATCCTGGAGCGCGGGACGGAATAATCTAATTCCAGGACTGTTCTGTGGGTTGAGGACCGTATAATTGTAATTTTGTCATTCAACTACTTAACAGTGATTCCATGGAATTTCTACGGAACACAAAAAATGATCTGCCAAGTGTGAAGGGTCAGTCTAGCTATCTAGCTAGCATACCAAATAGGCCAATACGATGCCATCAAAGATCACAGGTTATAAATGCATCGATATGTCTGTAATGCTAATTTTATGTTTTGTGATAAGCAGAGTAAAAGATTGTGAACTATTGGGTTCTAAAGGCTTCAACCACAAATTTTCTTTAAATGATAAATCCTTTTGTGTGGTTTTTAAAGGTTGCTGCATGCATGTCCAGTTAAACTATATAGGTTTCATATTTATTTCAGTTTGTTGACACAGAATCTTGAAGCCAGAAAATGTCTTCATTATTTGTGTTTGATGGAATGAAAAGATCTTCATTCCCTGTCAAAATAAATGTGGTAAGAATGCAACCAGTTCTTTACCTTTTTAGTGGTAATACCATCCACCTGAAATGGTTTTCCTCTAGAAATGCAGGTCCTGGTGTCAAGGAGTCGCTAGACATATTCATAAAGTGGCTTAAGACCTATTTGTATCACTTTGCTTTGTTTTCTGACTGCTGTGACCCACCCATACCTGCCATTCCTTGCACAATCGATGGACATATGGCATGTTTTACAAATGCATTACTTACTTACTTGCTTAAGGGGGTTACAGTTACTGTCAGCAGTTCTGTGCCTTTACAGTGATGGGACCATCTAGCTGGAATGGTTTTCCTCTAGATATTTAGGTCCATGCAGTCTGAGGAGCTACTGTACATGCGGGTCCGCCACCAACTGAAAACTGCCCTCTTTTGAAACTGCCTTTATTGTTGCTTATACCTGTGTTGTTCATCACAGCTAATTTGCTGAGCATTCCTACAAATTTAACTGGTCCCATTATTTTTGAAATATTTCCTGCCTATTTGAATTCACAACTGTCCTAGTGAGTGTGTAGTGTGCTATAAACTGGATTTTCGTTTCCCTTGATCGCAAACTTCTGAATTAATTTTTCCAGACATCCGAGTGTTTGGTTTTAACATCCTGACCGCAGTTATCATACCAAATCATGATGATTCTTTTAAAGCTTGATTTTGGATTTTGAAGCCTTTAGTTTAATGGCTAATGCATTTTATGGTTGCATGTTACACTTTTGGTTTCTGTAACCAGGAAAGTTCAAATGTAGCTGATCTCTTCAGCGAAGTTGCGAAAAGCTATGAGTTGGAACTTGATCCGAGAAAAAACTTGAGGATCGTATTCGTCGGTAATTAAGCAGTTGATTACATCACAAGCAGACCTTAATTAATGTGATTATGTATCGTAAATCATCTTTTTCATTAACTAACACTTTTATGCTATGAATTCAATTTAATTTTGGGCCTACGCGACACTGGGTGTTGCACCATTAATGTGCCGAGATATTTAAAACTCAAAATATCATTTATATGAGGCTTTCTGTTTGTTTTTGGCAATACATTTCTGAACTAGACCTTTACCTGTCAAAGAGAACAGACCTATATTTGCTCTAAAAATTGACTGGTGTTGCTATAGTCCACATGGCTGAGTTAAGGTACACTAACTGACAACCGTGCATTTTGTTTGCAATTTACAGACAAAGAATTGAAGTTTACAAGAAAGAAGAAGCTGAGTGATGTCGGCATCATAAACCACAGCACCATCGCAGTTATCTTCCGACTCCCTAATGGACTTCCAACACCAGCAGCAGCAACAACAGATAATAATATTCTTGCAGAATCTGAGCCAGTGAAAACAGATGAACGAAATCAGGGTACAGAGGATGTGTCTTTTGTTGAATCTATGCCAGGGATGACCAGAGTTGAAGAAAGCAAAGATATAAAGGTTATTTCTGTTGCAGAATCTGAGCCAGTGAAAACAGATGAAGGAAATCAGGGTTCAGAGGATGTGTCTGTTGCTGAATCTTTGCCAGGGACAGCAGATGAAGAATGCAAAAACGTAAATGATATATCAGTTGCAGGATCCGTGTCATTGAAAACAGATGAAGAAAGCAAAGATGCAAAAGCCTCTGTTGCAGAATCTGAGCCAGCAAAAACAGAAGAAGAAAGCAACAAATCAATTGTTTCTGTTGCAAAATCTGTGTCAGTGAAAACTGATGAAGAAAGCAAAGATGCAGAGGATCTTTCTGTTGCAGAACCTGAACCACTGATAACAGATGAAGGAAGCAAAAATGCAACAGATGCCTCTGTCGCAGAACCTGTGCCAGAGGTGACCATTGTTGAAGAAAGCAAGGATGGAAAGGATGTTTCTGTTGCAGACTCTGAACCACTGATAACAGACAAAGGAAGCACAGATATAGCGGATGCCTCTGTTGCAGAAACTTTGCCAGTGACCACAGATGAAGATAACAAAGATTCAGAGGATGTCCCTGTTGCAAAATCTATGCCAGTGACCACAGATGAAGATAACAAAGATTCAGAGGATGTCCCTGTTGCAAAATCTATGCCAGTGACCACAGATGAAGATAACAAAGATTCAGAGGATGTCCCTGTTGCAGAATCTATGCCACTGACAAAAGTTGAAGAAATCAAAGATGGAAAGGATGTTTCTGTCGTAGGATCTGTGCTGGTGAAAGCAAAAAGTAAAAGTAAGAAAAAGAAACGAAAAAATGCAAAAGTTCATATGTTGGAGAATGCTGATGAATCCGAGCCAGCAACATCAGGTACAGAAAACAAAGAAGCAGGTGATAATCCTGCTGCAGAATCTGCATCAGTGAAAGCAAAGAAGAAAAGAAAAAGAAACAAAACAAAAAATGCAAAATTTGTGCCTGTCGTGGAGGACACTGTTATTGAAAGCAAAAATTTAGCAGATGCTACGCTGCCAACAAAAACTGTTAGCAATAGCAAAAAGGAAATTCCTCAAGCTAGTGGTAAAGTGGAAAAAGAAGCAAAGCGTCCTGTGCTTCAGCGTTTGGCAGGAGCTATTGAGGTCGCTTTTCTTCCTGATTTCATGGATTTGATGGATTTTACACAACGTCGTGCGATATTACCATGTTTTCACGTGATGGGTATGTATCTGTGCTTTCTGTGATGAAAATAATCCATTGGTTTGGCTGTGTGTTTGGGAGCCCGCCAGAGATATGCAGGAAAACAGACAGACAGACAGACTTAAAGCTCGGGCTAGCACGGTTCGTATGTGGGGACCTTAAATGGCGTGGTGCCCATTCAAATGGGCAGTGGTGGTGAACGATCTCATCCAATCAATTCATTGCAAACTGAGCAGGGTCAAGGCCATAAGGTTGCTGTAGAGAAACGTGTACATTTACATTTAAGTATACAATAACAGTGGTGACTTTTCTAGTTATCTGAGTACTGTATGCTTACTGATGAACTTTTTGTTCTTATTCACACTACCATTATTTAAGGAAGCATAGGCAGCACTTTTGTAAGGGACTAAAGGCTACATAAAATGTCTAGATACACACACACACATGTACGTGCATGCATTCAGATATGTGTAAATACACACACATACATCTATTCCAATCTAACCATCTTCACCTATATGTTAATACATTGCACCAGATTTACAAAATCTAATCTGAAAGTCTGGAGAGCTTCCGAAGATCTGCCAGCAAGACAAAAGAATGAGCTACAAAACTGTTGTTCCTGTTGAATTTCTCCACTGATTTTACGCCTTTCAACTTCGTTGTAGGTTAAAAATTTTGGTCTCTTTCTGTGTTTTTCAACTTAAGTCAAATAAGTTTTTTTTACTTACAGCCATTATCTGTTTGCTGAGATATATATCTATTTCAGTGAATCGTTAACAGAGTTTTCAAGCTATATTTCATTGTTGCAGGAAGCGAAACTATGAGAACCTACTGTGAGAATCTGATCAACAATGGAAATGTCAAATTCACCTGTCCATATCTACTGTTTCCATTTTCCCCTGGCTTCTGCCCAGCCGTATGGGATTACACCCTCGTGCGCCATGTTGCTTGCTTCACGATCAAAGAAATGCACGACACCGAGAAGAATATTGCTATCAATTTTGTCGGCAAGGACAACACCACCCTTACGTGTCCTGGTTGCTTCACCTGGTGCTCGAAAGCCGATCCGAATCTCCCTCGCCTCAGGTGTTTCATCTGTACGAAAGCAACGGGAAAGGAGTTCATCTTTTGCGGGGACTGCCTCAGGGAGTGGAAAAACGCCTGCAACGGAAGCTGTGCAAATCCCAAATGCAGATCCACTGAGGCAACGCTGGATATTCTATGCAACAGTCGCGTGACGACCCTGTACGGTGGAACATGGCCGACGATGCGCTTGTGTCCGAGGTGTGGCATACTGACCGAGTTCATGGGTCAATGCTCGCAGGTTCAGTGTCGATCGTGTGGTCATTACTACTGCTTCCTTTGTCTCAAGGGCGCCAAAAACAAAGCGGAACTACAGTGCATTCCATATTTCTCCGATTGCCAGAGGGCTTCGCTTCAGACTTCAATACCACACTGGGATGGGAACAGCAGTGACTAGTTTTACAACTTCTTATGGCTGCCAGGGCTTTTGACGTGGACCTCGCCTTATGCAGTAAACAGCAACGATAATTTTATAAGGCCTGGCGATTAGTAGTAGTTCCAATGTTTAACGACACCTTATGACATCAAAAGTCGTTGACGTCGCCCTCCTCCTTTATCCAGGCTTGGGACTGGCATTGCCCGACTAAAGACCAGGCAATTGAACGCTAGCAAATAATATATAGGAGAATAGGAAGCTAAGAACTTTGTAGTTCGCATCCAGCGATTAAACGACATCTTGTGGCTGTCAGGGTCGTTGACGTCGATCATGTGGCTTCACCCTTCACATCAGTGACTGCGCGACACAGCTAATTGCTTTCCAGTGTTTTACGACATTAATTGACATTAATTATATTTGTAAAGGACACTTGGCGTCGACCTTGTCTTACAGGATTTTAGTATTTAATACACGGTTAGTTAAATGGGCAACGCGTGTAAACATGGAATCGCAGGGAGGAAATATAATAGCTAGACCTGCCTTCGGGCAGAGAAATCATCATCATCATCAGTCATCAACATCATATGGCGTGGATCAGCAAAATACAGTTAACTTAAGTACAGGATCTCAGAGGTAAATCCTCTACAATAATAATAATAATAATAATAATAATAATAATAATAATAAATAATAATAATAATAGTTTTTAGTCAAGATCTGAAGGCCAAAATAAAATAAATAAATATATAAGTTAATTAATATATAAGGTTACTTACTTAATTACTTCTCTTGAATAAATTGTTCTGCGTACGTTTGCAATTATCAGACAGGATTTGGAAGAAAAAGGAAAAATTTAGCAGACTTTGTGTGTACAAAATTGAAACAATGAACCAAACTTTAAAAAATTGCATATAAGCTAAAAAAGACGGAGTTTGGTATTTTTACCGCTTTATATGGAGGGGAAAAAGCGAAAAGTTTTTTGTATTTATGTGCAACGATTATCATCACAGTCAAGCCCGAAGTTTGCATACTCCCTGCCCAGCCAGCACACCCACGTTGTGCCTGTTATTAATGTTGGCCAGCATTGGCCCAAAGTTTTTGGGCTGGTTGGGTTTTCCCAAGTCCCCAGCACACACGCAATTGATAGGGGAGAGTACTCTAAGATGCCCAGGTCGAATAAGACGCTCACCCCCTTTAAAACGTAACTGAGGACAGAATTTCGCATTTTAGTTGTGTCTGCATGTAGCGACATCTTGCGAACCTTCACTTGCAACGGCAGTAAAATATTTTAAATATTGGCGTGGTTACGTGATTTTTTAAATATTGACTACTTTTCCGTAAGTACGCAATTACGAATTTGCTTATTTTTCTCTGTAACCTTATGCACTACTCAGATGTGAATTTTCGCGTTTATACTAGGTTAAGTTTAGGGTGTTTCAGTGGTTTTATCCAATTTTTAAAGTAGAGCTAGTTAACCAAAATGGCGCCAATAGAGTAGGACTAGTAAAATTACAAGATGTCCATGGGCGTCTTGAATACATTGGAGGCATAGAGTTTGCAAGATGCCCATGGGCATACTGAAAACCCTGGGCATCTTAGAGCATCACTTTTGGATTTTGAGTTTAAAGAGGAATGCCGTTGGTGGTGCAGCTGGGAAAATGTTAATGACTTAATAATATTGGAAACAACAACAGTTTTATAGCGCCGTACAAAGCCAAGTCGTTACTTGGGTTTTTTCTAGTTAAAGGCATATAGCTGCAGAAGTGATAGATTTTGATTACTTTTTAATGGCTATAATGGCTATAGTTGTGTATGTGGATATGATGTATTTCTCTGCCTAATAGATTATGTTTATAGAGCTTGCTGAAATAGTTTATGAGAGAAAGACAACCCGTGGAAGGTATGGTTTTGAGATGCTTCGGCAAGCCGTGGAAAAAGTACGAAGGGGAGAAATGAGTAAACGAAAAGTAGAGACAGTGTATGGTGTGCCTCGCAAAACCATTTCAAGACATCTGCACGGAAAAGTGCAGAAACCAGGGAATTTGGGACGATTTGGAACTGTTTTGGGCAAAGAGTATGAAGAAACTCGGTACAGCATGCAATTAAGCTGCAGCATATGATGTTTGGTCTTGGAACTGTCGACATGAGAAAGCTTGCTTTTGAGCTGGCTGAATATCAGAAGCTTAAACATCCATTTTGCGATGAAATAGCTGGAAAAGGGTGGCTTCGAAGTTTTCTAAGACGTCATCCAGAGTTATCTGTCCGCAGCCCAGAATCAACAAGTGTTGCTAGAGCTGTTGGCTTTAACAGACCAAGTGTCGGTAAGTTTTTCCAACTCTACAAGGAAGAGCTTCTAAAGGGGTCATATTCTGCTCATCAAATTTACAACATGGACGAGACTGGACTTACCGTAGTTCACCAGCCTGGAAAAATTATTGCTAAACGAGGGCAGAAGCAGGTTGGAAAGTTGACCAGTGGCGAGAAGGGTCAGACTATGACAGTAGAATGTGCTGTCAACGCTGCTGGCTGCTATGTCCCGCCGATGTTAATATTCAAGCGCAAACGTATGGTTGAAAGTTTACTGATTGTTGTTGCAAGATGGGCTTAATGGGTAGCTATGTTAATGTTATCGAGTGTTATTTACCGGTACTTCTAACAGAAGTGTTTTAGTAGTGTAATTGCGAGTATAGTTTTATTGCTTGTATACCTGGTAGTTGTAATGCACTTGAATATTTTGCTGAGAAATTTCGTGAAAAAGGTTCCTGTTTGGTTACTATGGCTAGCTGATTATGTATGTATTGAAATTTGGTCTTGTAACTAAAACTTAAGTGGAATACACCATATATATCAGCTTATATTTGTGTGTGAACTTGAATATATAGTGCTAAGCTTTTTTGCATCAAGGACTTAAGTGCCTATAAATGTCTGTTTTGGTTATTCTTTCTGTCTGGGTTTGGTTGCCCTGTCTTTTTGTCTAGTGATGAGACCCAAATGTTTGGTTCGGTGCTCACTAAACATAAGCTTCAAACAAATTTTTAATCCAGTTTGATGCAAGTTTACTTGTAAAATGTGAACTTGGGGTCATTTGAGCATCTTGCAGTCCTTTTGAAATGCTTGAGCTGAAACTCCAAATTTTGTCCACCTGCTATTGAGCATTCTTTCAACATTATGAAGGTTTATGCAGAGTGCAACTTGCCATCTTAAGTTAGAATATTACCACTAAGTTCCCTTGCCACCAGGAGTTTTTCTGAGTAATTTTTCGCTTACTTAAAAGCAATCATTACACTACTGTTCTTGTTGCAGTCACCAAACTTTTCACTCTGTACAACCGGTAACAACAACTGTAAATGTTGCTCAAAGCTTCAGCAGTTCAGAGGAACAGAGGCCGTCAACTTTTGTGGCTACGCCAGAGTGGGCTGATGCTTTCAGTGACCTTGAAGGCCGCTGCAGCTGACATGAAGGTATTTCATTATCTCCTATTACTACTTCTGAAACACTGTTTTCATATAGCACTAAGGGCATCCATCAATCCTTCAAGGGAAACCATTGTTAAAATCTCAATCTGTTGGAGAAGCCCGGTCGAAATCATAGAGGTCAGGGCAACCAAACATTAGGCGACACTGGGTCAGAAAATTGAAACGAATGAGTTTTGAGTTCAGACCTGAACTTCTACACTCTTTGGTCGTCATAAATTATTAAATACTTGAACCATCCGATTCAATTGGGATCCGTTTATTAGGCTCTGCACATGTGCAGGAGCCTGCTAATGGTGACTTCCTAGTTATCAGAGCATTTTTTGCTTACTAAAGAACTATTTACTCTGAATGAACTTAAAAACCATTTTGGCTAGTGTAAGCAGGGCTTTTGTGAGATATTTAAAAGGCGCTATATTAGATTTCTGGATACATAAGTATGTATGCTTGTATCATGCTTTTAACTGGGGTAGACTGGAATTGTATGTACATTTGAGCCAACAGAGACTAAGACTGGTGGAAATAACCCAGAAAAGTTTTAACAGCCTAAACAAAGTCTTGTGTGAATATCCTGGACACATGTTTAACCATTCTTTATGAGGTTCTTTGAAAGTGCTATATAAATAGCTAGATACATACTTATATACATAAATCCTCTCAGTTTTTGCTTTCTTAAACTGGCCCAACATCATGATCATTATAAACATGAAAATTGGCAACTTCACTGGCTGAGTCCCGGTTAAGGTACTGGTTTCCTTGATACAGTTTTAGCATTTCTCGGTGACTGGTTGCTAACAGATAGATCTTTAGACTCTGTATTCACAGGTAAACATCAACTGCATCATGCCAAACTCCCCATTCACTGTCAATTATTATTGTCCTTAAAAGGTTTTTTCTGCTTATGGCTTGTTTGCAGTTTGGCAAATGGCTCTATAAAAAGGCAAACTGGGTTAACTTCAAAAACGACTGCAAGTGGGAGATCACTCCAGATATCATTACAGAGGACACTGAGGCCAACCATAACCTGCTTGTGGAAAAACTTCTCATAGTATCGGAAAGGCATATACTGAAAAGCAAGCCACGCATGCATGCAAAGGGTGTGCCTTACTGGACAGACAGCTGCACAGAGGCGGTGAACGCTCGAAACAAGGCCAAGACCCGGATGCAAAGGACAAAAAACCCGAAAGACATCCAAGAGTATCACCGTCTGAAAGGAATTGCACAGAGAACGATCAGGGATGCTCAGAAATCTGACTGGCGAGAATTCTGCTTGTCTCTCAACGAAAAGACCAAGGTTGGCAAGGTCTGGAGGACCGTTAGACGGATGTCAGGTATCAACTGGGGGCTGTCCATCCCAACTCTCAATAAGGATGGCGCACCTTTGAGAACATCCTGTCGAAGGTAGAACTCTTTGGAATTCCTCCTCCGAGGTTTCCAGCAGCCGGAACTACTCTTCGGAGTTCCAGGCTCATAAAGCAGCTTTCGAAGAGCAACATCGAAAAGAACTCCATGGAACCAAAGACCACCTCCAGATGACACTCCACTCAGCAAGAGTTTTGATCTCAATCGCTTCCGATAGCCCTCAGGAAATGCAAGAAGAACACGAGCCCCAGAGAAGATGGCATTACATACGAGATCTTGGCAAAGCTTCCACAGCCTAGCCATCAAGCTCTTCTGAAGCTGTACAAACTCAGCTGGTATAAAGGATTACTCCCGCTTTCCTGGAGAGATCGGTTGTCACACCAATCCTCAAGCCAAACAAACCCGCTCATGAGTACAGCTCCTACTGCCCAATCGCACTCACATCTGTGCTGTGTAAAGTGATGGAAAGACTAGTCTGTGATCGTCTCAACTGGCAAATGGGCACCAACGGACTCTTCAACTGATACCAATCCGGCTTCAGAAAACACAAAAGAAATTCTGCTCATGGTGTAAAGGGCCCTGATTCGATCCATTATTGATTACGGCAGCATAGCCTATGACAGTGCTTCGTTGTCGAATCGAGCCAAGCTCGACACGATCCAGTACAAGGCCTCATCCATCTGCTGCGGAGCACTGCGGAGTACGAGCATCACGGCCCTAAAGGTCGACTGCGGAGAGATGCCCCTGCATTTGCGCCGCAGACAGATGATGGAATACACCACTAAGATCCAGTCTATTCCGAATCTCCCGACCCAAGACATCCTCCGAGCCGGTAAACTGCTCATCATTTTGGGCATAAAATTTCAGGATTATTGACTTTAAGGGTTCCCTTGAAGCCATGCGTGCACTGTCCCACGGCACGGGAAGCAACATTTTGGTCTGTGGTGTGGTGAGTGCAAGGTTGCACATCTTTTAGGCCTAACAAAAGCCCATAAAATCAAGCTGTAGGACTAAGGATCAGTTAAAATAATATAGTATTGCCTCCCATGTATCTTTATGTGATTGCAAAAGAGTGTACACATGATCCAGGTTGACTGCTTGACACTCTACATCTATTAATTAAGCTATAAGTTTTAAAAAACTGCAGTAAGCCTACTGCAGTTAATACAATAAAACACAAACTTTACTGTAATTATTCAGTTCGAAAACTCATGAGTAATAATGTCAAAAACGAAGCCAAAAACTAAACTGTTAAACATTAAAAATCCGTTTGCTGTTCAAACTTTCACCAAAAGATGTCTATACATCTTCACTAAAGCGACCATATATATAATAAACGTATTTGCACTTTTACTTAAAATGCATATTTTGAGTACTAGTTTCAACTGCCTCATACAAGCAGAGAGACTTATAAAGACTTCTCATAGTTTCTAAGTCTTACGGATCTAAACAGATAACCTCAGTTGTTTACTCCAACACTTGACCAACAACAGCATTACTAAAATTATGCATAGTAAAAACAAAATGCCTTGCTGTGAAATAAGATCAAACTCTCAGTTTGATATAATTGGCTCATTATAATTTCACAGACATTATAGTATGGGAAAGTTTGACTTCATATATTTTATACTTAGTATTTAAACTTCTTTCTCAAACAAAATATTGTAAAAACTTTTTAAATAAGTATTTATACATGTACTCAGTTGGTTTTCAACATTATATTACCTTCAGCGACAGCTTGCATTTGATGGGACTGGTCAATTCCGGTTCCACCTGCTGTTTCCTGAGGTGGCTCGGCATCTCGGGATCCACCTGATGCGTCTTGATGAGGCTCCATTTTGCACAGATATTTGAGAATCTATAATTATAAGGATCAGTTAAATAATGTCAAAAAAGAAGACAAAAACATGTCTATTCATCTTCACTAAATCGACCACGCTTAGCCTTCTGCTCATATTGCTTTTTCTGGTCCTGCGTGAGGGAATTCCACTCCAGGTCACACTTTCTCTTTAGTTGACCAACACTGATGTTATCCAGACTAAGATCGTCTAGCTGACGTGCGACAAATACCTGGAAACCGGTCAGCTCCTCCGTCTCCATTTCTACAGATCAAATATTGGACCTTATGTTAAACTTCTAGTATTTTAAATACTTTTAAAGTACTCTATACTTATATTAAAATGTAATATAATAAAAGTATTTGCACTTTTACTTAAAAGGCATATTTTGAGTACTAGTTTCAACTGCCTTATACAAGCAGAGGGACTTTTAAAGACTTCTCATAGTTTCTAAGTCTTACGGATCTAAACAGGTACACCTTAATTATTTACTCCAACACTTGACCAACAACAGCATTACTAAAATTATGCATAGTAAAAACAAAATGCCTTGCTGTGAAATAAGATCAAACTCTCAGTTTGGTATAATTGGCTCATTATAATTTCACAGACATTATAGTATGGGAAAGTTTGACTTCATATATTTTATACTTAGTATTTAAACTTCTTTCTCAAACAAAATATTGTAAAAACTTTTTAAATAAGTATTTATACTTGTACTCAGTTGGTTTTCAACATTATATTACCTTCGACGACGGCTTGCATTTGATGGGGCTGGTCAATTCCAGATCCACCTGCTGCGTCTTGACGAGGCTCGACGTCTGACGATCCACCTGCTGCGTCTTGACGAGGCTCGACGTCTGGCGATCCAATATTAGTATGTTTTAGCCTGTTTAAAAATTTATCTGAAAAGTTTCTATATGTATATATGTAAAAATATTGTTCTGTTTTTAATGGTGTAATAATCTGTTATATGGGCCTAGAACTTACTTTTCAATAATAATAATAATTTTTAAATCTCTCTTAAACAGTTGTTTAGAATTTTTTATAAATACTGGTGCTTACTGATGGATTATACATTAAATTTATAGTACAAGTACAAACCTGTTATCGGGCCTAAAACATCACTTTATTAGTGTATAATTATTAAAGATAATGTTATGTCTTTTATACGACATGGGCCTGTGTGCCAAGCTCATTTCTGTGTGTTTATCAATTTTACCTTTTTGTAACATTAAGTCTTTTTACTTGATAAAATACACATGGCTATACCAATTTGTTAGGACACCACCATCTTAGTAGTAAATGGTATTGTCTGTAAACATTGGCTTCCTGTAATTGTTACACCTACCTAATTTGTATATAGTCTTTGTTGATTTCGTTAAAGAAAAGAGCCTGATGGCCAAAAAAGAGCCTGATGGCCTAGGGGAGGGGTCAGCCACAAGAACAAACAAACTTTACTGTAATTATTAATTTCAAAAACTCGAGTAATTATGTCAAAAACGAAGGCAAAGACATTTCTATGCATCTTCACTAAAGCGACCACGCTTAGCCTTCTGCTCATACTGCTCTTTCTGTTCCTGCATGAGGGAATTCCACTCCAGGTCACACTTTCTCTTTTGTTGACCAAAATACCATTTTAATTACTTTTAAAGTACTCTATACTTATATTAAAATGTAATATGATAAAAGTATTTGCACGTTTACGTAAATAAAACTAATTCTGTAATTAATATGTTTTAGCCTGTTTAAAAATTTTTCTGAAAATTTTCTATATGTATATATGCAAAATAATGTTCTGTTTTTAATGGTGAAATAATCTGTTATATGGGCATAGAACTTACTTTTCAATAATAATAATTTTTAAATCTCTCTTAAACAGTTGTTTAGAATTCATTTATAAATACTGGTGCTTACTGATGGATTATACATTAAATTTATAGTACAAGTACAAACCTGTTGTCGGGCCTAAAGCATCACTTTATTAGTGTATAATTATTAAAGATAATGTTATGTCTTTTATACGACATGGGCCTGTGTGCCAAACTCATTTCTGTATGTTTATCAATTTTACCTTTTGTAACATTAAGTCTTTTTACTTGTTAAAATACACATGGCTATACCAATTTGTTAGGACACCACCATCTTAGTAGTAAATGGTATTGTCTGTAAACATTGGCTCCCTGTAATTGTTACACCTACCTAATTTGTATATAGTCTTTGTTGATTTCGTTAAAGAAAAGAGCCTGATGGCCAAAAAAGAGCCTGATGGCCACAAAAGAGCCTGATGGCAAAAAAAGAACCCGATGGCCAGAAAAGAGCCTGATGGCCACAAAAGAGCCTTAAATGGCCACAAAAGATTCTGACGGCTACAAAAGAGCCGAAATGGCCAGTGAAAAGAAAAAATTACAGAAAATATATAAATCAGATATTGAAAAAAGGCTTTATAACAACTGAGAAGACCCTTAATGGATACACAAGAGCCGTAATGGACAGTGGACAGTCTTCCAACAAGAAGAAAACCAACAAGAAGTTCCACCTGCTGCGTCTTGACGAGGCTCGACGTCTGGCGGTCCATCTGCTGCGTGTTGACGAGGCTCCATTTTGCACAGATATTTGAGAATCTATAATTATATGTGTGTCAGTTATAACCCTAATTAGTCTGAATTTATTTTGAAGCCCACTGTCTCAAGTCCAGTTTAAATGTATGTCAAAGTGCCAAAAGTCTGAATTATTTTACGTTTTTGCACAAAAAACATCATTTTGTTCTCTTCATCTCTTCTAGAAAAACTCTTGAAGGATAAAAATTTTATAAATGTTCCCTATTTTTGTGTCTAAATCTACAGTATTTGTGAACAAATACTGGGAATTCTTCCTGTTAACGTGAAACCACATGCACTCTCATTTGTTTGTTTATTTAAGTGAAAACGTGTGATGAAGTTTTACAGGTCTAAAATAATGACAATAGCTGTGTTAGTAATTTAATACTGAGTAAGGTGGTGAAAATTGTTTTAATCTTGTAACAAATGACCCCCCAAATCAAAATTTTCCGTTCACCCTTGTAAGCTCCAAGTTGCATTTTAATGATTATCCTACAATCTGGCGATTTAAAAGTTTTAAAACTTTATGATTTCTCGCGGCTATAACTCTTCTTTCCTTGGAGTTAGGCCTACCTGTGGATGAAGAGCGTTTCACATTTAAACCACGGGGATTCTAGTTATACAACTGTGGGTGGTGGTGTAATAGTTGGCTCCGGGTCGCTTCCCTGTACCACCGGTTTCCAAGGGGTAATACCTGACTCAATTAGGGATGCAAAGCTATATTATATGCAGAATTCATATATATATATATATATAAATTTACAAAGACAGAAGACAAATAGCAGTTCAAATAAGAGTTTAGGCATATAGACTAACTGGGTTCTGAGAAGGCCCTCTGTTGCAGATCGGACCAGCCCTTCCACAAAATCCTTACTTACAAAATGCTTAGAAATAGACAGACTAATAACTCCTCCATATAAGTAAAATATCCAGTAACTTTTCTACACCTGCATGTGTTTAAATATGGAATTCTTCACCCTTGTAGTGATTAAACGTGTATTTTGTGTGATCCAATTTTTTGTGTTAAGCAATATTTCTGCATTTTCAGTTTTGTCATAAAGAAAATAATTTACATTTAAGCGATTGATTCTGGAATGAAGCATCCTCCTTGTGTTGACCAATGTTTTTTGGTAAACGTTTTCATGTTAAGGGCATCAAGATTTGAGCGTATAACTCATGTACTTAATTAATTGCATTGGCTTCCAATTCATCAAAGATGTTTCAGATTGAGGCTCATAGTATATAATAAATGGAATCACACTTTAAATCAACCCTTTTTCCTCAGTCTTGTCACTATTCAACCAGGTCATCAGAACTGTTCGTAGTTAACAAACGTTTGGTTGCTGGACCTAGATTCTGGACCTCTCTCCCTGTGTTTGTTCTGTTCAGTTGCTTGTTTCATTGCATTCTCAAGTCTTAATACCGTTTTCAAAATGCTTATCTACCGTCGGCTGCCTCTCTGCCTTAGTGAACGAATCTCCTGCTGGATGTTGACATGATTTATGGCTTGGTTGGTGCACCATTGGTTGATGTCTTGTGCATATGTGACAATGGCACTTCAAAAATTACACAATTTAAAAACTCAAAAACCGGTTTCAGAAAGCAAGAAAAAACTTTACTTCTTCTGACAGGAATTAATCCCTCCTAGGGGAGGGGTCAACCACAGGAACAAATAAACTATAATGTAATTATTAAAAGTTCAAATAATGTAATTATTAAAAGTTCAAAACCTCGAGAAATGTCTTACAAAAGAAGCCAAACTTCATGTTTAAGCGTCTTCACTAAAGCGACGACGCTTAGCCTTCTGCTCAAACTCCTCTTTCTCTTCCTGCGTGAGGGAATTCCACTCCAAATAAACTATAATATAATTATTAAAAGTTCAAATAATGTAATTATTAAAAGTTCAAAAACTCGAGAAATGTCTTACAAAAGAAGCCAAACTTCATGTTTAAGCGTCTTCACTAAAGCGACGACGCTTAGCCTTCTGCTCAAACTCCTCTTTCTCTTCCTGCGTGAGGGAATTCCACTCCACGTCGCATTTTCTATTCAGCTGACCAACGCTGATGTTATCTAGACTGGGATCGTGTAATTGACGTGCCATAAACATCTGTCTCCACTTCTACAGATCAAATATTGGAGCTTATGTTAAACTTCTAGTATTTAAAATACCATTTTAAATACTTTTAAAGTACTCTATACTTATATTAAAATGTAATATAATAAAAGTATTTGCGCTTTTACTTAAAAGGCATATTTTGAGTACTAGTTTCACCTGCCTTATACAAGCAGAGACTTATAAAGACTTCTTATAGCTGTCTAATGTCTTATGGATCTAAACAGATGCACCTTAATTGTTTACTCCAACACTTGACCAACAACAGCATTACTAAAATTATGCATAGTAAAAACAAAATGCCTTGCTGTGAAATATGATCAAACTCTCAGTTTGATATAATTGGGTCATTATAATTTCATACAGACATTATAGTATGGGAAAGTTTGACTTCATATATTTTATACTTAGTATTTAAACTTCTTTCTCAAACAAAATATTGTAAAAACTTTTTAAATAAGTATTTATACATGTACTCAGTTGGTTTTCAACATTATATTACCTTCGGCGACAGCTTGCATTCCAGATCCACCTGCTGCGTCTTGACCAGGCTGCACGTCTGGCAATCCATGTGCTGCGTCTTGACCAGGCTGCACGTCTGGCAATCCATGTGCTGCGTCTTGACCAGGCTGCACGTCTGGCAATCCATGTGCTGCGTCTTGACCAGGCTGCACGTCTGGCAATCCATGTGCTGCGTCTTGACCAGGCTGCACGTCTGGCAATCCATGTGCTGCGTCTTGACCAGGCTGCACGTCTGGCAATCCATGTGCTGCGTCTTGACCAGGCTGCACGTCTGGCAATCCATGTGCTGCGTCTTGACCAGGCTGCACGTCTGGCAATCCATGTGCTGCGTCTTGACGAGGCTGCACGTCTGGCAATCCATGTGCTGCGTCTTGACGAGGCTGCACGTCTGGCAATCCATCTGCTGCGTGTTGACGAGGCTCCATTTTGCAGTTATTTGAGAATCTATAATTATACGTGTGTCAGTTATAACCCTAATTAGTCTGAATTTATTTTGAAGCCCACTCTCTCGAGTCCAGTTTAAATGTATGTCAAAGTGCCAAAAGTCTGAATTATTTTACGTTTTTGCACAAAAAACATTTTGTTCTCTTCATCTCTTCTAGAAAAACTCCAAGGATAAAAATTTTATAAATGTTCCCTATTTTTGTGTCTAAATCTACAGTATTTGTGAACAAATACTGGGAATTCTTCCTGTTAACGTGAAACCACATGCACTCTCATTTGTTTGTTTATTTAAGTGAAAACGTGTGATGAAGTTTTACAGGTCTAAAATAATGACAATAGCTGTGTTAGTAATTTAATACTGAGTAAGGTGGTGAAAATTGTTTTAATCTTGTAACAAATGACCCCACAAATCAATATTTTCCGTTCACCCTTGTAAGCTCCAAGTTGCATTTTAATGATTATCCTACAATCTGGCGATTTAAAAGTTTTAAAACTTTATGGTTTCTCGCGGCTATAACTCTTCTTTCCTTGGAGTTAGGCCTACCTGTGGATGAAGAGCGTTTCACATTTAAACCACGGGGATTCTAGTTATACAACTGTGGGTGGTGGTGTAATAGTTGGCTCCGGGTCGCTTCCCTGTACCACCGGTTTCCAAGGGGTAATACCTGACTCAATTAGGGATGCAAAGCTATATTATATACAGAATTCATATATATATATATAAATTTACGAAGACAGAAGACAAATAGCAGTTCAAATAAGAGTTTAGGCATATAGACTAACTGGGTTCTGAGAAGGCCCTCTGTTGCAGATCGGACCAGCCCTTCCACAAAATCCTTACTTACAAAATGCTTAGAAATAGACAGACTAATAACTCCTCCATATAAGTAAAATATCCAGTAACTTTTCTACACCTGCATGTGTTTAAATATGGAATTTGTCTCTATCAGCGGCGGTTTTAGCTATAGGCGTGGGGGCAGTTAGCCCCACCCCGCCGCTCTTGATCATATGCCGGCAGCACTCAGACCAGACCCGTGTATGGTGGACTGGCCCTCAGGAAATGCTCTTGCCCCACGCAAGCAATCCTAGACCCGCCACTGGTCTGCCCGCGCGGGTACATAGGGACCTAACCCGAACGTCATTTTAGCCGGAACATTTCAAACCACGCAGCCCTAGACAAAGTCGGGTTAAAGTCATTGGTAACCTGCTGAAATTCGGATTAAAACAACGTAAATGGACAATTAATAGTTCCTGAGAATGGGATTATTTGGCAGCTGAAGAGCTCGACCGTGTCTCATGGTGATACCAACTTGGCAGTTTTCCATTGCGTGTTTGTATATAAATATATAGGCCTCTATGTATGTACACAGGCCCTATACATACGGCCTGGAGACGAGCACAGAATAGAGACGGCTGGATATATATATTATGGAAACTGCAACGCTTCAGAGAGGAGCACGCCACAGATGACGATGATGATAACGATGATGATGATGATGACACAGGCCCTATCAGACGGGGTGGGGGAGCAGGCCACCGTAGCCGTCAGACTGAATGCCTGACTCCTGGATCTTGAGCTGGAACAGAACCCTTTTGCCTATCAATTTTGTTTTGACTGAGCGCCTGTGAATAAGCTGGTTCCCGAGACTTACCTTTCGTTCGGTGCTGTAGAAATCTCAAGATTACGATTACGATTACATACTTTTTTGTCTACTTCGAACCTAAGATTTTCTATTTATGATTTGGTAACTAACAACAAATCTTTTGGTTTCTTTCAATTTATATTTTAGTAATTAATAGTATTTCTTTCTTTTTTGTATTATTATTCACAACTGCGATTTAGTAGGATTATGATTTGCATGCCTCGAGATTGGGGCCTCGCATTTGCAGTGGCCCGGGCCTCTCTCAATCTTTCAAAAGCCCTGTATGTACACTGCATATAAATGCGTAACTTTTAATGAGGCCTAGATATATTACATATATACATTACATAATATAATATATAAAAACCTAGAAAGACGCGGCGTTTGAACCAGATATGCAGTCAAAAACATTTGAACTGGCCTAACCTTTAGGTAATACATCAATCAAAACTTCTATGCAAGATAGCGAGGCGTTCACTTTGTCGTGCTACAGCTCACAAACTATTTTTGACGTAAGCCCTACCGATACTTTGAATTTAATCTGTCAATCTTAACAGCCGCCGGTTTCATCGGCCTTGGCCAACTTATTTCTATGGAATTATATTGATAATGGTCGAGTTTGTCAGCCAATATAATTTCTGTGTTTAACGACATCTTATGACATCAAAGGCCGTTGATTTCGCCTTCCTACTTTATCCCTACTTTTATTCCTACTTTATGGGTGCGGCACGGTGGTCTTTCGGTAACGCGTTTGGTCAATGATCATGCGGTTGCGGGTTCGACTCCGTGTAACGACCCTGGGCAAGTTGTTTGCGCACACCGTGCCTCTGTCACCAAACAGTAGAATTTGGTACCGGCGTGAGCTGGGAAGTAAACGGCAAGTCCTGCGATGCACTGGCCCCGAGTCCAGGACCTTGGGATTCGTCCATTGCCGGCTCAAGGGCTTAGAAAAGGAAATGAGCGCCTCCCCTTCGTCCCACTTGTGGGATATGGGATACTTTACTTACTTTACTTTATCCCGGCTAGAGACTGGCACTACCCGACTAAAGGCAGTGGCGGAGTTAACCAATGTCACACAATTACTGTGGAAGGCTGACGACTTCTCAGCCGCTTACTATGGTCTAAGTTAGCCACCAGTGTGCACACGTTCAAACATCGTCTAGTTGCGTGTTTTGACTCGTTCAGAAAGTGAAATTTCATTGCCTTAGGA
Source organism: Norana najaformis (assembly GCA_964023275.1). Taxonomy (NCBI): domain Eukaryota; kingdom Metazoa; phylum Annelida; class Clitellata; order Crassiclitellata; family Hormogastridae; genus Norana; species Norana najaformis. The sequence goes on from OZ029919.1 coordinate 3,139,035, forward strand.
CCGAATATTGCCTAAATAATATTCATAATAGAATCGCCGAGAAACGACTCGTTATTTATGACGCATAACCGCCTGAAATGTAAGAATGCGTAGCATCGTAAATTCAAAATTTTTGAAGCGGTGTTCACCTTATGAACTGTTCTCACCCTTTTATGGCTAAAAGTTGTGCAAATTTCATTATATTTAAACGGATTAACATATTTTCTGACGGCACACCAACAGAAATCATCTTATGAAGCATATTAGTATTCGAATAAATGCTTTAAAACAGCCCGATGTTTTCCAGAGTTTTCATTATCGACTCCAGCTCCAATCCGGTTAAATCCGGTAACGGATTTGTTGGTTCCAACAGTTTCATGACATTTTTTCGAAAAAATTACCCTACCGAAGTCAACTGCCGGCTTCAAAGGCCGTTGACTTCGGTAGGAAAATGTTTAAAAACATTTTTCACTATAATATACAACGAACTTAAAAGTTTTAAAATGAATTTGAATGTACTTTACCTTGAACAAACAATGGCGCAAGGACGAAAGGACGGTCGGCGTTCGAATTGAATCTTTGGAGCAGACGTTTTAATGACGCAACAATTTTTGATGACGTGGCAAAAAATGTACAAACGTAATAGATCACAGAGCAAAGATTTTAAGAGGAGCGTTGAAGGTGGAGGGCGAACTTCTATAACGCCACTATATAATGCTCAAATGTAAATGAACCCGGTTTATATAGCGACCGTATGGCCTCGACCCGGCTCATTTTTCAATGAATTTATCGGGTTTGAATGTCTGCAACGCCATTTAATGTACCCGTGTAGCCTGAGATTAAAATCTCTTAAATATAGCCACTACAGTGGCGCTATAAGCAAAGGCAGTTGATGGTCGCTACTAAGCAAAATCATTATAGCCTACAAAGCCAAATTTCAGGTTTAGTCCGGTCGAAAAAATCGGAGCTATGACACAGCATCATTAGACAGAAATTAATTCGTAAAACCGTAAACTCAGAATTTCTGAAGGGCTGTTCTAAAGCTAAGCAGGTCACCAGATTATTCATGGGCACGGTAGCATATTGGAGACAGCGCTCGACTGGTAAAGCGGAGGATACGGGTATTAAACTCCTCTGAGACTGTTACTGTGTAGGGATCGTGTGCAAGTACTTCACTCACAATCGCTCGGTGCCATCGATTGATGCTAAGTCATTAGATCGTAGCGCCTAATAAATGCAAAAAAGCGCTGCCTCAAGTCAGTAAGATTTTGATTGCTCGTCTAAGGTTATTTGTGGTTTTGTGCGCGCACGTAAATGGGATTTGCCATGTCGTGGGTTTCGCCACGACTGTGGGTTTCCCCACGACTGTGGGTTTCGATTTTGTTCGGCATTACGTTTTCGCAGGTAAATTTCAAAGCAGTAACTCAACAGAACGGGATATTTTGACGACGGATGGATGTCATTGGAAGCAATCCTTCTTTAGGAATACTGAAGAAGAATTTCCGAAATCAAATGTCGCAGGCATCTCTATACGATGTCTTCTTTGGAACAGGTTAAGCGGTTTTCATGTTTTGAATAAGTCACCACGACAGCCCGCCTGAATCTGCGGAGTTCGTATAAATGTACACATTTTTCAATAGCGACTGTAGTCGGTATGGAATCAACCCTCCTTATTTTTCAGTGAATTTGCAGAGTGAAAGCCTTCACCACCCCTGCCCGTTTGAATGGGCGCCACGCCATTTAAGGTCCCCATGTACGGACCGTGCTAGCTCGAGATTCAAATCTCTGAATAAGCCACGTGACCCACATTCTATTCTATATAAGTAAGTATGCAGCCAAGTCGAAGGATGTAACATCAATGGAGAAATTCAACAAGACAAGTGTTATGTAGGTCATGCCTTTCTCTGGTTGACAGATCCTCCGAATCTGTCCAGACCAGGTAAGACAAGTTAAGTGAGGTATGGTAAGATCACGAATGGTCTTGCCAAGTATGATAAGGTAGGTCTAAATAATATATGGTAAGGCCAGATATGGAAAGGCCCGTTTGGGTAAAGCGTGGTAAGGCAACAAAAGATAGGCCAGATTAGGAAAGGCAAGTCTAATTAAGGTATGGTAAGGTAAGGAATAGTCAAGTAAGGCAGGGTAAGACATGGTAAGGTAAAGTACATAAACGTAGGAGTGGTGCTCCTTGATCCCCCCTTGCAGTCTTGGTCTTTATCCCCTAAGGGGAGGTGGATCCGCCTTCGTAGCTAAGCGCTACATCATCCCTTCGCCCCCCCCCCCCCAAATTTCACATCCTGACTTCGCCTCTGTAGTTTGTTTTTGTCGATGTTAACAGGGAAAACACATGTGATCCCCGAGAGGCCCTGGCTCTTTGTACACGATGGAAAAAACACATTCACCCTGGAAATGGATTTGGTAAGAGCGTTCGAATACGTCTAATTATCTTAATTAATTAAACCAATTTAGGCGTGATTAGTTGGTTTAGAAAGCTCGTTTTAATTTACGTTCAGTGAACAATATATCATTTCTGACACGTTTGCCATGTTATGCTGAGTTGTACATTCGGTTGAAATCCAGTTCTGAATTCTGTTTTCCCGGATTTAATTAGTAGGCCTAAATTCCAACAACAAAGCCCATCCCGAACAGCAACATAATACATAGGACTATTACTGGCCTGGTTGGATACATTGGTTAAAGCGTACGTCAATGCGCCTCTGTGCGTGAGGATGCCGGTTCGCATACCGATTGTGGCTTATTTCAGAGATTTGAATCTCGGGCTAGAGCGGTCCGTACACGGGGACCTTAAATGGCGTGGCCCCCATTCAAATGGGCAGCGGTGATGAAGGATCTCACCCGATAAATTCACTGAAAATAAGCAGGATCGAGGCCATACTGTTGCTATAGAATATCACGTAGGCCTACATTTACATTCATATTTAGGCCTACATATGAAGCCCACATGGGAATAGTCTTATATGGGCTCGATGTGTCCTGTTGTTGGAGATGGTCTAAACACCAGTTTGGCGTTTTATGGTAGCCGAGGAAGAGACTGGTTACAGGGAACATCGCAATGACTGTTGCAACACCAGATAAACAGTCTATCAGCACTAAGGGCACATTAGTGTCTGCAGTTGCCAGGCATTATTTTAAAACAGAAATGGCCAATATCAGATGTCGGTGTAGTTTGCAATCTTGTAATTATCCTCTCTTCTCTGATGACCTTGTTTACAGGATTGTTCGACTGTGGGTGATCTCTTCGAAGAAGTCGTTCACAGCTACGGCTTACAACTTGATCCGAAGCAACACATGCGAATCATATTTGCAGGTGACTACATGACGATAATTTATTACTAGTCATATTCAATTCCGCTTGTAACGCGCAGAGTTCGGGTTCGAGAGTACGGGTTTGAGGGTACGGGTTCGAGAGTACGGGTCTGAGTGTACGGGTTTGAGAGTACGGGTTCGAGAGTACGGGTTTGAGAGTACGGGTTCGAGAGTACGGGTCTGAGTGTACGGGTTTGAGAGTACGGATTTGAGAGTACGGCTTTGAGAGTTCGGGTTCGAGAGTACGGTTCGAGAGTACGAGTTTGAGAGTACGGCTTTGAGAGTACGGGTTAGAGACGATTACTGTGTAGGAACCTTGAGCAAGTCCTTCATTCACAATTGCTCAGCGCTATCGATTGATGCTATGTCACTGGAAAGTGGCGCTTAATAAATGCAGAAATGACAACAATATGAAGACTGATTGTGCATTAAGTAAGCAGGATATTGGCGCAATATAAATCCTAGGAGATATAAAGAAATTACAGTTCTGATAACTTTTGCTCAAAACTTTTGCCCATAATTTGCAATCAGTTTTCGTATTCCTCCGCAGACAGAGAGCTAAAGTTCAGCCGAAAGAAGCGAATATCTCAATACGGCATCATCAGTCAGGGTACCATAGGAGTCATCTTTCGCCTTCCAGATGCAGCACCAGCATTCGCGGCGGATGCAAGCAGTGTAGCTCCGATGGAAACACGCCGAAAACCACCAAAGCCTCCAGTTTCAGGCAGCGCTGGTAAACTGGAAAAGGATGAGAGACGGCCCAAACTCCGACGCTTGCCGGGAAAGATTGAGCTGGTAAATCTCCAACAGGATCTCCTTGATTTTGAGATCAGTCCGAGTCTGTATCGAGCCATAATGCCTTGTGGACACGTCATTGGTAACTAATCTTACCTTCACCTGTAATTATCGCACCTGTACCTGTTCGCTGTCTTACCTTTTGTAAATAATTAGAACTAAGCACCATCCGACTGTTTCATTACAACAAATTTTAATAGTAATTAGTAAAATTTAATTAGTTGAATCATTCATCCACTCACCCATCCAATCAATCCCATCAATCCAATCATCCATCTATCCATGCACACCATCCATCCACTCCTTATCCATCCAATTATCCATGCATTAATCCATCCATCCTTTGATCCATCAATCTACCCATTTGTCAATCCATCCATTTATTTATCTATCCATCCATCTGTTTATCCATGCATCATTCATCCATCCATGTATACGTTTATCCATCCACGCTTCCATTTATCCATCCATTTATCTACCCATGTTCCATCCATCCATTTTTCAGTTTATTTATCCATCCATTCATTCATCCATTCATCCATCCATCCATCCACCGACCCATCCATCCATCCGTCCGTCCGTCTGTCCTTTCATCCATCCATTCAACATTGCAGGTAGCGAATCGACGAGAGCGTATCTGAAGTACGCCCTTGACAATGGAGCCGTCAAAGTCCCCTGTCCCTACACCACGGCGCCCGACTCTCCCAACGGCTGTCCAGCCGACTGGGACTACACCCTCGTACGCCACGTCGCCTGCTTCACCACCGACGAAATGCACAACACGGAGAAGACGATTGCGATCAATTTCGTCGGCAAGGAGAAGACCTCACTCAACTGTCCCGGCTGCTTTACCTGGTGTTCTCCCACAGATCCGAGACTCACTCGCCTCCGGTGTTTCCTCTGCACGAAAACCACGGGAGAGGACTTCCTCTTCTGCCGTCACTGTCTTGGCAAGTGGAGAAACTTCGCCCAAGGCGAAGGCTGCGGAAATTCCGGCTGCAACTCCCTCGAGCCAAAACTGGAGATGCTGCGTAAGACTCCGGTGACGCAGCTCTTAGGCGTTCCGGCAATCAGAGCGTGTCCGCGGTGCGGGATACTGACTCATTACTTGGGTCAATGCTGGCAGATGCACTGTCAGTGTTGCGGCCATTACTACTGCTTCCTTTGTCTTAAGGGAGCCAAAAGCAAAGCGGAACTCCAATGCGATCCGTACAAATCAGACTGCCAGAGGGCGTCTCTGCAGACGTCGATTCCCGAATGGGATGGACACGATAGTGACTAAGCCATGATCTGCAATCGTGTAAAGTAACTGGAAATTTAGCTAGCGCCTTTCGCTGCTTCTTAACAAGTGGCAGCAACAGTTTATTGAATATGATCGATTTAGCCTAAACGTCACGATTCAGAGTAACGATTTTTAATCTCATTTTTGAAATTATGAATCGATTATTAAACAGGTTGTTATATGCGGTTGGAATTAGAAGCGAGAAACGATCAAAGAAAGGGATCATTTGTAGTTCATTTGGGTGGGGTAAGGTCGATGTTAACGACCCTGACATCCAACAGATGTCGCCGAACACTGAATATTAACTACAAAATGCTCAGGTGTATTTGATGCCTTTAAGAGTGTACCTTTTCTACCACATGAACTCAAACACACACACGCACACATACAAATATACATACATAATTATATACATGCATGCATACATACATTAATTATCCATCCATCCACCCATCCATCTATACATACATACATATATACATACATACATATATTGTAATTGTAATTGTAATTGTAAACGAACATTTATAAAGCGCCACTTAGGAAACAGTGGCGCTCCCGACTTGAACAAACAAAAAGGATTTCAGGCGTTTGCGAGACTGGGTAGGAGAGAGACTAAGTAACTGAAGCCGCAGGTCAAGAGGAAGGCAGTTCCAGCTGGAAGGGCCAACAAAGGCAAAGCTCCTGGACTGGGCAGTTGTAGTGCGGACGCGAGGGACTACCAAAAGACCACGGGTAGCTGAGCGAAGGGAGGCATGGGCAGGCAACGAGGAAACCGGAATACAAAAAGAAGTTAAGTAGGACGGAGCAGAGCCTAGAAGGCAGTTGCGCATAAGAATAAGAATCTTAAACTGGATCCGTTGACTGACAGGAAGCCAATGAAGTGAATCACGAATAAAAGTAGATATATGGGCAGACTTTGGAAGACTACCAATAAGGCGTGCAGCAGCATTAAGTATAGACTGAAGCTTGGAGGTGTTAATTGCAGAAAGTCCAATATAGGCAGCATTGCCAAAGTCAATCCTAGTGCAAATCAGGGCATGGACCAAAGTAGTGATCGCATGAAGAGGAAGCGAGTGACGAATAGAGCGGAGTTGTCGTAGGTGGTAAAGACAAGAGCGAGAGATATTATTTACATGGTCAGTCAGAGAAAGAGTTTGATCCAGGGTGATTCCGAGGTCACGGACTGAGGAAGAGAAGTGGATATGAGGGAAATTAGAGGAAAGGGAACTAAAGTCAATTTTGCCAAGCTGGACACGGCCACCTAGCCAGATATATTGAGTCTTATCAGGATTAAGACAGAGGCGGTTAGAAGACATCCAGAGATCTAGAACAGAGGTGGCCTCAAGGATCCGCTCAACCATCAGAGTGGCTGAGGCAGCCGGGCCATGAGTAAAGGATTGAGTGTCATCAGCATATTGGTGAGATGAAACACCCAAGGGAAGAAGTATGCTGGCCAGGTCAGCAGTATACAGAATATATAGAAGAGGTGCAAGTACCGAACCCTGTGGAAGACCATAGGGAATGTGAGTCCAGGCAGAGCGAGTGGGCCCAAAAATAACAGAAAGGGAGCGATCAGAAAGAAATGAGCGAAACCAAAGAAGAGCAGAGTCAGTAAGGCCAAAGGATTTAGACAGTCGTTCTAGAAGAATGGAATGATCAACAGTGTCGAAGGCAGCACTAACGTCATAGAGAGCAAGAAGAGTGACATGGCCATGGTCAAAGGCATGAAAGATGTCAGCTAGAAGGCGGGTGATGAGTGATTCTGTCGAATGGAATTTCCTAAAACCAGATTGAAGGGGAGGCATGAGAGAATTAGATTCAAGGTATTCAACCAGCTGAAGAGAGATACATCTTTCAAGGAGCTTCGAGAGGAAGGAAAGGTTAGAAATAGGACGATAGTTAGAAGGAGAGTTAGGGTCCAGGCCTTGGCGCTTGAGGGAGGGAAAAACAACTGCCCTTTTATGTGACGCTGGAATGGAACCCTGACTCATTGACGAATTACATAATAAATGTAGAAAAGGAAGAAAGTCATCAACAAATTCCTTAATTATAAATGGAGGAAGTAGGTCAAGTTCGCATGACTTCGAGGGAGAGTCCAGTATAAGTCGACGAAGGACATCCGGTTGAAGGGCTTCCCAGCACGAGAGGTTGGCAGTTGTGGTAGGGAAGGACGGTGGGGGTGAATCCTCAGTAGATCGACGGATGGAGTCAATCTTGGATCGCATAAAGTCCAAGTAGTCGTCTGCAGAGAACGGATGTTGAGAGTGGGAGGAGGAAGGTGAGGAGCGACCTAGGACGTCAGCAAGTGATGACCAGAGGCGACGAGGGTTTCCTTTTTCTCTGTCTATCAGCGACTCCCAATACGAAGTTTCTTTAGTTCGGAAAACGGAATACATATCTCGAAGGTGATGGGTCCAGGTAAGGCGATCAGCAGGATCATGAGTACGACGATATCGGCGCTCTAGACGTCTGGTGTTCCGACGCAAAGCGCGGCATTGGCTGTCAAGCCAAGGTCGTAGTGGTCTCGAGCGAATCCGATGTGGACGCAGAGGAAGGAGGGCATCAATGAGAGGAAGAACCGATGAGTTGAATAGGGTGAAGAGATCCTCGGTTGAGCACTCACTTAAGGAGGAGAGATCAGCGTAGACAGAGCTACTGAGGAGACCTGCACGGAAGGCGTCTCGATCAAGATTCCTCCAGCCACGAGATGAACGAAGAGCGAAGGAAGGTTGGGAGCAGAGGAAGGGAACATTGAAGAGGATGAGACCATGGTCGGAGAGAGTAGGAGGTTCGACGAGGAGGTCAGTGATAGGACAGTCATCGCGAGAAATGACTACATCAAGCCAACCACCAAGTGTATGGGTTGGTTCTGAAACGTGTTGAGTTATATACACGCATACACAAAATATACATGCATAATTATATACATGCATGCATACATACATTAATTATCCATCCACCATCCATCCATCCACACATCCATCCATCCATGCATACATATATACATACATACATACATAAATAAATACATACATACATACATACATGCATACATGCATGAATACATACATACATACATAAATACATACATACATAAATACATACATACATAAATACATACATAAATACATGCATACATACATACATACATACATGGATGAATACATACATACACACATATGCACAAACTCCTGCATATATGTATATATAGATGACTGCGCGTGTGGTGATGCTTGGGCTTCCTGTTGCCCTGCGGTCTTTCGTTGAGTGCGTGCATACGCGTATGGGTGTGTGTGTGTATGTGTGTCTGCCTGCGTGTGTACCTACGTCTCCGCGTGTCAGTCTGGGAACCTTTCCTCTGGATCTGTTTGCATTGTGTAATATTAGCGTCCGCCCCTGGTGACAGCCAGTTTTTTTCTGTACACATGTTAGAGTTTTGAAGTGGAAGGCCTCGCGCATGCGTGCGTGTGCTTGTGTATGTGCGTGTGCTTGCGTGCGTTTCCCCATTGTCAGATATTAAGCTGTGCTGTGGATGTTGTCTCGTTATCTCTTTGCCGTTGTTATCTACATGGTTGTCTGCAGTTTTTAACGATCCCTTTAACAGCATAACGATTTTCTAATAAATCTGGTCGTTTGTCGAACCCTTGACTAGCGTCAAAGAGTCAAAGGCGAGTTGGCGAAAGCTGATGACGCCTGTCATCGCTAAGTCAAGTGCGTGACAACTTTTCTAACGTTGACGCGTCAGTGACGCAAATTCTTCATTTTTGATTGCGTTCCTGTTGCAATCCATTTTTTCCTTTGCCAATTTGGGTGACTTCTTCCTCGTCCCCCTTCATGCCTGTAGGAAAAACGTCCAACGAAAAACTATGATTAATTACCGCGTCATAAATAAACCGCTTAATTCAAATTAATTTTAGAAATATAAACATGAAAATCAAGATGCGATAGAAACAATTACTAATCAAAGTATGAATCTAGAACGTCGATATCATTTCAGCGTCTTTTGGTTGGCAATTCGGATGATGATGATGATGATGATGGCGGTGGTGATGAGGGTGGTGGTGATGGTGGTGATGATGTTGATGATGATGATGATGATGGCGGTGGTGATGAGGGTGGTGGTGATGGCGGTGATGATGTTGATGATGATGATGATGATGATGATGGCGGTGGTGATTAGGGTGGTGGTGGTGATGATAATGATGATGATGATGGTGATCAACAGCTACAACAACATCAACGCAACAGCCTTTTCTTGCCAAACATTGTGTATGTATTTTGTTGTGAACGTAGTCATCATCATCATCATCATCATCATCATCATCATCATCTTCATCATCATCATCATCGATCTCTAGTTTGCTCCTGTTCCTACTCCTCCTCCTTCTCCTCCTCCTCCTCTTCCTCATCATCGACATAATCATCGCCATCATTAATTTTTCAATCTCATTAACAAAATTGATGGCCAATCGTGCTTAGACAGAGCCTCGTCATTCAACAGACCCACTCTCTAGCGTTTGTATGCCTACCGTCTCCATGGTAACCTAACAGCCTACGTACAACATCGACCTATGATGCAGCCCTAATCAGGGCCATCGGGGACTAACTACATTTGGGGCTCCCTCTTTTTTTCTGTTAAACAGAAATTGATGTAGAGTTTCGGCGAATTCTTTCTATCTCAAGGGGCACATATCCGGAAACTTTACTTTCAACCGATTGGACTTTTTCTAATTCCTAAAGAGCTGGGGACAGATTTTATGACCCACGCTGTAACAAACTCAACAAAGAGTTAAGGCCCTCTTTGTTGAAGAGGTCCAAGCAAGTTAACCACACTTACAGGAAGACAGACAGAAGGACAGACAGAAAGACAGACAGATAGACGGAGTGACAGAGGCTCAGAAACACAGCCAAACAGACAGACAAATAAGCAGATAGACGGACAGACGGACAGACAGACACTCGGACTGAGAGACGGACGGACAGACAGACAGATAGACAGATTGACAGACAGAAATACAAACAGAGGGACTGACAGAGGAACAGAAACACAATCAGCCAAATAGACAGACAAATACGCAGAAAGGTGGACAGACAGGCAGTATGGCAGACAGAAAAGGAATGAATGATGATTATGAAGACGACGACGACGATGATGAGATGATGATGATGACGACGATGATGGTGGTGATCATGCGCTGTAGTCGAGTGACAATGATACTTAGCTTCCCGACAGATGGCGCTGTGAATAGTTTATGTAGCGCCATAATATTAACTCACCATTGCACGTGATCAAGTTGGTTCGTATGGCTGGCTGACTGTGATCGAGGACAAGCCTAAAGCATTGAACAACTGATCGATCAAAATTCGATTGTAATTGTAATTGGAAATTTGTATAGCGCCTCTTTAAGAGAACCCACTCAGTGACGCTCTCTGCGCTAACGATGTTAAATGCCATTAAGAACGAAATATTCATCCAATAGTAAACATTGCGCAGATGATGATGATGATGATGGTGGTGGTGGTGATGATGATGATGATGATAATGGTGGTGGTGGTGATGATGGTGATGATGATGATGGTGGTGGTGATAATGATGGTGATGATGGTGGTGGTGATGATGATGATGATGATAATGGTGGTGGTGATGATCATGGTGATGATGGTGGTGGTGATGATGATGATGATGATAATGATGGTGATGATGGTGGTGGTGATGATGGTGATGATGATAATGGTGGTGGTGGTGATGATGGTGATGATGATGATGATGGTGGTGGTGATGATGATGATGATGATGGTGGTGGTGGTGATAATGATGGTGATGATGGTGGTGGTGATGATGATGATGATGATAATGGTGGTGGTGATGATGATGGTGATGATGGTGATGGTGGTGGTGATGATGATGATGATGATAATGGTGGTGGTGATAATGATGGTGATGATGGTGGTGGTGATGATGATGATAATGGTGGTGGTGATGATGATGGTGATGATGGTGGTGGTGGTGATGATGATGATGATGATGCTGATGATGATGAGTCACCAGCAGATTCCCAACTACAGTTAAATGGCGAGAGCTTGTTCGGAGTTCCCGAAGCACGTGGCGCCGACGATGAGGAACGACGATGGGTGATGTGATCAACAGCGAGCTTCAGAAGCACGAGATAAAATTGGCCGCTGATGGATGGAACCGGAAATTCTTAACAAAATCTGGTTTAGGATTACAGACTGTCTGTCTTCCTTTCTTCCTATCTTTCTTTCTCTCTTTTTCTACATGTCTTGTGTATCCCTAAGCTGCTTTGTTTTTCCGCCTTACATTTCGCTCATGTCCAAAGTTCTTTCCGCAATCGCTTCCAGCCACAAATGTTAACAGATGACTGACAGACAGACACACAGACACCCCCACTCACAGATAGACACACAGACACATGGACAGGCAGACAGAGACACGGACAGGCAGACAGACTGACTCGCGTCTCACGAAAATTATGTAGGAGTGAGTAAACAGATAGGAAGACATACTGTACACAGTAGAACAAACTGAAAGAGATAAATCCGATATGCAGCGAAACATATGACAAGACACAGGGACTGACTGAAGGAGACAGTTAGACGGACAGACAGAAAGCAATAGGCTAAGTAAGAGATTCAAAGAAAGATAGAAAGACACAGAAACAGAAAGACTGATAGGCAGACGGTTAAACACAGAGTAAACCACAGAGTAAAGGCGGACAGAAAAAAGATGATCAGAAAAACAGAGATAAGCAGACAGACAAAGAGAAAAACAGATCGATAGACAGACAGACACGCAGATAGATAGATAGCAGCCAGCCAGGCAGACAGACTGACTGACATATAGACACAGACAGACAGACAGACAGACAGACAGATAGATAGACAGACAGATAGACAGACAGATAGACAGATAGATTGATAGACAGATAGACAGACAGACAGATAGACAGATAGATAGATAGATAGATAGATAGATAGATAGATAGATAGATAGATAGATAGATAGATAGATAGATAGATAGATAGATAGATAGATAGATAGATAGATAGATAGATAGATAGATAGATAGATAGATAGATAGACAGACAGACAGACAGACAGACAGAAAGACAGACAGGCAGACTAAATTCCCGAATAAAAGCGCAAACAGATCGACTTCAGTCTGGTCCCTTCGTCGGCGATGCCTTTAAAATTAAGCACCTATCGTCGTTCAATTAAATGATTGATTGATTGATCGGTTAGTTACCTGTCTATACGTCCCGCCTGTCGGACGCAATTACCCACTTCCTCCTGATTGATCCAGCCATCGCCCGCTGCCTTGATACTCCAGGGGGCATCAGCTGTCAGACTGTCTCCGAGTTGCCCTTTGGACGTTCTGGAATGTTCTGTAAGAACTGACCCCAGGTTGTCCCTCCTTGTTTCATTGTTCATCGATCTTCCGCTGAGGACCGATCGAATCAAATCCAGGACGATGACCTTCTCTGTCGAAGGACAAAAGAGGCCAAAACATCCATCAGGGAAAGGTTTTTTCTGCGCTAGGACCAGTCAATGCAAATACTTCTCTTTCAAAAAGGATTCATAAGGGAGATTTTTCATACGGTATATCTTTATTCTTGGACCTGCCTAAGGGCAGAACATTGAAGAAGAATACCTTACCTTACTTAACTCTTCTTACACTTACCTTACCTTACCTATGTTGCTTTACCTTGCATTAACTTAGACAAACTCAACATACCATACTTCAATACCTTACCGTATATACCGTTAAGCGCTTTTGGGAGATGCTTGAGGAACGCTTTATAAATGTCTGTTGCATTACAAACATTACATACTGTACCTTATCTTACATTACCTTATTAATTGAGGAAATTTAAAAGTTCCTAACTAAAAATCCTGGACCCAATCCTCTTTTTCTGCTTACTTTACCTTAACTCTTTCTTACCGTGCCAGCCTATTTCTACAGATCGCTTACGTTCTTCCGTGTAGCATTAACCATTATCCTATTAAAGGATTACATCACAGTTTCTGCGAGGCAGATGCTAAATGATGGATGCTCTGTCGCTGAAGCTGAAGGGGCGCCACGAATAGAGTTCTTTGGAGACTAATCTATCACCCAATCGACCCGATATGAGATTAAACGATCTATCGATTAGCTGATCAAACCTGAGTCAGGTGCCGTGACCAGCCAGGCACGCACGACATTCAAGTCATCGACTTCAAGCAGCTGACAGAGAATTCCAAGAACCTGTTTAGGAAACGATCATTTCGTTCAAGTTCCGTATTTGCCAAAGGCATTGTCGTCGTCATCATCATCGTTAACGCTGTCGTCATCATAATTGCATTTGTCATTATAGATTTCATCGTCATCACCATCATTATCATCTAAACGATCAACGTCATCGATTTACCTGAAATCATATTCGTCGTTAGCATTGTCATCATCATAATCGTCGTCATCATATTCGTAACCATCATCATCTCAATCATCATCATCGCCGTCGTTGTTGTCTTCTTTGTAACCATCATCATCGGCGTCATCATAATTACAAAAATTTTAATCATTCCCGTTTTTTGGGCCATTATTCCAATTATCATCATCGTTTTTTCTTTCTAGAGGCGCTATATAAAGAACCGAGTAGTTTTATCTTCGAGAGTTTCCTTAAAAGTGCTATATAATGGCCAGTTGCATATACGATCTTGTTTCAAGGATTTGAACTGGAGCCGTTGTATCTGTTATCGCTCACCAATCCCTCTATCTCAGCCTCTTCCTCCGGAGGACGATTGCCGAGGGGAACCTCATTCCGTTTCCCCAAGGATGCCTTGGAAGAGGAGGAGGAGTATCGATTGATTGCACTCGAATTAGGAGGGATCAGTCTTCCAGTCTTTTTCGAGTAGTGGACACTCGTCTGCCCATTGCTTGGTCCTCTCTCACCCTGGGCGCTGGGTGTTTGACCTTGTCCTGTCTTCGTGCCATCGAGTCCCGGGGTTCTGACTGACGAAGGTCCTTGTCTTGAGTACCACTGGAGGGACCCTGGTCTTGGGTATCTCTGGGGGAACCGTGGGTCCAATCCCCTTAGCGGCGGCAGCTTCTCTGTCTCAGACCCGCTGGTCCTCGGTCGGCTGGGGTTCCTACTCCCGACCGTGTCCAGGGCCCGGATGGCCACAGAGGTACGTGATCTGTCGTCGGTTCGAATCCTGGGTGGTTCATTTCCGCTGTCGTTGTCCGATTGGAGGCTGAGAAGACCGAGGGAGGCGACCAGGGCGCGAAGCTCCTCCCTCCAGGGCGGTGAACTTTGAACTAAAATGTTCAGAACGCCCACAGTTTAGTAAGTAAGTAAGACGATGAATCTGAATTTGCGTAGAGCATTTTACTTCCAGCATTAATCAGTCTGAAGTGAGGTGCTATAGTTATAGGACATCATCATCATCGTCGTCATCATCATCGCCACCACCACCATCATTACCATCATCATCATCTTGCTATGTTAAGTTATGCTATTTCTCGGCGCTATATAAATCGTCTTATTATTATTATTATTGTTATTGTTAGGCCTATTATTATTATTGTTAGTAGTAGTAATAGTTGTAGTAGTATTCAGTCTTCCATTTACTTCTACTAATAGTAGTAGTAGTATTAGTAGTAGTCGTAGCCGTAGTACTAATAGTAGTAGTATCATCTTCAGCATCGTCGTTATCAACATCACGATGATGACGACTACGACGTCGATGATGCTAAGAATGATGAGATTGGAAGCCTTCTTACTTCGCTGGATATCGGCAAGATTTGGTTTGAATCCGCTCTGCTGCTTAATCCTGGAGATTTTTGTCTGGATGGATGCTCTGTTGGACAAAGCATCTTTCAGCCTCCAGATGTTGTTGCTGCTGCTGCTGCTGCGTTTTCCTTGCTTGACTGGCACCACTGCATCCGAGATCTTTCCTTCCGTCGCTCCTTCCTTTTCCACCTTCAAGGCAGTTGGGTTATTCGCAATTGGTGGAGCATAGTCAAAGACGGCACAGATGGGAATATCAAGCAGACCTGTGTATGCCGAAACATTACCACTTTGTAATTGTAAATGTAATTTGAGATTTATAAAGCGCCTCTTAGAGGATAAACTCAGCAGAGTAGCTTCCGATCCTAAAAAGTAAAATCACTGTTGAACAGTACAGTCTTCAGGCGCCTGCGGAACACTGAGAGGGGGAGAGAAAGGAGATAAATACTTTGGTAAAGTAAAGTAAGATATTCTATGAGGAAGCACGATAATATTACACATTTTCTGTAATTGTAATTCTAATGACTTCAGTTTGCATGGCATCGTAAGTAGCAAGCTACATCTGGGGTGCTTTTCATAGTCATATGTGTAAACGTAAGTGTCACTTATAAGTAAATAAAGTAAGATTACATTACGTAAGTTTATGTAAATTAATTAAAATATGGAAATAATTATTAGCACTATATACCTGCTCCATAGAATTAAGAGAAAAATAAGTAAATAAATTAAGTAATGAATAAAACGGAAAATTGCAACATGAAACATATGTGACATAAAAGTTATAGGAACATAATTATAACTATATTAATAAATAAAACTGGTAAATAATGGTATCGTATAAATGCTAAATATAAGTAAACGTAAATTAGGCCTATGTAATTAGTAAACTAAGAAAAGCAAAGTAAGTCTTTAACAAACTAAGTAAAAGTAAATTAAGTCATGAGTAAACTAAGTAAAAGTAAATTAAGTACATGTAAACTAAGTAAATATAAATTAAGTAATTAGTAAATTAAGCAGGCCTAAATAAATTAATAGAAATAAGGAAATCGACTGTAGCACCGGGTATGTGTAGCACACGTCTTCCCTGTGGATGGTGTCTTGTAAGCGGATCTCCAAAAATCCGGTAGGTGGGAAGATTCAGTTTCTCATAGTCCAGTAGCCAAGAATAGTTTCGAAGGGTCTTTCCAGGGCTTCCAAGACAGCCGCTAACCTTCGGGCCTTGAACTTGACCTAAGATATCTTGGAAAGTAATGGAGGTCATTGTAAGGGCAAAGTTCAATTAGCGCGTTTCACGGTTAACAAGATTCGACAACACTTCTCGTAGCTTGGCAGCGAGTGACAACGAAAAATATACAAATTCTGTAACAGAAAATTCTAAAAACATAGAAAATAGAAATTATTATAAAATATCCAAGAAAATATGAGTATAGATATTTAAATCTATAAAATGTACACACAAATTAAACAAAACTGCACGTGAATTGTAACTGTAATAACAAAAATTGTATAGCATCGGTTCAACAGAAACTATCAAATTATACGTCGAAAGAATATAACTATATATCAAAATATGTGAAAATGTAGATAGAATGCAAGCAAAAAATTGTTCAAAATCAACCTAGACAATATTATATATATATATATATATATATATATATAAAATCTAAAGAAATGTATGCGAAATTATCTGGATAGAAATAATTTTGTGTTTGAATCATTCTGAAACCCGTTTCAGTTAGGTTTTTTGTAGCTGTTAGAAATTGTTGGAATCTGTGCAGAAACCTTTGCCATCGTAATTTGAGAAATTGCGCTGACTCGTCTGCAAGACTGCGTCACGTTTTCAATGTTCGTGAGAACGATATGCGTCTTGCAAAACCCAAAGGTCAGCATTAGCTCACGAATCATCGTGTGGGGGCATGTTTCCACTCCCCTAAATTTGCTACACAAATGTCAAGATACATACATAAATATGTACACACGTTCATGCATACATACACATATAGATACATAGAAACATACATACACACATAAATACGTACATTCATACGTACGAACATATATACATACATACATACACGCATAAATACATACATATATACGTAAATATACACATACATACGTACATACATGCATTCGCGTACACACAGTAAGGGATACTGTCTTTTCAATTCCAGAAATACGTGCGGACGTTCAGTAAGGATACTAAGTCTTTCAAATTTCATAAATACGTCGGGTGAAAGAGGGTAAAAGACAAAAGCAATCCCTTTCGACAGAAATATTGCAGTCGGGGGCACATTCGTTCTCTTTGGAGGGAAATTTGCTGAACCTCGTCTGCAAGACTGCGTCACGTTTTCAATCAGCCACGAGACATCGTTCTTTTGCAGGTCCACGTCTTCTCAGGGCCTGTTGAGTTTATTCTCTAAGAGGCGCTTTATAAATCTTAAATTACAAATACAATTACAATGCCGTGGCTAGCACTAATCGACGACTTGCGACGAATGTCTGCTTTGCATAGATCTCTGTCTAGTACTCCTCAGGTATTCCATTCAAACTGAAGTCTCATTTTTTCAAGAAATCCCGCCCTGATCCATCGAATCCGCTGCCTTCCCATTTCTCTCAGCTTAAAAACAACACACCCTAACAGATCCTCTCCCCTTCTCTCTCTCTTTCTTTTTTTTCTCTCTCTCTCTTTCGCTCTCACTCTCTCTCACTCTCTCTCTCTCTTTCTCTCTCTTTCTCTCTCTTTCCCTTTTTTCTTTCTCTGGTCTTCTTGCAACCGTACTTGTTTCTTGACATGCCATCTTTGGACAACTCCACTGAGTTGACGTAGCGCTCGTGAATAAGCTGGTGCCTTGCGATTAACTTTCAAGTAGCGCTTTAGTACTTTCTGGATTACGATTACGATTACTAGATTACGAGACCTAATTGCTCGAGATATCGTGACGCTGCGCGATCTTCTTTCTTCTATGAGGGACTGAATCTCGATGAGGTGATCATTATGCTGCCCACTTCATCGCTCATCGTTATTCCTCATCCTCGATGCAGTGCGGTCAAGGGAATCAGGAATTGTACCAGCTGTCAACTCTGGATGGGTATCCTTTCGGATGGGTTCTACGTGTTTGCAGGAGCCCGACAGTGGAGCTTTTCCGCAGTTATACTGGTGAATTTTTTGCTCTAAATGTACACGGTTTTACATAGCGACATTGCTCATTTTGCGATGAATTGATAGGGTGAGATCCTTCACCACCGCGGTTCTAAGTGATCTCTTATACCATTTAGGTTTATAGCGCAGGCAATGCTTTTCGGGGTTCTTAAAAGACGCTATATAAAGAGCCCAGATAACTGACTTACTGTAACTGTGGCTAAAGTAAATTAACGACAGTCAGAAATGTTCCCTGTCTAGTAATAGTAGGCTGGATAATTTTCTGATTGCCATTGACTACCACACATTAAGCTGAAGGCTTTGCTAATAGGCAATAGAATTGCCACTGAGCCGTCTAGTCTAGTGTCGGCAGCTATCAGACATCGTAGTTAGGAGTTTAATGTGGCTAGGCATGGATCATCTTGTAACATCAACCGTGGCTCAGTGGCAGATTTAGCTATAGACGAGGGGGTGGTTCGCCCTCGCGCCCCTCTTGGTTATGTGCCGGCGCCCCTCAGACAAGACCCGTACATGGTGGACTGCCGGAATGTGGCGTCCCTCTGGAAATGCCCTTCCCCATGCACGCAAGCAATCCTGGATCCGCCATTGCCGTGGCTGGAAAGTTTCTTACTATTGGCGAAGTTGTGGCACAGTATTATCTGGAAAATTCTATAGCGCCGTTGTCCATTATCGTGACGCATAAGGCATCAACTGATAGCCGTTTCTCAGCAAAACCACACATGCGTACTATAGATGCCATCAGATAGATAGGCGTGTCTTCTTTAAATTCAATCTTGCCCCACCAGACAATTTACGTCTAAGCTCTCAGGCCACATTAGCGAAATGAGGACGGGAGATGGATTCTGCAGTTGGGCCGGAATTTTGTGTGAATCGAATTGGAAGGTCGATCAACGACAGAGACGGCTGTTCTTTCTTCCGCCTACGATTTCCTGCAATCAGCGAAATCTTTCGTAGCAGAAGAAGAATTGCAAATTGGACGAATCATTAGCAGCCCGGGAAACTTTTCTGCCACAGACTCAGGGAAAGTACGATGCTAAGCAAGGTCTCGCAAATGGGAAATGCTATACTTCTATAGCGCCGGTGTCTAATGCACAAGGCATCAACAGATGACGCACAGTATGCCTAATCCCTACGCAGAACCGCGTAGAATCAAGAACCGCTTAGAATCAAGAACCGCTTAGAATCAAGAACCGCCTAGATCCAAGAACCGCTTAGAATCAAGAACCGTTTAGAACCAAGAACCGCTTAGAATTAAGAACCGGTTAGAATCAAGAATCGCTTAGAACCAAGAACCGCTTAGAACCAAGAACCACTTAGAATCAAGAACCGCTTAGAACCAAGAGCCGCTTAGAATCAAGAACCGTTTTGAACCAAGAACCGCTTAGAATCAAGAACCGTTTAGAACCAAGAATCGCTTAGAACCGAACCGCTTAGAATCAAGAACCGCTTAGAACCAAGAACCGCTTAGAATCAAGAGCGGTTTAGATCCAAAAACTACGAGAACCGTACTTCAGGAACCTGCAAACGCAACTCGACGTAGTCTTGAAACCGTAATAGTTCCAAAATCATACTTACCTTACGACCATGACTTACATTACTAGTACGATCATCGCTCTCCAAGTCTTGTCCAGACGTATGTAGCAGACGGAATGTTGAACCTATGACAAATCGAAGCCAATAGTAAGTCCGACAGGACCCCATAGGCTGCTCTAGGCTCGTATGCAGTCCCCTGGATAGGCGCTTCTAGGCCCGTATAGGCCCAAATAGGTCTCCGTGGGTCCCTGTAGTCCAGAGGCCTACACGGTGTCTACACCGACCGTGTCCTAATTGATGTTTACGTCTGATTGGGGTCTCCAAGGCTTTTCAGTGTTTTTCAATGGTAACCCGACACACACTGAAAAATACCTCTGATTACATTAACCGTTGCCCACAGCACATAATATGCACATATCCACTAAGATGTACACATCTGCGTGTATACATACGGATATACACACATGTAAATATACATATATACATGCATCGATATCGATTTTTTTATGTAAACATAAATCATATCCACATAATGCATATATATACATATTTGCATCATATATACGCATAAATATACATATATATACACATAAGTATACATGTATATACATATATATGTATATATGAACATATATTACACAGTTATGTATGTAAATGAAAACAAGAGGTAAAAATTCCAATGGTTTAGTACATGTCTGTCAAAATTCCATGCCAAGGACTCAATGTCCTATATATAGGTCCTTAAAACTAAACGTTAATATATATATATATATTATATAGAAGTGAATCTATATATACTAAATAGACAAGTGAGTATATAAATACACAGGTGGACAGGTGTTTTATATCTAATAATTTCCGTGTAAATTAGTACACTAATTAATTACAACGTTAGTATTTAAACGTAATAAAAAATGACAGTGATATTTTCCTAGTTACGTCTTGCTCAGCATTCTCCGGGATTTTCTTACACCTCCCTATGCATGTATGTGTGTATATATATATATATGTATATACGTACGTATATATGTATATATATGTATGCATATATATACGTACGTACGTACGTATGTATGTATGCATGTATATACGTACATACGTACGTATGTATGTATGCATATATGTATGTACTTACGTACGTATGTATATGTATGCAAGTACGTGTGTGTATGTATATTATGTATGTATGTAGTATGTATGTACATACATATATATGTAGGTATGTATGGATGTATGGGTGTATTCATGTATTTATATATGCATGTGCAAGTGCTTTACATCTTGCATGCATGTATGAATGTATGTATGTATGAATGTATGCATGCTTGTATGTTTACATGCATGAATGTATGCCTCTGTTGTCCTGCTCCGTCTATGTGTCTTTGTACCCTCTTCTTGCACATCATCTCTGCCTGCATTGTCGCTCTTTCTAACCGTATGAATATCGCTGCAGCTTTATCTCTTATTTATATAGCGCACGTGTAGGCGTCTTTTACACCTAGCGTTGTATCATCTTAGTCTATTACTTTACCGTTTACACAGTAGCACGAACTGTCGTGATAGTTGTAATCTTATGCCTCTTCTTCTCTGTAATCTTGAAGTATGTAGTCAGTCGCCAGAAGAAAGTGACAGAATATTTCGTCAGTAAGTAAATGAACAGAATTTTATAGCGCTTTTGCAAGTGAGTCAAAGTTGAGCTAGTAATAACGACGAGTGTTCGATCATTACCTTTGATCTTGTTCAATAGTTTCTTCAATTAATTCCTAAATTTATTCAAGCATACTTTCTTTTGCACGTTCACGTTTTTCAAAACTTTCATTCGTTTATGTCCTACTCGGTTTCCTTATGTCTGTCTGTCTGTCTATCTTATCGCATGCCTATGTCTTTCTTCATGTCTGCGTGTGTGTTTGCCTTTCTTTGTGTCTGTTTGTCTGTCTGTCTTTCTTCATGTCTGTCTCTCTGTCTGTCTTTCTGCTTCTGTCTGTTTGTGGTTCTATCTGTCTTTCTCCTGTCTGTCTAACTTCCTTTTTCTTCTTCCCTTTGTCTTTCTTTCTATCTTTCGTGATATCTGGTTTTTCTTTTCTCAAGTATCTCTACGTATGTTTTAATATGTGTGTCTCTGCTTGTCTATATGTACGTATGTATTCGTCCACCTGTCGAAACCCATCCGTTTTTCACTCCATCTCCATCCCTCTTTCTTTACTATTATCCTCAAATCCTTGGCAACAGGAAGTCTATCCTCCTCCTGCCGGCGGACCTTCTCAGCAGCTTCGCAGAGATACAATAAACAAATTGCGTGACCATAAAACGAAGATAAAGCGCACATAAAACAAAGATAAACGCACATAAAACGAACATTAAAAGCGCATGAAAAGAACATAAAGCCCAAAAACACACCGGAGAAGGTGGAAAGACAAAAACTAGTCAGACAGCAAAAAACACTATTCTGATAATAAATTCGTCCACCGCCGATGGACTTAAGATTACAGTTACAGATATGGTCGATGAACTAAGCACTCAGGTGGAGAGAGTGAACAATTGTTTACCGAATGATGACGTATACAGCGTATATGTGATGGCATTTGTTAAACGGGATGAGGAGAGAATTTTCTGCAGCGCGCGATTTTGTGTCGGATTGACTATTGGTTTTGCTAGCAACAGCTTCTACCGTTATTCATTTATGTACAGAACTACTGTACATTATCCCATACCTGTATATCATTACAACCGTCTGCTTCTGTCGTTGTTGCCAAGTTCCTCTGCAACATTTTGGTCGAGAAAATAGAAAACTGGCACATTGGGTACAGGATCTTTCAGAGATTTTCAGAGACCCCTGAAAATACGATATCAAACCAGATTTTGCCGCCAGTTTCTTCAAATTTAACTCTTTTGCTGGGTTTGAAAATTGTGGGGAAAACAGTTTAATAAATAAATAAATACTAATAATAAAAGCAGACAACTTTTTTCAAAATCCGAGATTCATTCTCTTTCGGAGGCTCCGTCCAAAGTAACCCTGCTGACCCCTCTGATAGGTCTTGATAGGATGTACAAGGAAAGATTTCTCGAAGAGATGGAGTTTGGTTTAGTTTCGAGTGGAAAGTCAAATGAGTGATAGAGAAGCTTGAGGAAAGCGATCCTGGGGAAAGATTGCAGATGGGGTGAAAGAATGGAGAATTTGCTAAAATTCAGGTGAAAGATTGTCCCATAAACGAGGTACGGAATGCACTATGGATCGGTTATAGAACATCAGACGAGTGTGATGGGGAGACGGGCAAGAGTGAGGAAAGAGTACTATAGCGAATTCGTTTATGGTTGCGAGAGTCTGCTCTGGTGACATGTTTACGTTTGCGATTATACTCTTATAACTCTGCAAGTAATCGTAAACGTAAACTCTAAATTTCTAAAGCGCTACTTAAAAGCTAAGCGCAGGGCACCAGCTTATACACGAGCGCTGCGTTAAATCAGTGGGGTTGTTCAAAGACGCCATGTCAAGAACCAAGTCCGGTTGCCAGAAGACCAGAGAAAGAAAGGGAGAGGATCTGTTAGGGTGGGTTGTGTTTATGCTGAGAGAAATGGAAAGGAAGGTAACTGAAAACCAGAATTTCTATTTTCAATTGTTCTATTTTCAATGTCTGTTTACAGCTTGGTATGTAGGAAGACCTTGGTCATAGCTAACAACGGCTGTCATACAGTTCCACATAAACAAATCACCAAAACAAACTTTCACAAACATAAAGCATGGTCATACGGACGCTCTGGAAGACTCGGGTGTCCGGCGATATCTCAGCTCCGTTCGTCTTCTCCCCACCACTCCAAAGGAACTGTCTGGGTTACGATTCCATCCGTAGGGGTCGCACGCAAGACAAATCCGGACGAGAGCTGCAGTTCCACCTGTGCGCGAACCTACGACTCTCTATCCAGTTCCAAATTTCCGGTTCGACTCCAATCCACCGGGCTAGATTTATATACACAATTAACATCTACAAAAACGTGCACACTAAACTCAAAAAAATATATGCAGCCCTGAACATTTAAGCCTAAATGGCCAACAAAATCCTGGGTTTTCACATTAACGCAAAGCTGTCCTATTCCTCACCCTGGAC
Source organism: Norana najaformis (assembly GCA_964023275.1). NCBI lineage: Eukaryota > Metazoa > Annelida > Clitellata > Crassiclitellata > Hormogastridae > Norana > Norana najaformis. The sequence goes on from OZ029919.1 coordinate 3,163,009, forward strand.
ACAAAATTTTGTGGGGCACGGTAGCTTATTGGATAGAGCGCTCGGCTTGTAACGCGGAGAGCACGGGTTCGAGCCTCCTCTGAGACGGTTACTGTGTACGGACCTCGATCAAGTCCTTTACTCACAACTGCTCGGCGCCATCGATTGATGCTAAGTCATTAGATAGTGGCGCCGAATAAATGCAGAAATAATAAAACAAGCATCTTGTGCGTTCGACAACTGTTCACATACGGACCCAAGTAAACACAAGCTTCACTCTACAAAACTGGCTGAAGCATTAAATGCCTATAAGCTTAAGCAAAAAACTCCAATTGTCGATATAAAATTTTCTCAGTCAAAACTCGACCATAATTACCTATTCAGCGAACTATATAGAGCTGTCGAAATAGTAATAAAAAACCTCCCTACTATTGATCGGATTCTGGCTGAGATAAGACGAACGTTCGCTCAAACTGTGCAAACACTCGAAACCTCCGCGCAAGTAAAGCATAGGCTCTTCAATTAACATACACACACACACACACACACACCTAAACACACACACACAAACACACACGCACCTACACAAACACACACTCACGTACACACACACGCATGCACACACCTACACAAACACACACACAAATACACACACCTACACACCCACACACACACTCACTCACACACGCACACACGCACACACACACACGTGTATATGTACCAGCGCATACATCTACACTTACGGAGAGGGAAGCAAAGGGAATCTAAGCGCTTCCTCTTCCCCCTTTCGCCATCTTCCTCCACTTCAGTCTCGACCTCGGTTCTCCAGTCCGTCCAATCAAAAACATCCCTTGAATTTCCCGAATTCATCATCAGCTCGTTTCGTCGCCCATCACCTGACTTTTAAGCCCCCCCCCCATACAGTAGGTCTCCTTGTTCGCCGTGCCCCACGGCCAATCCTTCATTCCAGCCATCCAGGTAAGGTATACATCTCGCAAGATAAGGTTTTAAAGTATAGCGCATTTTGTAACAAGAACGATCGGATCGTAATCGTAATCTCGAGATTTCTACAGCGCCCAACGAAAGCAAAGTCGGGGGAACCAGCTTATTCACAGGCGCCCAGTCGAAACAAAATCATTAGGCAGAAAGGGTTTGGGTGGAGCTGGGTGGTTGAATGGTGAAGAGTTACAAAAACATATGGGTTGGGAGACTGCGGAGACTTAGCGACTACCCTTAGCGCCACAGACCTCCACTTTACTACCCTGAATACGACCATCATTCGTTCCTATGTAATGACTAATTCGAAGTAGGACTTGACTGAAGTGGTAAAACCACTTGGAATCAATGCTTATCGGTCTCTCTTGTTCATGGCAGACTGTTCATTGATCACTGATGACACAGCAGGACTGGCTGCGCAGTATGTGTGTATATCGGCAAATACATACGTACGTATGCATGTATGCATATATATGTATGTATGTATGCCTGTATGTATGTATGTCTGCATGTATGTATGTATGCATATGTGAATGTATGTATGTATGTATATATGTATGTATGTATGTATGTGTGCATGTATGTATGAATACATACATACGTGTATGTATGTACGAATGTATGTATGTATGTATGTTTGAATGTACGTATGCATGTAAGTATGCATGTATGTATGCATAAATGTTTGTATGAATGTATGCATGTATGTTTGTATGAATGTATGCATGTATACATGTATTTTTGTATGTATGTATATGTGCATGTATGTATATGAATATGTCCTGCAAAGTCGGTAAGTTTTCCAGTTTACCAAGTACTGAGAAAAACAGATATCGGATGTCAAAACAAGCAATCTTTCACCAATTTAATCAACTTCACCTGCAAATCCCACATGTCCCAACATCAGCTCATATGCAACCTCTAAGTTAATGACACTGAACATATATATGTATATATATTTTATTCATTAACTACAGGTGTAAAACAGGTGTGATATGTCATACGTTGTAATTACTGCATCAAACGGATGGAGCAAATAGTCATACAATTAGCGAAGCCCGAGATATGTAATTTCTTAGAAATTGCATTAATTATTTCTTTCATTTTCTTTATCCCTAAGTTAATGTTACCCCGCAGTAGACTCGAACCATCAATCGTTAGATTACACTTTTCGTAGACCACCGTGTCGCACACCTTTTCGGGTGGCGTTGTATTAATTAATGTCCCGTCCGTCAGTTTGTTTTTTCGTAATTAACCCAGTTTTTTGCGTTTCTGTAGCTATCCATTTAATCCTATGTAATGCCTCTGGTCATCTGTCCAAGACCACCTGTTTACGGAGCTCTTAGAGACCCTTCGTTTCCTTCGTAATGACAACGCTGTCTGCATCTGGCAACGCAGACGAACTTAAAGACTGACCGGGCTTCTCCAACAGACGATGTGTCGCTCAGCCGAAAGGATGTCGCTGGAAAACTGACAGGAAAATTGCCACTTCGAGTTCCATCACGCACGAAAGGCTTAAGCACGCCACCTAGCGGTTGGTGGGCAGCAGAACCTATCTACCCTTCGACTTAATTAAGGCAGCAGAACCTGTCTTAATTAAGTCGAAAGGTAGATACCTTCTTGAAGAGCTTTGCCGCGGAGCTAAAGGAGAAGTAATTTCACTCATGATTGAGTCAACTCCATCACTGCCGTTGTCAGGCGCTGTCCGTCCAAAGCCTGGATGAGGGAGGAGAAAGCGACGCTAATCATCTTCGCTATGACATATGACGCTATGGCGTTGCTATGACAGCGTCGTTGAACAAAAACTACGTCATGTTTGCACTTCTTTGTGTATTCAGTTTGAGATTAGTTTGTTAAAAAGCTGTAAACTTTTGTTTTGTGACTCCCGATGCTCTTGTTAAGAGCACTCTTGAACGCCGGAAATCAGAAAAAGAAGACAGAAGTCTCAGAGAACTCCTCTTCTGCAGATCCTATCCTGATTTGTCTTCTTCCCCTTACCTATCCTGCAGATCCAATTCTAAACACCATCGACCAGAGCCGTCTGACTGTCTGCCTGCCTGACTCTTGGATCTTGACCCGGAACTTCCTGCCTATCGATTTTGTTTTAATTGAGCGCCTGTGACTAGGCGGGTTCCCGCGACTTAGCTTTCGTTTGGCGCTGTAGAAACCACGAGTTAACGAATACGAGCAGTGCTACCATCTACATAACTACCATATTATGCTATGTTGCGTTATGTTATGTTGTGTTATGTTATGTTATGCTGTGTTGTGTTACGCTGTGTTATGTTAAGTTATGTTGTGTTATGTTAAGTTATGTTGTGTTACATGTGTTATGTTATGTTATGCTAGGTAATGTTGTGTTGTGTTATGTTATGTTAGTGTTCTTGCAGTCACCATCGGTGGTATTACGCTATGCTATGCTAATATTATGCTATGTGTGTATGTATCAAGACATTATTATAGCGCCTTTAGAATATACCTCTCATAAACGCAATGTTATATTACGTGCGGTGAGAGATGGTCTAGTGGTTAGCCTGCTGGACTGTGAATCGAGAGAACTGGGGTTCAACTCCCCGCCAGGGCAGGAATTTGTTTCGAGATTTCGGTTACACTTGCCCCCGCAGCCAACACAGCTATAATGAGTGCACTGTCAGTTGGAAGATCAGGCGGCAATACAGAGGGCTCTTTTCGCCCTAATATGCCGAGGCTAAGAAAAATGAAGCCGCTTACACTTCATACCAGTGGCTACCACTCTAGGCTAGCTTAAGGGAAGGCTCTTCTTCCCTTTTATGTTATGTGATATGCTATGTAATGTTATGTTATGATATGTTAGGTTAGGTTATGTTATGATACGTTATGCTATGTAAAGGTATGTTATGTTATGATACGTTATGCTATGTAAAGGTATGTTATGTTATGATACGTTATGCTATGTAAAGGTATGTTATGTTATGATACGTTATGCTATGTAAAGGTATGTTATATTATATTACGTTATATTATGTTACGTTACGTTATGTCATGTTATGTTATGTTTAGTCATGTAATGTTATGTTACAAAGCCGCACTTAACGAACCACGAGGATTTCTCTACACGGTAAAATAGCTGAAGGAATATTAAGCCTATACTCGACCTGCTGCCTACCAAATCACATTACAAATTCACCATATTTACCGTAGGTGTAAACTTCTGTAAAGCAACTAGGCTCGAACCCACCTCCCCCCGACCCAATGTGGTGAGTCACCCAACCCAGGTGGACACGTGACTTGTCGAACAGACTTTCTGGTCCAAGGCAAACTTATTTATTTACTGGACGAGGGCCGAGGAGGGAGTATGCAGGAAGAGCGGCAAGTCTAATTGCCCCCCTTCTCCGACATAAGCTTTCGCCAAGGTACAATGTATTCTGCATTTATTAAGCGCCACTATCTAATGACTAAGCATCAGTCGATGGCCCTGAGCAATTACAATTGGAGGACTTGCTCAAGGTCCCTACATAGTAATCACATGCGCTCAGCAATTACAAGTGAAGGACTTGCTTAAGGTCCCTACATAGTAATCATCTGCGTTGAGCAACTACAAGCGAAGGACTTGCTCAAGGTCCCTACACAGTAATCACCTGCGCTGAGCAACTACAAGCGAAGGACTTGCTCAAGGTCCCTACACAGTAATCACCTGCGCTGAGCAACTACAAGCGAAGGACTTGCTCAAGGTCCCTACACAGTAATCACCTGCGCTGAGCAACTACAAGCGAAGGACTTGCTCAAGGTCCCTACACAGTAATCACCTGCGCTGAGCAACTACAAGCGAAGGACTTGCTCAAGGTCCCTACACAGTAATCACCTGCGCTGAGCAACTACAAGCGAAGGACTTGCTCAAGGTCCCTACACAGTAATCACCTGCGCTGAGCAACTACAAGCGAAGGACTTGCTCAAGGTCCCTACACAGTAATCACCTGCGCTGAGCAACTACAAGCGAAGGACTTGCTCAAGGTCCCTACACAGTAATCACCTGCGCTGAGCAACTACAAGCGAAGGACTTGCTCAAGGTCCCTACACAGTAACCATCTCGGAGGAGGAGGCTAGAACCTGTTCTCAGCGTTACAAGCAGAGCGCTCTATCCAATCGGCAACCGTGCCCAAAAAAATCCCAATGTATGGATAAAGTGTGGAAATTTAACTGATTTCAGACGAGCCATAAAACTACAAGAAAACCCTAGTTTTAAAAAACAATTTTCCACTGATGACGTTTAGAAACACGTGACATCTCATCATATACAAGTACATACTGATCACCACGTGGTCTCAGACCTATATATACACATTTACAAAGCGTTTTATGTACATAACATATCGATGGGAAAAACGTAAAAAGGTGATGGCCGGACAGTTGTGTACACGTCTCTGTAGAAACCCCTCAGTGTCCGATCGTGAGGTTTAAGAGGACCCTTCGGCTGAAGCGCAAATAAGACAGCAACAATCCAAACACAATGCACAGTTTTATGCACTTATATATATATATATATATATATATATATATATATATATATATATATATATATATATATATATATATATATATATATATATATATATATATATATATATATATATATATATATATATATATATATATATATATATATATATATATATATATATATATATATATATATATATATATATATATATATATATATATATATATATATATATATATATATATATATATATATATATATATATATATATATATATATATATATATATATATATATATATATATATATATATATATATATATATATATATATATATATATATGCAGATGCAGATATAATTCTATGTATATATACAAATGTACGTGTATTATATGTATACACATATGTTGTATTTCAATATTTCTTTAAGCACCACTATCCGATGACATAGTATCAATCAATGGCGCTGAGCAATTGTGAGTGAAGGACTTGCTCAAGGTCCCCACACAGTAACCGTCTCAGGGGAAGATGCTCAGACTTATACTCCACTCCTTACAAGCTAAGCACTCTACCCAATCGGCCTCATGCGTATATACATATGTATTGGGGATGTATGTTTATTTACATGTGCGCCTGTATTTATGTACAGTATATAATATACACCTTTCAAATGGCTTCATATGCAATGTAACGCGACAGGCGACTTATATAGCGCTCATCTGAACGACGGCAATTGATTAAGTAGTTTTTTACAGTCTCAATTTTCAGGGCTAGGGTTGAACTATCCATGGCTGGGTTATGGCCGATGCTTTTTTCCAAGGAAACGCTTCGGAACGGCGTTCCGGCACCTTTTTTCGGCTAATAAAAAATAATTTAGTTATTAATAAAAGAACTGTATTACTAAGTTATTTTAGTTATGTAATATAATGTAACTTATTTTAATTCAATTTCAGTGTTTACAACTTTACACTGTTTTCAATGTTTATTGATTGATAAAAATAATGAACTTTTAGCACAAAATTCCCTAATTGTTCAGTTCCGGAACCTTTTTTCTAGAAAAAAAGAGCACTGCTTATGGTAATAAGGTTTGATTAAGGTTAAGGTTGGGTTAGGATTGAGTAGGATCGGGTGAGGGTTAGGGTTCTGTTTGAGCCACAGATCACTTGACCTTATGACCCCATTGTACTTTGACTAGCAGTTTTGTTCTGCCATTTCGTCATAATAATAGATACTCAACCTAAATTGACCTAATTTTGGAGAAACCTGACCTACCTTGACCTAATTCTCCTGAGAGCTAACCTCCTGTGGCTTAATTCTCCACGGATATAAATTAACGTCATGCAATTGTCCAACGATCCTACATATCAAGGACCTTATTTAACTTGACCTAAATCTCCAAAGGTATGGCTTGACTTGACCCAGTATTATTCTCCAAAGACCTGACCTGAATTGACCTATTTCTCTAGAGGCCTGAACTACCATGACCTCAATCTGAAGGGACGTGACCTATTAACCGAGATCAAGACGTCCTCCACATGTGTAAATGTAAATGTAAATGTACACGTGTTTCTACAGCGATCGAATGGCCTCGACCCTGCTCATTTCTCAGTGAATTAATCGGGTGAGATTCTTCACCACTGCTGCCCGTTCGAATGGGGGCCACGCCATTTAAGGTCCCCGTGTAGGGACCGTGCTAGCCGGAGATTCAAATCTCTGAAATAGGTCACGAACGGGACTTGAACCGGTGTCCTTGTGTGGGTGACGATGTCACTTGCTACTCAGCAACTGGGTCGTCCTAACTCAACGCTAATATCGTCTGCGTCGGGTGAAGAACAGGAATGGAGATCTGAGCCGTATCCGGTAGAGGTTCAACCGGAACTGCAGCCGTCACTTTCTCCATGATCAGCCGTTCGCGATCGTGACGTCGCACGTTATTCAGGGATATACTTCCGGTCACGAGGCAAGAGCTCGTGCTCAGCGCCCTCTGGCGACAGCGCGACTTGAACAGCCGGAAGAGGGCGCGCCGGAAGTGGACGTTGATGACGTAGTAGAGGACGAAGTTCACTGAGAAGTTGACGGCCTGGAGAGTGTTTCCGACTGCCGCTAGGAGGTCGTACGTGTCGTCATCGACGGTGACGTCATCGGCGAGGCGATGACGTAGAAAGATGGCGATCTCGGCCGGCGACACGAGGACGATGTACATGAGGATGAGGGCGACCAGGGTCAGGGTGATGGGGCGGTACTGGTCGACGGGGTTGAACTTCGGGGCGCGGTTCAGTCGGAGTTTCGTATGCGCCTGGTGCAGGGCCCGGATGAGGAAGGCGTTGCTGAAGGACAGCAGGGCACAGGGCAGTCCGATGCCCACGACGAAGTACGTCCACATGTAGCCCTTCTCGACGCCCGGATGGGTCTTGAAGTTGACGTAGCCGGGCCACCGGAAGTAGAATTCCGCCGTCCTGCACTGGATCCGCTCGACGCGGTGGATGAAGAAACGCGGGACGTTGCACAGGACGGATGCCCCGTATATAAAAATCACGGCTCGCTTCGCCACCTTGATGCCGATCAGCTCCCGCGCGCGGAACGGGTGGCAGACGGCAAGGTACCGGCCGACCGCCATGGCCACCGTTAGCCAGGTGCTCGCCAGGATGAAGACGTTGATCAGTCCGTCTGCGTAAACGGCGTAGAACAGAGAGAAATCGGGGTCAAGGACGAAAGGATCGCGGTCGGTGAAGGCCTTCGGAATGACCGACAAACAGAAGAAGATGTCTGAGACGGCGAGGAAGATGAGTCCCCAGTGGACTGATCTCTCGATGCGCCCCATGGGGGAGTGGCGCCCCTGGGGAACTAGGACGACGAGGTTGGCGACGTTGCCGATGAGTCCAAACACGCAGATGACGGCGATGACGCGCGTCAAGAGCAGTTCCTCAACGTACCGGAACCGATCGTTCGCTGAGGACGACGTGTTCGTCGTGCCTCCGGTACCACAGCCGTGCGAGTACTCGACGGTCCAGTCGGTGAGGTTCTCGTCGACTTCCGGGGGTTGTCGGTAGGCGGAAGTGGTGGCGTTGCAAAGGTTAAAGGTCGTCGGGGTGTAGTCTAGGGGGAAACAGATGCAGCGGCGCAGGTGAAGCAGTTCAGTGTCGAATTCCGTCTGCATGACTCTGCTGGTCCTGCGCTCTCCAACCAATGCGACTATGTACTTGATTGATGCTTTTTTCCCTATAACAATAGAACGTCGATGTTTAACATTGTGCAACGAAGAGAGATGATGATGATGATGATGCTAGTGGTGAGGATAATGATTATTATGATCATGATGACGATGATGATTATGATGATGATGATGACGATGATGATGATGATGATGATGATGACGGTGGTGTTGGTGGTGATGATGATGATGATGATGATGATAATGATGATGGTGACGATGACGATGACGACGACGATGATGATGACAAACATGATAACATTGATGATTATGATGCTAAAGATTATGATGAAGATTAGGTGGCGAAGGAACAGAAGATAGAAGAGGATGAGAATAATAATTATGTAGATAATAAAGATGACGATGACAATTTGGATGATGACTATGATGACGATTACAACGTCAACAACAACAACAACGATAACGAAACAGAGAAACGACGATCACTTAACCAACACGTCGGCTACATACCGGGTAAGACTACAACGAACTCCTAGGAAACGCCACCATCAAACGAACTCCATCCGTCCTTTCTGCGATGAAGATACTTCTGTTTCGCGCGCCTCCGCAGCCTGAATTTCATCCAACATCCTCCGATGTGCTCCATAAACCACGCCCCCAGTTCACCCCAGCCGCAGAACCCCATTCATCGCTCGCCCTCAGCCCCGCCCAACGCAGACTAACACTGGGGTTAAAAAAATAAAGTTCACTTGCAACTACGCGGTTTATGTAACGGCGTTTGATGGTATATGATCACCGCTGGTGCTGTGTGGAGGTGTGACCAGCTCGCAATCTGCCTGCGATTGCTCTTATAAGTCAACGGTGGCTGCCTGATGTTATGGTCGCTAGGTGGTGCTGCTGGCGCCCGCCCAGACCGACCGACCGACCGACCGACCGACGGACTGGGTTGTTGTGTGATATCGGGTGCGTTATTAATGACTTCTGTCCTGGGTTCTTTTCGTTGCGCTTTGCAATTTGCTCCAGTGTGCATAGAAATGCGTAGATACATGTGCAGGCATTTACGTGTGGCATATGCAATTCAGATAATGGAATGGTACATAATTAGGTCTATTTAGATATGTATATACATATATATGTTGATTTCTGTATATATGTAATGTGTATGTGTGAGTATATACATATTTAGGTGTATATAAATGCACACATTGATACGTTTCATTCAGTCATATATATATATAATATATATATATATTATATATATATTTCAGGTATATGAACTAACATATTCTAGTATATATACATACATCATATAAGGATTATATACGTATTCATATGTGAAATCATCAGATCTCGGTTTTCTCATCTCAAGCAGTTTATGACTTCGGTTATGGCGATTGCGTGTGCAATCGCCACAGAGTTTGGATTTATGTCGGTATCACGGTCCACCCCAACCCCCCCCCCACTCGACCCCAGACTTTCCCGCCATCTGGCGGCAAACGAATTTGGCTAATGTATGGTGCGGTTAGGGATTGCGCACGAAAGTGATTCGGTTTCCATAGTTGCTGTAACAGCAGAACCAGAAGTTTAGCGACATCAAACGGCCGTTAACCTCTACACAAAATGTTCTTTATGAGAACAGTTCTGTTTTTAAATAGTTCAGCTTAAACAACAATGAGGAAAGTCACAGTTAAACAAACCATTAAACTTACCAGTTAACTGCAACGCAACGATTTACGACGTTTATAAGAAAACGCGTGGAATTACAGAACAACTTGAATGAAAACTTTATTGATTCCAAAAAGAACAAAAGAAAAGAACAAATACATTGATCATTGTTTAGATTGTTGGGATACAAATGGTAGACCCAAAAGGGACCTATGTCCCGCTAAATTAGGGCCGCCTATTACAAAACGATGCATATGGCGACAAAAATGTTTAACAAATATTACGTATAATTGAACTAAAAAGAAAGTCTTAACTGAAACTTAACTAAAAAAGAAACTAAGAAAGTGGATCACCATCGTGATCTCTATGAAACTGAAAATGAGTCATAGCTGTGACTTCCAGAAACATAAGTAAAACTTATAAACAGATATGAGCGTTATAATCAACAGTCTAGTGACATTATTAGGAAATTACGCAGATGTTTTTTAAACAAATACGGACTAGGTAGGTTACGGATTTCTAAAGGTAATTTATTCCAAATTGACGGACCAATACATTTAATGTAACGGCGTTGCACATCTGTGGATATTGATTATACAGCACATCAGGTAATATTATTTTATCGGATAATTAATCAATGCGTGTAAGTATAGAGCAGTGAACTTTGCGCCTGTTAACAGCAGCTATAAACGATGTAGATACAGACATGAGAATCAACGTACGCCTACTTTTATCAGCCAATCACCGAAAGAGCGTCACGCAACCTACCCCCCCAATCCTCCCACCGGTTTTACACCCCATCCACACAGCTAGTCACGCGACTAAGTGTTAGCTTAAGTGTATCATATAATCATAATTGTAATCCGAGATTTCTACAGCGCCCAACGAAAGCCACGTCAATCAACGGGGACCAGCTTATTCACAGGCGCTCAGTCAAAAGAAAATCGATAGGCAAAAGAGTTCGGTTCCAGGTCAAGATCCAAAAGTCAGGCAGAGAGACAGCGGGGCAGCTACGGTGGCTGGTGTTTGGGATTGGTGCAGAGAGAGAGGAGAGACAGAGAGAGACAGACAGAGACAGAGACAGACAGACAGACAGACAGAGACAGAGAGAGAGTGTGTGGGTGTGTGAGAGAAAGAGGAAGAATGGGTGGCAGGACCGGAACCACGATCGGGTATCGAACCGAAGATCCAAGATATGCTACACCTACACATTTGTAAGACATGGCCTCCATTGAAATTACGAAGCAGTCCATGAACTTCATTTTAGCAGTTTTAAAAATATATGTTCTTGCGCTGGCATTTTATGCAGTGAAAACAGTCTTTAAATATATCAATGCATTTAGGTGCTTGATGATGATGATGATGATGATGATATGATGATGATGATGATGATGATGATGATGATGATGATGATGACGACGATGATGATGATGATGATGATGATGATGATGATGATGATGATGATGATGATGATGATGATGATGATGATGATGATGATGATGATGATGATGATGATGATGATGATGATGATGATGATGATGATGGAGTTCTCTGCCCGAGGCAAGACAAGATATACACACTGCTGAAAATACTGAGTTCGCTTAATACAGGAAGCCAGTTTGCATCATCCCCCTACATTACAAATATTAATTATTAATTAAATTAATTTCAGGGATTTTGAAAATTCCATCAGAGGCGCTTAAAAACGATCAGCTACCTAAACTCACAAATACACAGGCAGAGAAGGAGATGCAAGTAAAAGAGTCGATGACTATATGAAAAGGAGGAAGAACAGAGAAAGACAGAAAGACGGGCAGATGGACAGAAAGAATGAGTGAACGAAGGAATTAACGAAGGACGAATAATTCATTGAAAACTGAGCAGGATCGAGGCCATACGGTTGCTATAGAAAAACGTGACATTTGCATTTATTTTACATAACGACAGGATGCAATTCAAATGGAAAGACAGTAACAGAGAGAAAGACAGACAGATGCAGAGAGAGCGAGAGGGATGGAGGGTGAACGAGAAGAGAAACAGAGGGAGAGATTGAAAGAGGGAGGAAGGAGAATGAGAAGAGGAAAGGAGAATGAGAAAAGAGAAGGAGAATGAGAAGAGGAAGGGAGAATGAGAAAAGGGAAGGAGAATGAAAAGAGGAAGGGAGAATGAGAAAAGGGAAGGAGAATGAGAAGAGGAAGGGAGAATGAGAATAGGGAGGAAGGGATGGGGATAAATGAAGGCGGAATGGAGATATGGAGAGGTAGAGATAATAGGATAGGGAGAGCGCTTTCTGCCTGCCCACTGCCATTACTTAAAAACCCTTGTGTGAAAAATAATATAGTAAATAACATATGAAATTTCTAGAAATTTTTCTGTAATCGGTTTCTGTAGAAACCACAGCCATCGTTCATTAGTAACAACTTTTCATATGTTTACGTATTTATTAATTAATTAATAATATACGAAATTTCTGTAAATTTCTCTGTAATCGGTTTCTGTAGAAAGCGAACAGCCATCGTTCATTAATAACAACTTTTCACTTGTTTACGTATTTATATATTAATTAATAATATACGAAATTTCTGTAAATTTCCCTGTAATCGGTTTCTGTAGAAAGCGAACAGCCATCGTTCAGTAGTAACAACTTTTTATTTGTTTACGTATTTATTTGTTTACACTGTGTTGTTGTTATTATTCTTAGGTCGTGGTTCCTAGGACAATTTCGTTCCAACCTCTCCACTGGGTTGCTTTGACGAAACGCTTCAATATTCGCAGACGATCGTCGGAGAGCTTTAATACCAAATATTAGGCATCTAATAGTCATCTTAATCGTCCATGCGGACCATGGAATCTCATCATATAGCGCCTGAATTGGACCACGGCTCTTAGAGTGCGCTCAATAACGGAATAACGGCAAATAAACACACCATGCACATAATAAACACCTTAGCACACAAAACAAACATATATATATATATGTCTACATACATACATACATACATACACATAGATACATAGATACATACATGCATACACACATAGATACATACACACATACATACATACATATATGCATATATACACACATACATACACACATACACACATACACATAGATACATACATGCATACACACATAGATACATACATACACATATACATACATACATACATATATGCATATATACACACATACACACACAAACATACATACACACATACATACATACATACATACATATATATATATATACATACATACATACATACATACATGCATGTAACTCAATCACTCACCCTTCCATCCTACCCACCCATTCCACTCACTCCATTCACTCACTCACTCACTCACCCAATCAATCACATACCTGATTGGAATTCGATCAATGATTGCTTTGAATGCTTTTCGGAATTTGTGCCAAGAGTTTATTCATGAAATTTCCTACATGCCGTCTGTTTGTCTGTGTGTCTGTGTATCTGTGTGTCTGTCTGTCTGTCTTCGCCCCCAAGTTTGCTTTCTGGTATGGTCAATCTGCTTGCAGTGCTTGTCTGTCTGTGTGCCTGTGTGTCTGTCTGTCTCTCTGTGTGTCTGCGTGTGTGTGTGTGTCTGTCTATGTGTGTCTGTGTATCTGTGTCTGTGTGTGTGTCTGTCTGTCTGTCTTTCTGTCTGTCTTTCTGTCTGTCTGTCTGTCTGCATACCTTCGCCTCCATGTTTGCCTTCTGGTAGGGCCAACCTGCTTGCCATGCTTGCCTGACTGTCTGTATGTCTGCTCCTTCGTCTGCGCCTGCGTCACTGTCTGTGTGTCTTCATCTGTCTGATTTCATAAGTAATGTTTGACTAAGAGCGACTGTCTGTCTGCCTGAGTGTCATGCAGCTGCTGGCTGTTTTTACCGGAAGTTGTCCATTAATTTGTGCCCTTAAGTGTTCCGTGCCCTCTGAATGCGTTTCTATTTGTTAACTCTTCACCCATCTACTTACGACTCACAGCGCAAGCGTTAAGTTATATTTAGCTCGAGTTTCTCTCTTTTTCACTCCGTTTGTCTGGCTGGCTGGATGTCTGCCTGCGTGTCTGTCTGTCTGTCTGTCTGTCCTTGTTTTGTAAGCTTGTTCTTATTCTGCCTTCTTTGATCATCGTTTTTTTAGTCGTTCTTTATAATTTACTTTCTCTGAGACGCTACTTTCTCCCTCTCACTCACTCACGCTCTTGCTCACTCACTCACTCATTCACTCTTTCACTCACTCACTCACTCACTCACACTCTCTCACTCTTTCTCCTTTCTTCTCTTTCTCTCTCACCTTCGACTTTATATATCTCCCTCTCTCGCTCCCTCCCATCTTCCTTCCTTCCTTAATTACTCCATCCCCTCCATCCCTTCTTACCGTCCTCCTTCTCCCTCTCCTTCCTCTCCCCTACCTCACTACTTCCCTCCCTCTCTCGCTCTCTTATAATTTCTCATCCTCTCCTTCTCCCTTTCCCTGGCAATCTCTCCGTCTCTCTCTCTCGCTCGAAGTAATCAATTGTCGCTTAAATTGAAATCGTAATCAAAATCAGTCGATTGGATCGAATTCTGACAAGTCAGAGAAAATGAAGTAAAGCTACAGTGGGTAAGCAATTTGAAAGAGATGAGTCTTAAATCTAGACCTGAATGGCATCGCAAAACTGACAAAACGAATAGAACTTCGGTAGCGAATTCCAAAGCCGTGGACCAGCAACAGAAAACACTCTAGAACTCAAAACCGTCCTGATACGAGGGACAACAGGAGTCAGAGCATCATTTGATCGAGTGTAATATTTGTTGGCATGACAGCTGAGCATGGGACAGAGATAGGTTGTCTGATTTAAAAGTAGTACCTGGTGAACTATAAGACAGATTTTAAACTAGATTTTCTGCTCGATTGGTAACCAATGAAACGAATGCAAAATGAATGTAATATGCTGATACATAGGTGTTTGTTATGGCTCTGGCCATCGATACATACATACATACACACATACATACATACATACATTCATACATACAAGCATACATGCATACATACATGTTATCATGACTACATGGATGCATGCATACATGCATACATACATACATGCATACATGCATACATACATACATATATACATACATACATACATGCATACATACATACATATATACATACATACATACATACATACATATACATACACACATACATACATACATACATACATATATACATACATACATACATGCAAACATGCATGCATACTTACATACATACATACATACATCATACATACATACATACATACATATATGCATACATACATACATACATACATATATACATACATACATACATACATACATCATACATATATACATATATACATATATACATACATACATGCATACATGCATGCATACTTACATACATAAATACATACATTTTTTGCGAGTGGCACGTTTGGAATGAAGGTTATTTGTTGAGTTGAGTGCCATCTGCAACAGATGTTGTAAGTGGGAGTGTTAGAAGGAGTGTTAGAAGATGGAGACTGAGGAAAACTTCGTAAAGGATGCATTTGTTGTAAAAAGATAAACATGAACGAGAAACTGTTGAAGAAAGAGTAAACGAGTGTCAGAGGATGTAGAGTGATGAAAACTGTATCAAGGATGCATCTGTTGTAAAAAGAGAAGAGTAAACGAGAAACCGTTGAAGCGAGAAGTGAATGAGAAACCGATGAAGCGTGAAGAAGTGATCGACAGATTGTTAAGGAGTTTTGAAACTGAACCTGAGAAGCAGTTTTATGGAACGACTTGTCGTCTTCTTCATTTGATATCCCCTAGACAACGAGACTCCAACATACATACATACATACATACGTGCATGCATACATGCCTACGTTCATGCATACATGCATACATACAAACATACCTACATACATGCATGCATACATGATTACATACATACATGCATACATACATGCATACATACTTACATTCATGTATACATGCATACATACATGCATGCATGCATACATGATTACATACATGCATGCATACATACATGCATACATACATGCATACATACATACATACATGCATACATACTTACATTCATGTATACATGCATACATGCATACATACATACATACATGCATACATATATACATACATACCTACAAACATACGTACATACATACATACATACATACATACATACATACATACATACATACATACATACATACATACATACATACATGCATACATACATGCATGCATACATACATACATACATACATGCATACATACATACATACATACATACATACATACATACATACATACTTACATTCATGTATACATGCATACATACATACATACATACATACATACATACCTACATACATACGTACATACATACATGCATACATACATACATACATACATACATACATGCATACATACATATGTACATATATACATACATATCTTTGTGTGTGCATATAGGAAGTGAACAGAAACGTTACATAATAGGCCAAAAATCGAGACAACTAAATAAGACAGAAATCGCGTAATTAGTAACTAATTTGTGCAGAACGGGACCGACGCAGTTATTAAATGTCACGTGACTCTCGTCAGCCAATCAGCGCACTCCGGTCGATATCATTCGATGACCGATCGCCATCTGCCGACGGGAGGACGAAGTTCCGATGCTGCTGCTGCAGCTGCAGCTGATGCTGGATTAAATCTGTGTGGTGATGATCGAGAGGGGAGCAATTTGTTACTTCTAATCGATGTCGTTTATCTTCCGACTGCGCGGCTAACAGATGCTGATAACCAGCATCTGAAGAATCGCTCTGTATTGGCAAATATGTTTGCTAATCTATTCCGCGCAGAAACATCTGCGCCCTAGCTTGGCAAAATGTCCCTACTGGGGAAAATGCTACTTACCTCCCCTCCCGTTTCACCTCCTCTTCCAACTACCTTTCCTCTACCCTCCCTTGCCACAATCTCCCCTCCCTTCCCTTTCACCCTCTCGTCCTCTGTTCCTCTGCCTGGCCAAGAGGAATAAAGTTGGCCACCGATCGATCGATCGACCGTCCTAACTAACTGTACTAAATGGATCAGGTGCTATAATATCTCCCGCTCTTGTCTTTGCCACCTACGACAACTCCGCTCTATTCGTCACTCGCTTCCTCTTCATGCGATCACTACCTTGGTCCAGGCCCTGATTTGCACTAGGATTGACTTTGGCAATGCTGCTTATATTGGACTTTCTGCAATTAACACTTCCAAGCTTCAGTCTATACTTAATGCT
The DNA here is from genome assembly GCA_964023275.1 of Norana najaformis. Classification (NCBI taxonomy): domain Eukaryota; kingdom Metazoa; phylum Annelida; class Clitellata; order Crassiclitellata; family Hormogastridae; genus Norana; species Norana najaformis. The sequence goes on from OZ029919.1 coordinate 3,180,604, forward strand.
GCTGCACGCCTTATCGGTGGTCTTATATCTACTTTTATTCGTGATTCACTTCATTGGCTTCCTGTCAGTCAACGCATCCAGTTTAAGATTCTTATCCTTATGCGCAATTGCCTTCTAGGCTCTGCTCCGTCCTACTTAACTTTTTTTTTGTATTCCGGTTTCCTCGTCGCCTGCCCATGCCTCCCTTCGCTCAGCCACCCGTGGTCTCTTAGTAGTCCCTCGCGTCCGCACTACGACTGCTCAGTCCAGGAGCTTTGCCTTTGTTGGCCCTTCCAGCTGGAACTCCCTTCCTCTTGACCTGCGGCTTCAGTTACTTAGTCTCTCTCCTACCCAGTCTCGCAAACGCCTGAAATCCTTTTTGTTTGTTCAAGTCGGGAGCGCCACTGTTTCCTAAGTGGCGCTTTATAAATGTTCGTTTACAATTACAATTACAATTATAGATACACGTGCTATTTATATGTATATATGTATGTATGTATGTATGTGTGTATGTATGTTTGTATGTACATGTATATGTATCACCAAGTAACATTTATACTATATATGTATGCATGTATGTACAGTATGTATGTATGTATACGTATATGTATACGAATGTGTGTATGTATTTATGTATATGAATATATATATATATATTTGTGTGTGTGTATTTAGGACGTGTATTTGTAAAATATATCTTCTTCAGATCAGAGTGACATCAGAGTGGTTTTGGAATGGCTGACTGCATTGAACTGTCGCGATACCCAGAGTGGCTCAATAGAAGTGCTTCTATTAGATGTATTAAGATTAGATTAGATTAATGAAGCAAGGCAAGACAAGATTTATTTAGCTTAGATTAATGTTAGATTAGATGCAGTGCTAATAAACATTCACAACACAGACAACACCGGAAGTGCCTCTATTAGGTTCATTATTCGCTCGACATCAATCAGGATCGCTGTCGGCCTTGACTTCCGGTCGTTGACCGGAAACGGAAGGGCGCATGTGTACCAGCCAGTGGACAAAAGACAGAGCAGCAGCAATTGTCTCTTCCAGCTGTCAAAGCATCCAAGGAGGTCGTAAATTCTAGAAGCGCTTGCAATTCTCTTTGCTCTGCATAAAGGCAGGTTGCTCGTTGCTCAATGCGCACTGCTCACTGCTGAGTTCATTGGGCATTGTCTGTTGCTCGTTGCTCGTTGCTCGCGATTGGATGAACGGACGAAAGGATAAACTGAAGGATGAACGGATGAATGAATCAAGGACGAAATGATAAACTGATTAAAGGATGAGAGGATGAACGGACGGAAGAACGGACTGAAGGACGAATGATCTGGTGGACAAATGAGGAAATTGGCAGAACACAGCAAGGACGGATAGAAGGACAAACGGACGGACGAACAGACAAACCAATAAAAGACAGACAGACGGATACTTGAAGGACAGATGGACGGACAGACCTGATAGGAAAAACCAGCCATGGTCTAATTAGTTTTACAATTAGTTAACTCGTAAACGGAAAATCTTCATCTTCCTGTAGATTGAAGCGCCATATTCCAGCGCGAAATATACAGTAATTAACTAGTAAACCTAATCCTTTTACATCTATGGGAGCGAGATATCTATATGTCTGTATGTATGTATGCGTGTATGTGTGTATGTATGTATGTATGTATATATGTATGTATCTATGTATGTATCTATGTAGGTATGTATCCATGTATGTATATATGTATGTATGTATGTATGAACGAATAGATAGATAGATAGATAGATAGATAGATAGATAGACAGCGAGGTAGATATATATATACATATATATATAATATATATATATGTATAGAGAGAGAAAGACAGACAGACAAACAGACAAACAGGCAGACAGACAGATAGACAGACAGAGAAAGATCTAATATCTCGTCCTGCCCAACGACGAACAGAAAAGAATTTCGTGAATAATTAATTGGTTTGTATTCGGGGGTGCTTCTGTTTGCGAGCACATCCCGGTCCCCCAAAGGGGATGAATGACGTTCATCGCGTCACGTGCAGACGGCGCGGGTCGCATAGGATTAATCTGGGTGTCACCGACCGCAATCGCCGGGATCTATTTTCGCAGACGGCACAACGTCTCGGTTTGAAAAGAATTTCCGAACGGAAACGATCGTTTCTCGCGCCGTCTGTGAATGTCATAGACGGCTGCGTTTGAATTGAAAGTCATGGGAGTCAGCTTATTAACGTATGATTGAACTTATGAAAGAACAAATGAAAGGAAGAACGATTTAGTGAACAAAGGATCCGGCGAACTAAATAAAAAATAAATGAAGAAAGTAACGAATGATTGACTGACTGGCTGACAGACTGACAGACTGACTGAGCGACTGACAGACTGACTGACAGATTGACTGACTGACTGACTGACTGACTGACTGACTGACTGACTGACTGACGGACTGACTGACTGACTGATTGACTGAGCGACTGACTGACTGACTGACTGACTGACTGACTGACGGACTGACGGACTGACTGCCTGACTGACTGACTGACTGACTGACTGACTGACTGACTGACTGCCTGCCTGACTGACTGACTGACTGACTGACTCCCCGACCGACCGACCGACCGAATAAATGAATGAATGAATGAATGAATGAATGAATGAATGAATGAATGAACGTATGAGAACTAATTAGTTAATTTTCCAATTTTCCATTTGCAAAAGTTTTGAACCAATACGTGAACGAGTCAGCGAGTTTTCAATGAACGAAAAGCATCAGCCAAACGAAACAATCGCTCAGCGTACTAATTGCTCGATTTAATTAGTCAGCTGTCAATCAACAGAGCGTCGACCTGGGATCAAAACAAATAAATCAGTTGTCAAGATCGACGAGATCCATGCATTAGTTCTGTGTGAAAAGGAAATTCGAAGATTCGGGTTCAAATCCTCTTCCTTTATCAAACCTTTCCATTCCACTCAATAGTCCATTCAGAACGGCGCCTGTGAATAACTGTCAACTGTCTCTGGGCGCTGTATAAATCTCGAGATTACTATTACGATTACGGACTCGGAAATCCTCTGAGGAGGGTTCTTTCGACGGCGCAAACTCCGTTCTCTGCACTGGCTTCCCGTTTAAACAAAGGACAGATTTCTGGGTTATCTCTGCCAATCAGACGCTACGGAAAATCGATTTATTTTCATTCAAGCTGATCCTCGAATACCCGCTCTTATCTCTCGAAGAAACTGAGGCTCCTTCGCGACTGGCGAGTCCCAACTATGCAAGGTCAAGGGCGTATCCAGATGGTAGCCCACCCCGCCCATGCCTTCCTCCGTCTGAAAGCTACTGCAAAGTACAAAGAGAATGTGTACAAGGGCGTATCGAAAGAGCCGAACTTTGAACTCAGAGGTAATACAAAACAATTGCATTGTATTAACACAATACAATACAATCCCATAGCGTCCGAACGCGTCTCTGAAGCGGCGCTATATAAATTGCTGAGTACAATTACACTACAATACAGTGCAGTACAAAAACCGCATTTATAGTGCGCCAGTTCACCTATGGTGACCAACGGCGCATTACACAGTAATAGAAGAAGGAGCGTTGTGCGTTTTATGCATCTCAGGAATTATAGTTGGGGCTTGGCGCTGTGGATGGATAGCGTTCTCGGTCGCTGTTTCCGTTCTCTGGAATTTCCCGGCTCTGTGACTGTCACCCCAGAGGTGGGGGTTAAGTTCTTCACCAGTACACAGAAATACACTTAGAGATTTCAGTTGCACCTACATACCCGGCAAATGCGGGTAGAAAATGAGCGCATCGACTGTACAATGTCCTGGACGGTGGAAACAGGATTCTGATTTCTTGAGTCGCCTGATCAATTCGTTTTTTTTGAGTCAACGAGACTTTTGTTATTAGGTTGAACTGGATTGGATTGGATTTGATTGAACTGGATTGGATTGGATTGGATGAGATTCGTTTGGTTTTGTTAAGTTTAGTTTAGTTTAGTTTAGTTTTGTTTAGGTTAGAAGATGCTCGACTCCCATGTAAGCGCGATTTATTTATCATGAGCTGCCACCTAGCGACTGAAACCTAAAGCAGTTAGTTTCAGAGCCTCCATCTGGCGACCACAATACAAACAATATCCATATAGCGAATGTAACGGTCAAAACGGCTGAATCCTTTCGCGGTATTCTGGACAATTCGGAGACGTAAACTGTGTAAATGTAAAAGTAAATGTACATATTTTACTATACCGACTGTGTGACCTCGACCCTGCTATAACTTCCCTGTCTCTCTATCTCTGTCTCTGCCTCTCTCCGCCTGTCTCTATATGTCTGTCTGTCTCTGTCTGTCTGTCTCTCTCTGCCTCTCTGTCTGTCTTCGTCTTTGTATATGTAGCTACGTCGCTTTCTGTCTCTCTGCCCGTATCCCTCTGCATTTATCTTTCTACATCTGTCTCTTCTCTCTGTCTCCCTCTTTCTCTGTATGTCTCCGTCTCTGTCTTTGTCTCTAGCTCTGTCAATCTGTCTCTCTCCAGTCAGTCAGTCCAGCCAGTCAGTCAGTCAGTCAGTCAGTCAGCCAGCCAGCCAGCCAGCCAGCCACCCAGCCACCCAGCCAGCCAGCCAGCCAGTCAGTCAGTCAGTCAGTCAGTCAGCCAGTCAGTCAGTCAGTGAGTCAGTGTGTCTGTGTGTCTGTGTGTGTGTGTCTGTGTGTGTCTGTCTGTCTCCCACCCACACACACACATAACACAGTGCGTCGATATAGATATACAGTCGCCATCTGTCGTCCATCCTTTGCACTGCGCATCCAATCGCTGCATTCAATGAATCGCAAATTACACAGAGTCTCAATTTAACGATCGTTTGACTTGTATCATCTGCAGCCCCAAGCAGAACCACACAGTCAGACAAACAGACAATCAGACAGACAGAAAGTGAGATCTAGACAGACAGTGCGACGCAGACACACGGAGCCGTTAGAGTTAAACAAATTCATTTGTTTGACGATATAGTTAAACGTGGCGCACGTATATACACAGCGGGCGAAAAAAATAGACTCCGCTTGGGATATAAACTCCAAGTCATCTGTTAGTCGCGATACTTGATACGTAATCAATCGAAAGCCGACGTCAATAGTTATCGATGATCTGTTTAAATACTGTGCATTTTGAACTGCAGGGTGGGGTGTGTGGGTGGGGTTTGGGTTGCTTTTAAATCGGGGTATATAGATAAACGTTTTTAAAATTGATATCGCAAATATGTTCTCGATAGCAAACATCCGAGTATTTGTCGACTGACAACGATGATGCTTCGTTTTAAAACTATTTTGTCGGTTGATGTTTTGTGAACTAATCTCACCCTGCATAAAACAAGTAATATTCTGGCGCTATAGAACACAGAGGAGAAGGTGAAGAAGAACAAGAAGAAGAACAAGAAGAACAAGAAGAACAAGAGAAACAAGAACAAGAACAAGAACATGAACAAGAAGAACAAGAACAAAACAAGAATAAGAACAAGAAGAACAAGTAGAACAAGAACAACAACGAGAGCAAGGAGATCAAGAGAACAATCATAAAAAAACAAGAACGAGAAGGAGAAAAGAGCAGTTCCTTTATACAATTCCGAGGGCATACATTCGTATGGTGTGGGCGACTTCAATTCGTTGGCCTCGGCATATGTGAGGGCTGGTGGCCATTAAGTTGGACCCCAAGGTCAGGTCGACGGTCGTCTACTGAGTAAGGTCAGGAGAAACTAAATCAGATAAATAAATCTTTTGAATTAACAGAAAATCTGAGAAATTAATGAAGAGAAATCTAGAAAAAAAGTGAAAATGAAGTAAATGGTCGGTAGATGTCGTGATGACAAAAGTCGTCCTTAAAAATCAGTTTTCGGCTAAGTACTTAACTGCTTACTTTCTAGGTACTTAACTAAGTACTAAAGTAAATACTTAACTGCTAAGTACTTAACTGCTTACTTTCTAGGTACTTAACTAAGTACTAAAGTAAATACTTAACTGCTAAGTATTTAACTGCTTACTTTCTAGGTACTTAACTACGTACTAAAGTAAATACTTAACTGCTAAGTACTTAACTGCTTACTTTCTAGGTACTTAACTAAGTACTAAAGTAAATACTTAACTGCTAAGTACTTAACGGTTAAGTACTTAACTGCTTACTTTCTAAACATCTAGATCGCCAGTGGCGCCACCTATGCAATGGCCAAGACATGAAGTAACTTACTAGTGTCGCACGCATAACAAAGCAGCGGCGTTGAAGTAGACCCTAATTAGTAACAATTTTAAGAAAACCTCTCACATGGCTCATGTATATAGGGCAGCAGGCGTCTCCATCAAGCCTGGAAGTCACCAAGGACCCCTTCTACCTCTTATCTCTCTTTCCGCTCCAATCCCAAACATCACCCAACGTAGCTGCCACGCTGCCTCTCTGCCAGCCTCTTGGATCTTGGCCTGGAACCGAACATTTTGCTATCGATTTGGTTTTGACTGAGCGCCTGTGAATAAGCTGGTCCCCGGGACGTGGCTTTCGTTGGGCGCTGCAGAAATCTTAGATCTTGATCTTGTCCCCAAACGGACACAAGTGTCTGCTGCAATTACGAGACACTTGTTACGAGTTACTGTTACTGTTACAAAGCGTTACTTTCCAGTGTCAACAGCATAGCGCGAAATGACCTATCTCTAATTCCCTAGGTGGCGTCATGTGACTTTTCCGCATCGGCTTCTATAGGTATACACTTTAGCAGACCCTACAGAGGATGGGTCAACGAGGCCCATTTGACCCGCGGCTGTGTTAGCCTTCGGACTCTTTACGGTCGTAATCGTAATCGTAATCCCAAGATTTCTACAGCGCCCAACGAAAGCCACGTCACGGGGATCAGCTTATTCACAGGCGCTCAGTCAAAACAAAATCGATAGGCAAAAGGGTTCTGTTCCAGGTCAAGATCCAAGAGTGAGGGAGAGAGACAGCGTGGCAGCTACGGTGGATGGTGTTTGGGATTGGAGCGGAAACAGAGATGAGAAGAGGAAGAGGAGTCAGGATAGGATCTGTGAAAGAGAAATGTTTATATATTTTGGTGAAAGGCCAATGCAGAAATTGTAAGCGTTGGAGTACAGATGAGTTTGTATGATGGGTCAGATAACTGTCGCAGTTCTGTGGGGAGTTATTCCCGAGTGCTGGGACAGTCATCTTTGAGTGTAAAGAAAATCTATTTGAGAAAGCGTTTTCAAATATAGAAAATATCATTGGGTTAAAAATAATATTTTAGCTAATCAAAGAAGAGATCCAGGTTAGCCGAACGGGTATCTATAACTGGCTATCACAGCTCTGACCTCATGATATTTTTAAAGACCTCTAAGTATCCTCAGTGCATGTAAACAAAGTCGACTTTTGTGCTATCAACAGAGGCAAGAAGGTTTCCGCATGAAATCTTTCTAATCGGCTCTCACGATCAATGAGCTCTCGATTATGTGGCCAATCAGTTTCTCAATCGACACGGCTATCGATCATCTGCGGTGGCAGGTGGGTTAACAGCTTGACTCTACATGATATCAGTGATACACTTGAAAGAAGCGATTTTGAGCTGACGATCAACAATTGTATACAATGCATGTGCTCTCTGTTTGTGTGTCTGTGTGTGTGTGTGTGTGTCTGTCTGTTGTGTGTGTGTGTCTGTCTGTCTCTGTTTCTGTCTCTGTCTCTGTCTGTCTTTCTTTCTTTATCTCTCTTTCCCTCTCTTCTTCTCTAAATTTTTTCTCTCTTTCTCTTTCTCTTTCTCTCTGTATGTCTGTCTGTCTGTATCTCTCTCTCTCTCTATATATATATATATATATAATGTATGTATTAAGAGATCATATAGGCAGTATAAATTATAAGAAATATGCACATTTGCCTTAAGAGAACACCGACTATATATATATTGCTAAATATATTATATAAAAAGTACATACCTAGGCCCCTATATAATAAATATATATACATACATAAGCACAAATAATGTAATTCAATGATTTGTACGTGTTGCGGCCTAATGATACTATTTTCACTGTCCAAGTCGACACGCAGATCTCTAAGAATGACTGATCGTTTCGAGATAATTACCGAGGTCTCAAATATGATGATGTATGATGTATATATGTACCAAGCAACAACACGAATTCTGGGTAGATTTACTTAGATGAGACAGGCCTACGTAGTCTGCGTTTGAAGGGCTAGGAGGAGTACTGCCCTCGAATACACTACTTACGAAGTTGAACACACGAGCCGGGCGTTGTTTGAACAGGCAGTGCATTTAAATAGGACGGCTGTGGGGCTCAGTTGAACCGTGGTAGGCGCGTGACGAATGCCGCACCCTCGGGGTGGTAAAGAGGGAGGAAAAGTCAGTGGGGAGGGGCTGGTGGGGAGGTGAAAGCACGTGGGGAGAGGGAGTTGGGTGGACACTTGTAAGGAGGATATTTGCCGACGTTGTTCAGTGAAAGGATGATGATGATGATGATGATGATGATGATGGTGAACAAAAAGAAGAAAGCGCAGAAAATTTAATATCTGACTCTTGTTGGCTGAGCGTGTATCTAATGGCTATCCATTAACACACCCAACATATATATATATATATACATACATGATGTTTATTGATAATACATGTATATATAGCCTATATATATAAATCGATATTTTATTATATATCAGTATTATTACGTATAAAATAGATATACGATATTGATTTATTTGTTACTTTCCTTTACAAATGGCCAGATAATACACACACGAATATATATATATATATATATATATATATTACAAACATAATTGTAATTGTAATTGTAATTGTAATTGGAGATTTATAAAGCGCCTCTTAGAGGATAAACTCAACAGAGGTACTTCCGACCCGAAAAAGTAAAATCACTGTTGAACACAGTCTTCAGGTACAATCTACATAATATAGTATATGCATTCATGCATATATTACATAAATACGTACATATATACATAAAACCATGTATACATATATCCAAACATACATAAAATTTACATACATAAATACATATATGCATACATACATAAATACATATATGCATACGTTCATAAATATATAGCATACATAAATACATGCCTGCATATTCACATACATATATATTGCATATATAAATACATACATAAATGCATCTAGAAATATACGGCGCATAAGTATGAAGAATATTTGCCTGGATAACCAATAGATACACTTGTACAGATATTTAGAGGTGTATTTTTGATGTGTCATCCCTTTATATGCATATATATATATGAATATAATATAATATATATATATAATATAATATATATATATATACTTGTATGTATATGTGTTTTGTATGTATGTGCGTATGTTGGGATGACAGACGCAGTCGAAGAGGTCAGACAAATGTTTGAAATCATATGGTGGGTCGTATATATTCTAGCTGCTGCATTGAGCTTTAGTTCATGCGTGCATTTAGGCGTGCAGTCATGCGTGAAATGGCGATTATCTCGGAGCCGACAGACACGGCTCGGTTCAAACAAGCAGATACTTCCTGCGATAGAAACTGTCTATCGTTGACCTTGTGTGTGTGTCTGTGTGTGTCACTGTGTGTGTCACTGTGTGTGTCTGTGTGTGTGTCTTTGTGTCTGTCTGTGTATCTGTCTGTTCAACATACATACATCTCTCTGTTGTCTGTCTGTCTGTTTGTCTGTCTGTGTCTGTGTTTGTGTCTGTCTGTCCATCATACATACATCTGTGTGTCTGTGTGTGTCTGTATGTGTCTGTATGTGTGTCTGTGTGTGTGAGTGTCTGTCTGTCTATGTCTGTGTGTCTGTCTGTGTGTCTGTCTGTGTGTCTGTCTGTGTGTGTGTCTGTCTGCACCTGGCTCGGTGTCACCACTTGCATTTGGCGCCTGTGACGGTAACTACCTTCAAGTACCATGGATCTCCGATGCATATGAACGGCACTCCAATTTTATCATCATCAATCATACATATATATATATATATTTACATATAAAGATATATACATCTATTTATATTCATCCGTCATATATATTATTATTATGTATATGTATATTTATATACGTAACTAGATGTCTAGATGAAGCCTATGTACACGTTTGCCACAAAGCATGCGTATCTATATTTGCTTAATCATCGATTGCTGTTTTGAAGTTGAACTTTTGAAGTTGCAATACTTACTTTTGTCATATTGTTTCTATCTCTTCTTGTTTTAGTCTCCTGGCGCCATCTAAAGTGCATCAATGTGTATATTTAGGGCGTGTGTTGTTGAATTTGAACTATAGGCCTACACGTCCGTTTATAAGCTTAATGCGCTGCATACTGCGCCCCCCCAATAATTTTCTCTTGTTAAAGTATTTTTCATTTTAGAAAGGTTGTAACTGATTATTCCATGTAGCATTTGGTTTGAGTGTAAAATGTAAATGTATAGGTTTTATATAGCGACCGTATGCATGGCCTCGACCCTGCTCATTTTTTGCAATGAATTTATCGGGTGAGATCTTTCATCACCGCTGCCCGTTTGAATGGGTGCCACGCCGTTTAAGGTCCCCGTGTACGGACCGTACTAGCCCGAGATTTAAATCTCTGAAATAAGCCACGACCGGGACAGCGCCATGCGTGGAAAACAGAAAATAGAGTTGCCCTGAAGACTGGACGATATAAATTGAAGGCGATGTACTCATGTATATATAGGCGTTGTTGAGTTCACGGTGGCTTAGAAGCGAAACTGTGATGTAGTTTCATGGTATACTGTCTTTGCAATGGTTTCGGTTTGTGATACGGATTACGAAGTGTTTTGTGATTATATAGAGTTGTTTACTCTTGTTCCTAATTCACTTCTTTTAAGAAGGGCGTCTGTCTGTCTGTCTGTCTGTCTGTTTGTCTGTCTGTCTGTCTTTCTGTTTCTCTGTCTGTCTGTCTGTCTGTTTGTCTGTCTGTCTGTCTGTCTGTCTGTTTCTCTGTCTGTCTGTCTGTCTGTCTGTCTGTCTGTTTGTCTGTCTGTCTGTCTGTTTCTCTGTCTGTCTGTCTGTCTGTCTGTCTGTCTGTCTGTCTGTCTGTCTGTCTGTCTGTCTGTCTGTCTGTCTGTCTGTCTGTCTGTCTGTCTGTCTTGTAATTGTAATTGTAATTGTAATCTGACATTTATAAGGCACCACTTCAAGAATAGACTCATCAGAGGCGCTCAAATCTATCTATCATCTATCTATCTATCTATCTATCTATCTATCTATCTATCTATCTATCTATCTATCTATCTATCTATCTATCTATCTATCTATCTATCTATCTATCTATCTATCTATCTATCTATCTATCTATCTATCTATCTATCTATCTATCTATCTATCTATCTATCTATCTATCTATCTATCTATCTATCTATCTATCTATCTATCTATCTATCTATCTATCTATCTATCTATCTATCTATCTATCTATCTATCTATCTATCTATCTATCTATCTATCTATCTATCTATCTATCTATCTATCTATCTATCTATCTATCTATCTAACTAACTCTCTGTCTCTGTCTCTGTCTCTCTGTCTCTGTCTGTCTGTCTGTCTGTCTGTCTGTCTGTCTGTCTGTCTCTCTGTCTCTCTGTCTCTCTGTCTCTCTCTCTCTCATCTCATTCTCTCTCTTACTTCTCTTCAAAAGCCGGCTCTGCGCATGCTCCGCCGGCTGCCTATCGTAGCAGTGCGTCCCACCTGTCAATCATCCGGTGGGCGTTGCCAGAAATCGGCTGGGCCACGCCCACTCTGCGGCGAATAACGCCAACCTATTATGTTGTTGCCGGCTTCAGGGTTGCGAGTGTGCGGTGTCAAATGGGAGTTGATAAAAAGATTCAGAGGCTGGCGAATAGATATATTACGGCGGCTATCAACTTGGGCGGCGGCAAGTTTGGCAAGTTGCAAGACGGATGTCTCGAGCGCTCGTATCACGATCTACCCATAGGGCAGATATATCGGGTTTATTTCGTAATTCAACCGCACTTCTCCAACCTTCTTGCATAGGTCGACGCCATAATAGGCTTAGCGGCCTGCGCGCGTTGTGAAGGTTGCTTCAATTGAAGTGGATTCAAGTCGCTTTTTAAGGAGGAAAGTCGAGTTATGTTGGCCCTGGTTTCAAGGCCTCTTATTAGGAACTACAGTCGAATTGTCGTAGACCTGTAGGTCTGTTTCTGTATAGACCTTTTTGGTCACTGGTTCAGGTTCGAGGGCGAAGGTCACAACTAAAGGGTTTCAACGGAAATTGAAACAGACTCAGAAACACGGCAGAATTCTTCCACTGAGGTTTGTATATATGTGTATGTATGTATGTATATATGTGTGTTTGTATGTATGTATGTATGTATATATCTATGTATGCGTGTATGTATGTATGTATGTTAGTATGTATATATGTATGTATGTATGTGTGTATATGTATGTATGTATGTATGTATGTATGTATGTATGTATGTATGTATGTACCTGGACATTTGTATAGCGCCTTTAAAAAGCTCTCCAAAGCATTTCTCACCAACATAAATGATGCCTTTAAAGATGTGAATCTTTTGATACATAATTTGTTATTTTTATGTTGCTGTTGTTGTTGTCGATTGTGGTGATAATGATGATGATGACGACAAAGGCGATGATGCATCGATGAGGGATGGTGGCGGTGGCGGTGGCGGTGGCGGTGACGATTATGAAGGCAACTATGATGATAATGAAGACTACTACTACGACGATGATGATGATGACTACGAATATGTCTCAGATATAAAGATATATGCAAAATTAAATGAGAGAAAAACAAACGAATTAGTAAAAGTAAACTACAACAATAGACAGCTGCATTCAAAAAATTATATTTGAAAACAAGCGTCAATTCCATGGACCTGTATGTAATCTTAATGTAGCACCCTTTTATCTATCTATCCATCCATGTACTTCATACGAGTTCCATCTCCTTAATTCATGCCTAGGTCGATCAACTGTGACCGCGGCACCAGCAGCATCGTCATCAGCAGCCGTGCATCAGCGATGAACCCATCCGTGACGCCGATCTACCCTCGAACAGAGAAGGGTGCTCGCAAGCCGAAATGCGCCCGCTGCCGCAACCACGGAATGGTCTCGTGGTTGAAGGGCCACAAGCGCCACTGCCGCTATAAGGACTGCGCCTGTCCGAAGTGCAACCTCATCGCCGAGCGCCAGAGGGTCATGGCGGCCCAGGTCGCCCTGAAGAGGCAGCAGGCGGCAGAGGACGCCATTGCCCTCGGCCTGCGCGCCTGCATCGAGGGTACGATGCCCATCCTTCGACCTGGGCCCCTCTGGGGGCCGGGAACCGTCTCTCCCCCGGAGGATGAAGCGGCCAGAGCTGCGAGTGGAGCTGGAGGCAAGGGAGCGAGTGATGGAGGCAGCGGTGATGAGGACAAGAGGAGGAACGGAGAAACGGATGAGGAGGTTGACAGAACAGGTAGACGTCCTCTCTTCTCCTCGTCTCATAAATTTTGTAGCGCCACTGTATTAAGCAGTGACGTAGCTAGGTATTTTGGCTCAGGGGTGATTGATGGCAATCGCGATCCTTACCTAATAGCAATTTAGCAATTTTGAAATTTACCGAAAAAAGCAATCTGTACATAGAGAAACATCTCATGTTGAATGTTAATCGATGACGCAATTTTATTACCCCAAAACTGAAAACTTTTCTAGCCCTCATAGCTGCAAAGTCTTTGAGAACTTCACCGAAATTAATGGAAGCGGCTGATTCATTCTCAGCAGAAAGTACAGAGAATTTTGTACGTCTCTCGTGCGACACTGTCTCCCTCGAGAATTGCGACTTGAGCTCCTTTCTCTCCCCCTCTCAGTGTTCCGCAGACGCCTGAAGACTGTACTGTTTAACAGTGATTTTACTTTTCCGGCTCGGAAGCACCTCTGCTGAGTTTATCCTCTGAGAGGCGCTTTATAAATCTCAAATTACAATTACAATTGTAGACTGTGAAAAGGATTTGTTATATTTGATTTCATTTTGTCGAAAGAACGTTCAGAAGACGCTAATGAGGCTGGATTTGTATCAACAGAATCTCAACAGCGGTTGCCAAAGTCTTGTATGCCCGTAATCTCATAGATGAAATGTGCCTGAGCAGTCCAGATGGAGAATAATCAAAACCTTCCCCATTTTTCTCTTTTGTTGGAAGCGACTGTATCCGTATATATATAGTCTTGGTACAATTCCATTCCCTTCAAATTTTTCGAGTACTGCTGGTACCAGATTGATAAACTTAGTTAGGAGTTCGATGCGCTGTTTATGAGTTCAAGAATCCAGGTGCTTCGTCAAAGATTCAGCATTATACAGAGAACACCAAAGGGCTCCCAATTCTCGTACTTGTGAAAAACGAGAGGGAACTTTCAACTCCAATTTGGTCAAGAATTTCTCTCCGATAACAATGCATTTCTTCCTGCATGGTCAATCTAGGATCTGAAATATTATCACCCTCCATGGAATGTTTCCTTCTAATTTGTCTGCTTACTTCCACACCCTTTAACTGCACAATTTCTCAACATCACTGATGGCAGTTGCACCGAGCTCAATTTTCCAATTTTCGTTTAGGCTCATCTTTGTTCCCCAATTATTCAGTGCTTGAAGGAATTTTCTTTCCTAAGTATACCCGGGAGACTCTTCAGAACTCGATAATTTGAAGAGAGAACTTCTGACCAGAAGAACAGCAAAACTATTCGAATTTTTCAACTCAGCTGATAATTATAATTATAATTTTAATTATAATTAGAGCTGCATCATGGCGGATATCCAGCGTCTTGGTCGGTGTATAACGCAGGCGTTCGATTGCACCAATCACGTTTACAGACTGTATGACCCCAAATGGTTTTTACTGCACCTGCTTTTGAGCTCTCCATCTAGTGTCAGAATGGCGTCTCACTGTAGCATTGACAAAATGCATCAGAACTTACCATCGGTAAGTCGAACAAGAGAAATAGTAATCAACTCAACTTCCCCTTAGGCTGGCCTTGGGAAAAGTCACAGAGGCGACTGCCGATCGATAGGGGCTCATGTCTCACACTAGAGCCTGACCTTTTGGCAGGGAAGCTATAGCAGAAGTAAGGTTTGTTGTTGAAAGATGGATTTTCTTCTTTATTAATCCGAAGGAGGATGAAGTTTTGACCTCACAAGCGCTAGGTTTCATCCTGCAAGACTGCAGAGAGACAGAGATATGCAGGAATGGGGAGAAAGTGCTCGTGAAGAGAGGAGAGATAGAGAGAGGACTACTATGACAGCGGTAACCAATAAGCTCAAACATAAGATACTGGGTGTGGGGCTCCGTAAGAGAGAGAGAGAGAGAGAGAGAGAGAGAGAGAGAGAGAGAGAGAGAGAGAGAGAGGCTGTCAGTCCAACTCCGGAGTTGAATCTCGATAGGCCTATACTGTACACAATGTGCAGTAGGCCTATCGAGTCTGAAGTTTTCCATCGGTTAAATCTTAGACTCTTTGGAACATAGCCTCCCTTTGTCTTTTATATGACCACCATTGAAACTGTCGTGCAATTGAAAATATATATCATTAAGAATTTCATTTTGTCGCCCTCTTTTCTGCCCCTTGGACAGTTCCGCCTGGGGTGGCCGCACCTCTTGCCCCTCCCTAGCTACGCCATTGGTATTAAACAACGTATACATGCACCCACAACAAGACGAAGTAATCTTATAAACATTGCTCCTGTATTAAGTAACGGAGCATCATAAAAGCGATAAGAACGTCTATAGCGCCACTTTTAATGTAGTCATAAGAACGTCTATAGCGCCACTTTTAATGTAGTCATAAGAACGTCTATAGCGCCATTTTTAATGTAGTCATAAGAACGTCTATAGCGCCACTTTTAATGTAGTCATAAGAACGTCTATAGCGCCATTTTTAATGTAGTCATAAGAACGTCTATAGCGCCACTTTTAATGTAGTCATAAGAACGTCTATAGCGCCACTTTTAATGTAGTCACGAGGCATCGCCAACCCAAAAGAGGTATAGGTGAAACCAAATGTGACTCATTCAGGTAAGTACACCGCTTAATAGATTTCCATTTGCGTCGGTGCCATTTTCAACTATAGGCCTACCGCAAGTATTGACAACCTTTTCGCATCTGCACTTCACTCCTGTGATGTAAAATAGGTCGCTCTTTATCTCTCCTCCAGAATATAATATATACTTTTTTCAATTTCCAACCTGAAATAAAGACGGAATTCGTTCCATACGCAGTTTGTGTATAGTAAGGAGAAGATCGCTAGGGCCTACACTGAACTGCATTAAATAATCCAGCAAGATCACAAACATATTTGCGCTATAAAAACTTGGTATAATAATATGTATTAACAAAAGCACCTGAATATTTTAATACCATCTTCATCGATCGCCTGCAGGCGCTATATAAGTGTTCGGCATAGGCTAATGCATATGTAGAAGTGAACTAAACAGGAGGTCAATAAGGCAAGGAGAATAACACGACGAGGAGATTACTGAAACGAGGAGATTAATATGATTGGGAGAATATTGCTATCAGGAGAATTATTTAACCATGCAGAGATTACTGTGTACGATATTTGAATATATACAACATGTAGGTATATTTAACTTAAATTCGACCAAATGGTTAATATTAAACCGTGTGTACGTTTATAAACACACATCAGACAAAGTGTATTCTTGCAAACATCCGGTTCAATTAAAAACCGAAAATTAGCTGAGAATCGCAGAATTGTCTGTTGTAAATATTATTTTGAATAAAATGGGCTTATTTACAGATCACTTCACACCACATTTTAATATATTCATACCCCCACAGCCAATACATAATTACTACATAAATTCCAGAGATTTACACTCACTACATTATATTTTATATATATTTATTGTAATCAGCCAGTTTCAAATTTATTTAGCGCAAAATGTTTTATGGACTAAACAGGCCTTGTAAAAATTAGGATTACCTCATTCAAAATCTAGGCTTTTACCAGAATACGCGCATTTATATATAGATCGAACAGAGATATAAACAAGTCTTCGTGGCATTGTTTATAAGTGCACAAGCAGACCTATAAATAGATTATGTATGCGATATATTCAGTGAACGCAAATGCACCTACTCACCAACTGAAGTGCCTCGATATACAGTGACAGGGACGTCCTACATAAATACGCATGCATTTATGCAAATATATGCAAATTTATGCAAATTTGTGCAAAATTTAAAGAGTTTTCGTATGTGACCTCTTACATGCATACATAAATAAATATTTCTTTCAATAGCTATATATAAATGTTTCAATTTAAAGAGATATTTGATAGACTAGACATATTTTTAGCGATCTATGAATATTCATCGTGTGCACATAAAGGCCTATGTATTATCTTACAACTGCTACTTAATTTACTATGCACTAAAATCTTCATAGACAATACAATCTTTTTATCTCTGAAATCAAGAAAATGTTATTTACATATTTTTTTATTTTTTGCATCTTTTGTTTATTTTTAATATCAAAATTCAGTTATCAAACGGAATTCATTTGTTAACGTTGTTGTTGTTATCGTTGTCGTCGTCGTTGTTCTTATCATATATCATCAACCTTATCATCACTGTAATCTTTTCCATATCACCAAATATCTCTGCTGTAACAGAAAGCAACTCGTATAGAATTACAAATCTTACGTAACATATGTTACGCCTTGATGGGCTATGTTACATCATGTTATTCTGATTTCCTCTGTTTCTGTGTTATCTGATATCATGTTAGGCTGATTTCATTAACTGATTATAACAGTTTCTTAGAGCAGCAATAAGCATGCAGACACAAACACATGCACAGAAACTTAAATATTTACGCATATATTCGTGTGCATTTATAAAATAATTGCGTGCATGTGTGCATAACACTGCGCATGCGCTTATGTATGTGCGCGTGTTATGTGTATACTGCATTTAGACAGATATTGTTCAAGATCTAGTAAACAATACATCACATCCAATATATCATCATTATATATATATTGGGTCTCTATATTGGATGTGATATATTGTGTGTATATATATATTGGGTCTCTATATTGGATGTGATATATTGTGTATATATATATATATTGGGTCTCTATATTGGATGTGATATATTGTGTGTATATATATATATTGGGTCTCTATATTGGATGTGATATATTGTGTGTATATATATATATATATATTGGGTCTCTATATTGGATGTGATATATTGTTTACTACATCTTGAACAATATCTGTCTAAATGCAATATACACATTACACTCGCATATACATAACGCATGTTATATATATCTATATAATAAGATCACTGAGGTCCAATATATAGGTCTATATACACAGATATTACTGTGTATATGTATAGATCATAAGATCATTGAGGTCCAGTATATTACTGTGTATATATAACAGATATATAGCAATGATATATATATATATCATTGCTATATATATATATATATATATATATATATATATATATATATATATATATATATATATATATATATATATATATATATATATATATATATATATATATATATATATATATATATATATATATATATATATATATATATATGTCTTATGAGAGGAGAGCGCCGTTGAAACATGAAGTGACAGGTCATGTGTATTCTTGTTGTTTCTCATGCATTCGTGATGAGTCGTGACCTGCGTCGCTCTCATGACAGCCCCCTTATCCCTCCCCCTCCGATGCCCAACAGCCTCTCCATCATCATCGTTCTCGTCCGCAGCAGCAGCAGCAGCAACAGCAGCCGGACAAATGACAGCTGCTGTATCAATAATCATCTTGTCAACGCATCACCGCGACACCGCATCCCAACCGGTTGCAGAGGCTGCTGCCAATGTATATATATATATATATATATTATATATATATATATGCCGATACATCATCCTTTCCCACTTAACCCCGTGTTGTTCCTCCTCATCTTCATCCTCGTCCTCCTCTTGTATTTCAATCTTCCTCATCCTCTTCTTTCACTTTTCTTTTTCCTCTTTCTGTTCGTCTTCGTTATTATCATCGTCGTCGTCTTCATCATTATCATAGTCATCACCAGCAAGATCATTAATATCATCATTATCATTAATATTATTAGTACCATCTTAGTCATCATCATCGTTGTCGTAATCATCACTATATCATCATGCTCGTAAGCGTCATCTTCTTATACATCAGCAGCAGCAGCAATAAGATCATCGTCATCATCATCATCATCATCATCATCATCATCATCATCAATTCTGTTAGTATCATCATCATCATCATCATCATCACTATATCATCATGTTCATAAGCGTCATCTTCCTAAGCATCATCATCATCATCAGCAGCAGCAGCAGCATTTGCCGAGACGTCAACTCGCTGCACAACGTTAGTCTCGAGTGCTGCTAATGTTGCCTCTGCTGCAGCAGCAGCTGCACGGTGGTGTTAGCCATGCACGGGGCAGCATGAAGGAGAGCGACGGATGGATGGATGGATGGAGGGGTATTGGCCCCATTCCTCCCCCTCTGCCCCGACCCCCCTCCCGCCCCCGTGCACGAGAGACCAAGTGGCAGCGATATTTGCCCTTTGCTAATCTCACCGTTCAACATGGCGTCGCAAAAGTGGATGACGTTGATTAAAACATCTGACGTCACGCACACAGACTCCAATATTGAGCTCAATGTTATGACAGAGCGCCTTCGATGGCCGGCCGGACGGGTGAATGAATGGATGAGAAGGCAACTTGATATATGTACAAAGTATACAGACTATAAATAGACGCATATCCACTAATATATCCACATATATATATATATATATATATATATATATATATATATATATATATATATATATATATATATAGTATGCGACGTTCTATAGTTGATATTACATTGTGTTTGTATGTGATAAATGAATAAATATATATGTGCAACAGGTACGTATATGCTACATATATGCATAGGTATACATATAAGTTATATATATATAATATTGTTAAGATGGCCTACTTCAAGCTGAGTGTCAGGAAAGTCCATTGTGTATATGCAAGAACAATGTAGAACGGGATTAATATTAAATTTAAGATTTATTTTTAGCTCGTATACATACATCTCTTTCACCATATATAGGCAATACATTTATTAATTTATTTATTTATTTACAAAAAAGTTATGTTCTAAGAAGTTTTACATATACTTGAAGCCAAAAGCCGTTCATACATAAATGTTGCATATATAGTACTAAGATCAGGCGTATATATATACGCATAATAATAATAATAATAATAAAAATAATAATACAATTTATATAGCGCCATAACACGACCGACGTATGATATTTTCACTACCTAACACAAGTATTTATGTATGTATATATTAACAATTATATATATATATATATTCATTTTTGCAAGTGCATCTAGAATATATATATATATAATACTATTTATATCTTTGCCTAGCAATGTAAGTGGTTGCTGCTCATTGGCGCTGTTTCAGTGCAAGACGGTCGGTGTAGCTGTTCTGCATAAGTATATGTTATGCACATGCATATGCTATGCATATGCATATGTCATGTATATGCAAAGCCATGTTCTAGTTTTAAGAGCTAATTCTGCATCTTTATTATAATGACGTAGAATTCGTGAAACCATTTAATTCGTTCAATACATATTTTGAGACATTCCGAATTAAGAATTTTGATTATTATTTCTGCATTTATTAAGAGCCGCCATCTGATGACAAGTCATCAATCGATGGCGTGAAGCGATTGTGAGTGAAGAACTTGCTCAAGATCCTTGCACAGCCACGGTCTCAGAGGTGCCACCTCGAAACTGTACTTGCTCAAGGACCCCACACAGTACGTGCCTCAGAGGAGAATCGAACCCTTACTCTCCTCCTTACAAGTCGAACGCTCTAACCATTCGGCTACCGAGCATCATATTCTACAGTGATGATAGGAAATGAATAGCATAGGAAATGAATGGCATGAATATAGCATTCTCGAAAGTTATCAATGCTTCCGTTCAAGTCGTATCATACATTACAGTGGCGTTTAGTTGTCTCTCCACTTGGTGTCTCTCGGTTGGTACTTTGTGCATTAGACACTGGCGCATTAGAAGATGCTAATTATTATTAAAAAGGACCCCATGCACCTCCCTTCAGTTTTGCTATTATAGCTTATGCTACACTTTTACCGTAATACAGAATTTTTAATCATTAATAGTTTACAGCGTATAAGTAATTTAGTTAGATAAGCAAGGTAAGCATTAACCGCTGAATGTAAAAAAGCAAACATACTGCATGCAGCAGACATAAATGATCTAATAGCTGGTGTCTCCTCATACTAGACATTGGTTGTACTCATGTTTCAAGAGTGTCTCATGTGCACAAAATCCCTGAACTTGGGGGGATATGTCCCCTATCAAACATATGGATCGTTACCCCTGACTGAGTAAACGTTTCAAACCGAGCACAGATCGTTGCATAGAAATCGGCGCTATAGAAGTCATTATAATTGTATGTACTATTTCGCACAAGGCAGACAGACAATGCTATAAGAATCCCAAAAGAAATATATACAATATATATACATAATATATATATACACACAAGAAAACAAGGGAAACTTCAACCGTTTTTAATTGCAATTGTAATTAGTAGCTTCTATAGCGCCGGTGTCTAACGCCAAAGCATCAACCGATGGCGCGCCAAAGCCAAACCGCAGTTTATATGTGAGATTGTTTTTCTGCTACCCGTAGATTTGACTCGGCACTCATCCGACGCGGAGGAGATGAGCCCCATAAACGATTGTTCAGACTCCGAATCTGCTACCAGCTACCACAGTCGCACCCCCATAAGTTCTACCCCCTCGGCTGGAGGGCATCATCCGGTCCCTTCCCTGCTCCTCCGACACCCTCCCGGGATGCGCGGAGGCCTAGCAGGGGGCTCCATCTCTCTGGCAGCTTCAGCGCCGTCTCTCGACCGCGGGGACGGTTCCGTTCCGCATCACAACACCGTTCCGCACCAGAGCACCGTTCCGCATCACGGATCCGACGCGATGCCGACGGCGTTCCGGCCGGGCCGACTGACGAACGTCGAGATACTGGAGCGCATCTTTCCGTCGCAGAAGCGGAACGTCCTTGAACTTGTCCTTCAGGGCTGTGACGGCGATCTAGTCAAGGCTATCGAACAGTTCCTCTCGGTCCAGGATACGTTCGTCGCTCAACAGCACCAGCAGCAGCAGCATCATGCATCGATGCTCAGCCAGGGACATCACCCCCGTGGTGGGAGCATAGGGGGCGGATTCGCCCCTCCCTCTGCCGTCAACGGTCACGCGACATCCGGGGTTACTGCGATCAACCGGATGTCACTCGCCCCCTCCGTGGCGGGAATCAAGTCGGCCTTCACCCCGTTGTCGTTTGCCCCCTACGCCGGGCTCCATTCGGCCTTCACCCCGAGGGCCGCGGCCTTCACGACCGACGCCCTCCTAGGTCGGACCCCTACGTTACCCCCGGGCGGTACCAGGCCTGCCATCGAGGCTTGGCTCTCGGCCGGGCCGGCGTTTCCCTACCCGGGGTTTGGCGCCCCGTTTTCGAGCACCCTGCCCTGCACGGGGCTCGGGGCGCCCTTCTTCCTCAACCCCTTCAAGCCGTTTGGACAGGACCTTCTATCGGCAAGGGTAGCAGCGGCTGCTGGAGCCGCACCCCCTAAGAGACTCGTCACCGACCTACACCATACCGGACGACACAGAGCAGGAGGGGGATTGAACGGAGGGGGTGTTGGGTGCCAGGATTCACTGGACCGTGCCTCGGTCGATGGGTGGGAGAGCAGTCCAGCGCATAGCAAGGACGGCACGGACACGGCTGACTGACTTGCGCGAAACAATTGCAACACACTCGAATTTAATTATATTGCCTCTCCGAAATATTGTATATACCATACGGTTGTACACATATATGAATATACCGAGGTATATTTTTATATATAGCGAAGTATATATATATATATACTTATATGCATATTTATATAATATAGATATATATGTAAATAAGTACATGTCATGTATTATATATATATACATGATATACATACATTATATATATTTATATTTATATATATAATAGTTTATTAAGTGTATCACTGAGAGCATGCGGAGACATTTGAACAGGTGCTTGTCGTGTCCTTGTTTCTCGTCTTACAACACGACTTTTGAGGAAACTATATACACAGCATAATGTCTTTAATTTAGTCGCTTTACTGTATTACAGTCTCTTCTTTACGTTTACTATTTACAGTGTTTACGTCCTGTGAGCCAGTTTTAAAAATATGTAAATGCGCTGTTATTGAAAAACTTGTAAAAAACTGACTTCGTTGTTGCTGCATGCGTCGATGTTCCGGCTGACGTCACTTCCTGCTTGTTGAAAGGTTAAAGTTCGGTACTTGGTGATTAGTAAGTAAGTGTGCGTTAAGTACTTGATTAAGCGAATGATGATGACGATGATAACGATAGTGATGACAATGATGATGATAATGATGATGGTGATGATGATGCTGATGCTGATGATGATGATGATAAAGATGACGATGGATGATGATTGTATCATGCATTTGAAATGTTTTTTAAGGTGCTGTATAAATTACATGATGATGATGATGACGACGTCCAATAAGACGATGATAATGATGATGGTGATGATGATAATGCTGCTGCTGATGATGATGATGACGACGACGACAACGATGACGATGATAGTGATAATAGTGATGATTATGATGGTAATGATGACGACGACAACTTTGACGATGATGACGACAATGCTGATGATAACAAAGATGACAATGAATTCTATTCTCCACCGTCTGCCATTTCTAAGTGTTACAATGTTATTCTAACCTCACGCAGCTGAAACAATTGTTTCCAAAGAGAAACATGTCACTTTAGTGAATTTCGAAAACGGGTTTCGACGATCGACGGAACTTGTTTGCCCACCCAGTACCCCGCCCGACTTAAGTATAGCGACCCCTGTTAGTTGTGTGCGTAATTATAACAGCTAATTGAGGAAACAGGCTAATTAAAGTTAATTAGAATTGCGGACGGTTCGCAATAACATATCAGGGCTAATTAACACAACTCACTGTTAGTGCACTGTCAGCCATATTGCACAACGTATAATTATAATTCATTCGCTAGTTAGTTCGTTCATTTGTTCATTCGTTCATTCATTCATTCATTCATTCATTCATTCATTCATTCATTCGTTCATTCATTCATTCATTCATTCGTTCATTCGTTCATTCATTCATTCGTTCATTCGTTCATTCGTTCATTCATTCATTCGTTCGTTCATTCATTCATTCGTTCATTCATTCATTCATTCATTCGTTCATTCATTCATTCGTTCATTCATTCATTCATTTCGATCATTCGTTCGATATACTTTCTCTCTTGTTCACCCTTTCATATTTTAATCCCATATTTCTATAACACTGTGTATACAATACGCAGCCTATATGGTAGCACACACACACACACCCATATCTTTATATACATACATACACGCATGCATATATATATACATATGTACACATGTGGCTCATGCATAAATATTTATGCAAAACGTTGTAGAATACATAATTAGATGCGATAAAATATCTTCCTCTGGCAAACAAGACATATACATATATATATATATATATATATATATATATATATATATATATATATATATATATATATATATATATATATATATATATATAAATGTTGATGTAGTTCAGGCAGGAAGTGCAGATTATGTATTGCTTCTGTCTCGATTTCTCTATGACACTAATCCATGCTTACAACACAACTTACACATTTGGTAAACTTTATCTCTTTTTCTATTATTTCTGTGTATATCCCGATGATTTCTCTGCATGAGTACTATCTGTCTGGTTGTCTGTCTGTCTGTCTGCCTGCCTGTCTGTCTGTGTGTCTGTCTCATTCTCTCACTCTCACTCTCACTGTCTCTGTCTCTGTCTGTCTGTATGTCTCTCTCTCTCTCTCTCTCTCTCTCTCTCTCTCTCTCTCTCTCTCTCTCTCTCTCTTACCTCTCTCTGTAATTCCGTCACTCTTGTTCTTTACATATCGCTTCTTATTATGCAGACAGACAGACAGACAGACAGACACACACACACACACACACACAGACACTTGAATATATATATATATATATAGACGTATAGAGTTATGCATATATATACATGGACAGGCATGCGTATCATTATATATGTGTACATATACAGCGCATATATAGTGCAATGGTCGGGAGTAAAGTGTTTTAACGTGCAACTATAAGGAGGAAGGCTATTTGTCCCTGAAAATGGCGTCGGCATGCCTCCGCTAGGAGGCCCCCTCTACATCGTCTTCGGCTCATGTGGTGTCGAAATGCATTTAGTCAAACTGTCTGTGTTTGTTCAAAGGAAGAGACTCCGAAAACGAGAAGGCATCAAAAGAACCCACCCCGGTCTGATTTAACTCCTGCATCGTCCCTCTATACACATCGTCACAGGAAACGCACATGTATACACACATATCTATGTATACATGTATATAAAGAAGAGGCAGACACACACATACACATAAACAGACAGGCAGACAGCCAGAAGTCAAGATACACTATAGACTTATAGGCCGATATATATATATATATATATATATATATATATATATATATATTATACCACGCATTACATACCGCTATATATACATATATTGCTTTAAGACATGCATGAAAGCAGAACACATATATTTAATGTGTAGTATAGATACTCAAAACAAATATAGAAAAATATATATACATTCTATATATGTATGTATGCATAAAGGTTATATGCAGAGGCAGGCAAACAGACAGACAAACAGAGCGAAACACAGACAGAGCTGAGAGAACAATGCACACACGAAGGCATTGTTTGTACACGCAGAAAGATGTTGGGTCTTATTAACTGTCACTTTATTTGGCGTCGTTACAATTTTTGTATGCGCGGAACAAACTTCCCTCGTTGTATACGCGTTAGTCCGCTTCGGTGCACCGTAGTCTACGGAAGATTCAACGGCCAACGTCTTAATCGACTAAGAACTCATTAGCGGCTTTACTATACGCGCATCCTACGGTCAACATTAATTTAGATAATTGAGAGCGAAAGGAACGCGCATTTTTATATATCGCTCACTTTGCTCAGTGACGAAGTGGTGACGTAATTAGAGTCGTCATGTGAAAGCCGATAAGGCTCAGTGGAGCAGACGATGGTGACGTACTTAGAGACGTCATATGCAGGCCAATAAGGCTCAGTGAAGCAGACGATGGTGACGTTATTTCATACGTCATGTGCAGATCATCATAATAAGGCTCAGTGAAGCAGACGAATTACTGTTCGGAGGCGAAATGGTGACGTAATTGTAACGTAGGTGTACACGTCATGAGGCGCAGATCAGTAAAGCACAGTGAAGCAGACTATTACCGGTGTATTAATAATAATTGTTAACAATTGGTGCAAAAAACTAGGTTTATTAATCGATTGAGCCCATAACGGAATTGAATATGACTTGCCCTGCGTGAAATATGGCGGACTTTTGAACATTTAAGGCTAATGAAAGCCATGTGAAAAGATCGGTCTGCAGTCAGTTAGCTATCGGGGTTTGAAAGCGTGGCTCGGGCGGACAGGAAAGGAAGGCATACCAAACATACTTGGATAAAACGATATAAAGTTATGCATGAGCAATAATGATGTCAATGTGTCTGTGTGTCTGTGTGTGTGTCTGTCTGTGTGTCGGTCTGTCTGTTTTTCATCATCATCATCACCACCACCACCACAGCCTCTGCCTGCCTGCCTGCCTGCCTGCCTGCCTGCCTGCCTGCCTGCCTGCCTGCCTGCCTGCCTGCCTGCCTGCCTGGCTGCCTGTCTATCTGTCTGTCTGTCTGTCTGCTTTATTTCTACCGGAGTCCCTCAGTCCGTCCTTCATTCTCTTTTCCATCTTTTCTTCCTTCTTTCTTTCTCACCTTCTTTCCTCCCCTCATTCCTTGAAGTTCCTTCATTCCGTCCGTTCGTCCATTCATTTGTCCTTCTGTCTGTATGTTTGTCCGTCCCTGTGTCTGTGTCCAGCCGTCTGTCTGTCACTCTTTGTGGCTGTCCGTCCGTCTGTTTATACGTTTCAACTTAACGAGTAACATTTGGGAGATTTGATCCAGTCATCGAAGAACAGTCCTCTCCGGATCGCTTCCTAGTCTGCTCCACCGGTCTCCAGGTCCTCCAGTTGGCTTCTCCATCTTCCCTGTCCCTCCCTAAACCCTCCCTCGTCCCTCCCTCGTCCCTCCCTCGTCCCTCCCTCTGCCGCTCGGAGCTCCAATCGCCTCGTTCTGTCTTCGTCGCACAAGGAAACACACGCCGTCGAAAAGAAATACTGTTTATCTCCAGCTCGCGATAAGCGCGTCCCGTCCACTCAGCCTCTCACTCATTCCGGCGCTGTTCAAGACTTCGCGGTGCCTCGTCTTATCAGGCTCCGCTGTAGGTACAGAGGCAGGCGGCGAGGGGTGGAGGGAAGGAAGGCTGAGACGCGTATCATCAGCGGAAACCAAGGGCGTCGGCGTTTTGCCGTTGGGCGATAATTGGACGGTTTAGCAAGGCTCTTGAGAGGGTGCTGGCGGCGCTTGTATAGCGACACATCACAGCATGTTACAGTTAGGTGTGGAAGGGCCGGAGTGTCGGCGTCATGAGTTGTTTGTAGTTGGTGGGTAAACGCTGCTTAAAAGCTACTTCAAAGTGACCGCGTCCCCTGGCCTCTATTAGTCCTGGCCTCGACCACCCGTGTGGCTGGCCTTCGTCGCGAAGTCGAATATCTCTTCTGGCCTCGGCGCTGAGGAGCCTCGAATAGCTTTCGTCTCAGTCATAACGCTGGCTTTGGAGAGGTTTGGTCTCGACCAGCGTTGGCTTCGATCATCAATGGCTTTGATCATCGTTGGCTTCAATCATCATAGGCTTCGATCATTATTGGCTTCGACTCTCAGTGCTTCGATCTTCTTTGGCATCGATCATCATTGGCCATGGATACCGTTCGCCTCGTTTACCGTCTTCTTAAGCTAATTGGCCTTGAATAGTTTTACCCTCAATTACCTTCTCCGTAAGCTAACTGGCCTCGAATTGATGCCTTGATTGGCCTTGACCTCATTAGCTTTTGGCCTCAGCCAATCTTGTCCTCGATTCTCGAATCTTTTTGACTTTGTCTAGTTGGCCTCGACGACACTTGGCCTAGACTAAACACCCATGGTGGCCTCGAATATCTTGGCATGGTGTAAAAAAGGCCTCAGTTACCTCTCCCCACAAATTGCACCCTGAAACGATGACAATGATGATGACGACGACGATGATGATGGCGACAATGATGATGATAATTATGATGAGGATGAGGATGATGATAATGATGAGATGATGACGCTGAAACGTGACCCTGTTGTCATGGCTATGTTATTGTAAATTGAACAGTTCGTTTGCATATATAAATATCGACAAACCTGTCGTCTTAAATACACATACACATGCACGTACGTAGGAATATATTTACTATATTACTGAGAAAACTTTCTTGGTTCTTGACTTACCTAATTGTAGAAAAAAATAGCGCAGGTCATTCGAGACGACTGTATACGAAACAGACATGCGCACACCCTGACCTATTTGTGTATGTATTTATGTCACCGTGGCCTATATTTGTGTACGTAAGCGTTCTATTTAAGGCGTCACGCTGGGCGACATGCATACATAATTTAACAACAACGACCCATCACAATAAGCAGAAACGTTGTATTGGGCCACCGACATGGATGGGAAAAGACAATGTGTGCTCAGTGCGTAGGCCTACGCTATAGGCCTGAATAGGTAATAGGTATAGGGCTATGCTGAGGCGTATACAGGGTGATGATGACGATGATGATGATAATGACGATGGAGAAGGAGAAGAAGAAGAAGAAGAAGAAGAAGGAGAAGAAGAAGAAGAAGACGAAGAAGAAGAAGAAGAAGAAGAAGAAGGAGAAGAAGAAGAAGAAGAAGGAGAAGAAGAAGAAAGAGAAGGAGAAGGAGAAGGAGAAGGAGAAGAAGAAGGAGGAGAAGAAGAAGAAGAAGGAGAAGGAGAAGGAGGAGAAGAAGAAGGAGGAGAAGAAGAAGAAGAAAAAGAAGAAGAAGAAGAAGAAGAAGAAGAAAAGAACAAAACAGGAATAAGCAAGAGAACAAGAAGAACAACAACAACAAGTAGAACAAGAATAAGAAGAAGAATTAAAAGAAGAAGAAGGAGATGGAAGAAGAAGATGGTGTCGGTAGTCGTGGTGGTGGTGATCATGAAAGGTGTTTGTGGTGGTTGTGATGATGATGATCATGATGACGACGACGACGATGACGATGAAGTCTTGGTGATTATGCTGATGATGATGGTAGACGTGGCGGTAATGACGAAGAGATGGTATACCGGTAGTAATATCGATGGCGATGAAGATGATGACGATGTTGTTGTTGTTGCTGTTGCTGATGATGATGACGATGATGATGATGACGACGATCGTGATCATGATGATGATTGATGATGAACACCACGTCTTGTCTTTCCAAGGGACCTGCTATAGAACTCCACATCTTGTACATGTATACACTTACTCCAGCGAACCCGTCAAGAATCGCGGGATGCAACCCCGGCACCCTCCACCCCCCCCCCCCTGTCTCGTCTTCAACCCTGCAGGACCACCCACGAGGGTGGCCGGGAGAAGAGCACCAGTCTAAATAGGCCTCGGCGCCTAAGAAAACAAATCGAATCATTGAAACCATACAAAATGCCACGGGCCATTCCTCCGAACACACATTCTACAGCTACTCTATATACATATATACATATATATACATATATACATATATATACACATATACATATGTACATATATACATATATACATATATGCATATATACATATATATACATATATGCATATATACATATGCATGATATGCATATCGCACTTAAAGCCAACGGCTGTATATATGCATATATGAGTGTTGTGTAGACGGGTGAAGTATGTGTGTTATATGTATATAAGACTTGAAACGAACGCATATATATATATATGTTATAAGATGCCTTTTATACATAAAATGAGGAGAGGAGGGGGCATATTACCGGTGGAAAAATATAGCCAAATTTCCTGCTAATATGCAGATGGCAAATACTTCTCTGTATACATGCAGGAAAGTGAATCACACAAACTGACACGCACACAACGACACAGACACACACAGGCACAAAGAGAACGACAGAGAGAGATACTGAGGTCTGCAATCGTTCATTCGACGGACAGACTTCCGGTAAAACGTCGAGCATGCGATGGATAGCGAATGTGAATATCATTTCTTTTCAAGTGCGATAATGCACTTAGCCGTGTTGCAGATTTAAGACTCTTGGAGCCTCCGTATCTTCCTCCATATCTACTCCTCGTTCTCCCTCGCCTCCTGCTCTTCCACCCCTTTCATCATCATCTATCTCTTGGGCCATCATCATCATCATCATCATCATCAGTCATCATCATCATCATCACCACCACCACCATCATCATCATCACCACCACCATCATCTTCCTCATCATCATCATCACCAACATTTCCTCCTCTTCCAATTCTTTCATTACCGTCATCATCATCATCATCGTCGTCGTCACCTTCTTCTTCCTCCGCCTCCTCCTCTTGCTCCGCATTTCACTTCTTCTCTCTGCTGGAACATTACACGTTAATGTGGTCGCATACAGACACTGTGTCCATGCATCTAGTTTCAGTCAGTAGCGCGTTCACTGTTTCCCGCAGCCAGACACTGTTGTTGCTGCTGGTGCACTCCAGAGAGATCTGCATATATGCCAGCCAACACTATAGTGGAGCCCGCTTATACATAAGACAAGTAGACATCACGAGCAATCTGGCCACATTAGTATCTGCCAACATTAGGCATTACTTTAAGAGTAAATTGGCTCTTGAGTATACACCTGAAGATATCTTGCTCTTTCATACGTTATTTGAATACACATTCATGTATATATATATACATGTATATACCTATATATGTGTGCTTATATATTCACATGTATTATGGTACATTTGGGCCTAAGGCTGCACAACTTGTAAGTCGCTCATCCAGTATACATTTAGTCGCATGTATAGACTTTCTGTGTAAGTTTCTGCGCCGCAGGTATCAGCAGGATAAACATTTACTCAAAAGCGAACTCTTTGTATGTACCATGATGTCTTGTGGGTTAAATAGGCCTATATAGGCCTCACGGAGATCAGACAAGACTCCTCCGGATGGCAGGGCCTCAGACACTACTGCATGAGCGACATGCAAGTTACACAGTAGAGACCCATATATAGTCTGACACCCATACAGCAGCCTTACAGGTAGACCGACACAGCAATCTGACAGACGGACCGACACAACAATCGACAAACAGACCGACACAGCAACCTGGCAGACAGACCGACACAGCAATCTGACAGACAGACTGACACAGCAATCTGACAGACAGACCGACACAACAATCTGACAGACAGACTGACACAGCAATCTGACAGACAGACCGACACAGCAATCTGACAGACAGACCGACACAACAATCTGACAGACAGACCGACACAGCAACCTGGCAGACAGACACAGCAATCTGACAGACAGACCGACACAACAATCGACAAACAGACCGACACAACAATCCGACATCTAGAAGAACCCTGTAAAACTTGTCGCTTTAATATGAGTAAAATATCCGCTATTTAACGGTTAAAAGGGTCGTAAAGGCAGACCTGAATAAGTTACTATACGTCTACTGACATCGTCACAGGATGAACCCCAAATTTTATGGGCTTTAGCGCTCTGCCTAGAACTGCATGCCTTTATGGAAGGTACAATTTCTCCACAACTCTGCGAGCTAGTGACTATAGAGAATTGCAAACAATTATAGACAGTTCCAATACACGACAGGACAGAAAGATTTTGGCCTGTCACCATCTAGAGAACTCGGCTACGAAATGAGTGCATCGACTGGAAAATATATGGGTGCTGGTTCCGTGCACGGTTCGTACATGGGTACCTTAAAAGGGGCGGCAGTGGCACCCATTCAGATGGGCAGCGGTGAAGGATCTCACCCCATAAATTCATTGGAAAATGAGGAGGGTCGAGGCCATACGCTCGCTGTATAAAACAGTTCACATTTACATTTACACTTAGTCAAATTTTTCTCTATTCGCAAATTGACTTATCAACCGGCATATGTCTGTTCGCACTTCATACACTCATATTATGAACTCGCATTTGTCCGCTCGCGTTAATCTACTCGCAATTCATCGATGCTCACATTTATCAACTCGTCTGTTCGTCTTGTATACGCGCTTCTGTTAGCTTTCTCTCGAAGGAAGTGTGACTAAAGCGTCCGGAATTGCTCGCAGACTGGAAGTGCGAACTCTATCTCTTGGGCCAGATGCCACTGTTGACTGTATGGATTAGACGGCGGTGGACTTCCTGCGTGGAAAAGACACCATGTCCCGAATCCTCAACATGGATCTCCGTCTACGGATAGGTCTACGGCTACTCTTCCTCTCTCTCTCTCTCTCTCTCTCTCTCTCTCTCTCTCTCTCTCTCTCTCTCTCTCTCTCTTTCTCTCTCTCAATCTCTCTCTCTCTCTCTCCCTCTCTCTCCCCCGTGGTTTGCACCGCTTGGCCCTAGGAGAAGTTCAACGGACCCCTCTGCCGTCCGATGATCCCCCTAATTAGCAGCCTAAACTAATCGTCTATAAGTTGTTTTAACCACTCTTGAAGAGAAATCAGGCAGGCCGGCAGGCAGGCGAGCAGGCGGGCGGGCTGGCGGACGGACGGACGGACAGACAGACAAACAAACATGGAAAAGCAAGAACTAAAAAGACAGAGTAAGATACGCACAAAGAAAGAAAGGAAGGAAGAACGAGAGAGACAGAGACAGAGAAAGACAGGGAGAGACAGATAGACAGAGAGACAGAGACAGAGAGAGACAGAGAAAGATGCAGAGATACAGAGACAGAGAGAGAAAGAGAGAGATATAGACACAGACAGACAGACGGAGACAGAGAGAGGGAAAGAGACAAGCAGAAAGAAATACATCCAGACCATGAGCAGCTCAGCATCATTCTTTAAGCGACCTAATCTTGAGCCGGTGACAAGTTCCTTCAGCGCTGACTCTCGATTGCGTAACCAGGACACAATTAAACTCCTCACTCGAACTTATGAAGCGCTAACGATCTGCAGCTCATCCATAAAACGAGGGGGAGCTTCATCTGTAGGCGGGTTCTCCATGTCTCATCAAGGTCCCAAGGTCAGTCCAGGTTCTGACATTTCGATGCTGGCGAAACATATCCGCTGTTTACCTTCATGCCAACGTGAAACGCAAATTGTCGGAGGCTATTCAACTCAACACAAATTTGCCTCGAAAAACAATTTCCGACGGTTGCCAACGGAACCTACTGTTGCGACACATAACGACTATGTATGCTGTCTTCATAACAGTAATAACATCAATAATAATGATGATATTGGTAATGAAAATAAGTATACCAGAGCTAATTGATGAGTTTTTAGATTGTTCGGTAAACACGCAAGATCAACACGACTCAAATTTGCGTCTAATCGTCGAAAACTGTATACACGCATATATTACCGAAGACGAGCAGTTTAGCTTGTTCTTTCTGCTGGTTTTTTAGCCCCCTCTGCTCATTACATGGGGCCAAAACGGTCTGGGAATTGCTCTCTGACCTCTTGTTTGCATGTATGTAATGTTCACTTGGCTACAAGTTCTATTTCCCATTTGGTCCTGTAAAGTTTTGTTTGCTAATGTCGTTAAGGCCTTAGTGTATGTGTGTGAAATAACCCATTAAGTCATCATATTGGCCAAGCATGATAATCGTTATTTTTCAACGTTTTTGCTGTTAATTAACGTGCTATCCATAAAATGGTACATATTTTTTCTGTCCCGGATTCAACTGAGGAGAATGTTCAGTGTGTCGATAAAGAGAATTACTTTTAAATTAAGTGTACGTGTTTTTATTTGATATCATTTCGGTTTTAAGTCAGTGTTTACAAGTTTATACAGGCACAAAGTTCAAAAAGCATTTTCAACCAAAGTTAAAAGGCAGCCTTTTAGATTTGTTACACAGCCATGTTTTAGCGGCTTTATGATGTATTTTGAAGGCGCTAAATGGATATAGCTAGATACATACACATGCACACTCAATCCATGCATACTTACTTATTTACATACATACATACGTAAGTATGTAGGTTTAAGTCAATGACCGTTCGATTTGTATGGTGGACGTCATTTTTTGTCATAATCAAACACCAGCTACTTTAAATGACCGAATACTTTAAATGACCGAATACTTTAAATGACCGAATACTTTAAATGACCGAATACTTTAAATGACCGAATACTTTAAAATGACCGAATACTTTAAAATGACCGAATACTTTAAAATGACCGAATGTTGTTGTTGCCTTTATTATTACTATTATCATCATCAGCAGCATCAGCATCATTATTATTATTAATCCGATACCATTATTATTAATTATTATAAATGATGATAACGTTATTAATCAAATGACTAAATACTGTTAGATGAGCGAATGTTGTCGAGTAATCAAATGCCGCTGTATCAGCAAATAAGCATAATCGACCGAATACTGGTTTATATATATTTATTTATGCATGTAAGTACAGCATGTATGTATGTATGTATGTATGTATGTTAGTATGTAGCTATGGTATCGATGTATGTATGCATGTACATATGTATGTATGTATATCAAAACAGTATGTATGTATGCATATCAAAACACTGAACTGCAAAACATTGAACATGCTCTAATCTGACAAACATGTATATATGTATATATATATACGTATGTGTGTTTGTATGATGGCCGTGTATATGAGTATGTATGCTTGTGAGAAAGCTCGTGTGTGTATATATAAAACGCTCTTTACCCGGATATTGTTCGTTATGTGGCGTCACTTCAATGAAACTTCTTAATCTAAAGGAAACTTAGCCGACTGCCTCTGTTATCCTGCGTTGACCCGTGATTTCCGTTGTCTGAACATATCTCTTTACAACCGACACAGTTCCTCAATCAGCCCTTGCACATACAAATCCCTGAACACACTCACGATTGGTACAAATACTTTTTATACATGCGCTACAAAAATCTATACAAAATCTCCACGGTTAAATATTTAAGTTCGATACGTTTACGAAGCCGCGACAGATCAGGTTCCGGCAAAGTTCCCAGATCGATCGCGCGCTAGAAAAGACAGCATCGAAAGAAACGCCACCAGCACCCCCTAGCGAAGACGAGCTGCTATCGACGCCGCGTAAGACGAAGCCGTTTCAACAGAACCGTTTCGCACAGAACGAAACGACTCGATTGCTTCATCTTATTCGATTCCATTTAACGATGGAAATTTAAAAGGAAATTGTAGCGACCAGCATCTTTCGCTGGCAAAAGAATCGAACTCAGGTCGAGCGGGTAAACAGTCGTCGTTCGTCGATCGCAGTCGGTAGATGGCGCAACGGCGTCGGCGGTTTACATAAGGGCCAATTACCGAGCAATTAGCTGGTCGACCCGCAAGTTTTGGGTTACGAGCCTGCGAAACCGTCCATTAAGTTGTCAATTTTGTTATTTTAAGATGGAGTTCGCTGCCGACTAAGACAGAGAGTCGATTGTGCGTTGGGCAGATGCGAAAAGGCAGTGCAAGGCTGTGTTAGCTGCACACCTTTATGATCGAAGCGTGTGTATTTTAAAGTGTGATTGAAGTGAGCTTTCCTTAAGCGTGTGTGTGCCTGTGTGTTGAGAGATAATAGACTTAAAAGGGATAGCGAGCTGTGTGCCTAGGGATCCGTTTACAAAGGGTTGAAAATTGCCCCCGAAAGGTTGTGTAGATAACCAAAAGACGATAACATTTGTGAACTCTATGCGGTTATGTACCCCCAATCGAGTATTCGAAACCCCGCGGCTCATGGTAACGTTTCCTTTTTGATATTCTTGGTTGATGACGAGAAGGATGTGTCTGTGTTAAAGAATGAAATACTGAATGTATGTATGTATGCATATGACAAGTATGTATGTATATGTATGTATGTATGTATGCATATATGTATGTATGTATATGTGTGTGTATGTTTATAACATGTATGTATGTATTTATGTATGTATGTATGTATCTCTATGTATGTATGTGTATAATATATGTATGTATGCATATATGTGTATGTCTATAACATGTATGTATGTATATGTATGTATACAACATGTATGTATTTAAGTATGTATATAACATGTATGTATATATATATATGTATGGGTATATGTTTGTATGTATCCAGACCATTTATATAGCGCCTATAATTAGCCAAACATGCACATATAATTTGGTTATGAATGTTTTGAACAACAGGATTTAAGACTCGTATGTCGTAGATGGTATTTGGTGCCATGACTGAGCCGTAACCTACAGCTTACGATTCCTCGCTCAGTATATTGCCATATGGCAGGTTAAAAAATGCATTACTACTCGACACTCGCTCACTCGCTCACTCGCTTACTCGTTTACTTGTTCACTTGCTCAGTCGCTCACTCGCTCACTCGCTCACTCGCTCACTCGCTCACTCGCTTACTCGCTTACTTGCTCACTTGCTCACTTGCTCACTTACGTACTTACTTGCTTACTTACTTACTTGCTTACTTGCTCATTTACATACTTACTTACTTTCTTACTTACTTGCTTACTTGCTTAATTGTTCACTTACGTACTTACTTGCTTGCTTACTTACTTACTTACGTACTTGCTTTCTTACTTACTTGAGTCCTTACTTACTTATTTACTTACATACATACATACATACTTACTTACTTACAGCTCTAACTTTGATGCTAACCAAAACCCTAGCCATAAACACCCCTTCAACCATTACAGCCGCAAGCGCATCCAAAACTTGCAACTGTAGTAAGGTATAGATTTTCACCCTCTCTCATCCCCTTTAACTCCTTCGAGGGGGTCTTGTGTCAACGAAAACGTACCTCTCCGACCGAACGCCCGCCAGGGGGCGCTGCAGGGTGGGTGACCTACCCTCGACGGGCGAACCAGTTCATACACCCATCCACCCTCTCTGCATGCTGCTGCTGCTGCTGCCGCTGCAAATGCTGCTTTCTCTTGCGTGTCCTCAGATGCTCACAGCACCCAGCATCAGCAGCTGAGACCGACCTCACACGTCGCTTCGATGATGCTAATAGACACCATGTACAAATTTCTAACAGCTTTTGATATATATGTATATGCACACATATATATATATATATATATATATATATATATATATATATATATATCAGACATCATTATATATACCCCTTGTGATGCCATAAATCTTATATATATATATATATTCACACCAACCTCTATATATGTATATATATATTTATATATACACCGTTCACTCTGCAACATATAAATGTATATATACGTATGTATAGGAATATTGTTGATTTATATGTATATGTACTATATATATAGGTGTGTGCGTGTGTGTGCCTGTGTGTGTGCGCGCGCGTGTGTGTGTTCGTGTGTGTGCGTG
The DNA here is from genome assembly GCA_964023275.1 of Norana najaformis. Taxonomy (NCBI): domain Eukaryota; kingdom Metazoa; phylum Annelida; class Clitellata; order Crassiclitellata; family Hormogastridae; genus Norana; species Norana najaformis. The sequence goes on from OZ029919.1 coordinate 3,218,380, forward strand.
CGTGCGTGTGTGTGTGGCGTGTGCATGGTGGGTTTGTAAGCTTTCGTATACACGTGTAGTATAGTGTACCCAACGATAGATGCGCCCATCATATTCTGAGGCCCGTTGATGTGGAATTCATTGCATACACGTGTGTAAGGGTAGATATGTTTTCCTGTATATCTGTCGCCGCCGCGTGTGATTTATACAATCGCGCGCACATGTGCAGATTGCATACATTGCACGAGGTACAAGTATACTCGACGGATTCGTTTATTTGTTCGAACGGTTTATAACTGTCGACGAATTATAAACCAATAAACGCATGTTCCCTATTCATAAGAATCACATGTAAAAACGACCCGAGATCAGAAAACATATATACATATATATATATACATTATATATAGATATATATGAATATATTGCATGAAATATTCACCCGAGTTCAGTAAATATATATGCATATATTGGTCATATGTATATATAGCCTCAACTGTCTTGCGCTATATATATGTATATGTATATGTATATGTATGTATATTAATACAGGTATATATCCCTAATTAGAAACACCTGAAGGGGATACTACATGAGAGTCGAAAGTATACTCTGAAGAGTACGATGGTGTCTGATAAAAGTAGACATTCTAATGTGTCTTGCTTACCCTCGTGTATACCCCGGACCAGGCACCGAAACTGACCAGACATAGTGGCTCTTGCGGACATGAACTGATATAGCGCCGGTGTTTAAGATGATCTCCGGACGCAGCTTTTGTGTTGCGCTGAGAAATTTAGGAGGTTTACATTTACATTACAGATAGTACATTATATTACGCTTTATTACGTTACGATGCATTACATTATGTCATATTTATGTTGTCTTATGATTGTATGTATGCATCCAGACACTTGATGTAGCGCCTTTTTAAGGTACCTCATAACGCACTGCAGACATACACGCTTACTTATAAGTTGTGTTAAAGTACATTCAACACAGAAAGTTTATTTGTAAACATAAACTGCGTAGAATACTAGGAAAGTCACCATTCACTGATGGGCCCTCGCATACACGTAGAACCCAACCAACGGAGTCCTAGCCAGCGGATTGGATCGAAATGAAACGATAAGCGAAAACAACGGCCACATTATTTTTGGACGCCGTCTGTGCTCTTCGTGGCCGACGGTCAGACACTGTAGCGTTGTATGTCTTAATCACCCAGCAGACATTTATGTATCTAACTTAGGCACCTTTGTAGCATTGTTAGATGTGTTTCAGTGATCTTGAGAAGTTCCTAAAATGCGCTATAAAATGATCAGATACATGCACATAAATGGAGAGATTGAGGTTGGAGGTATGTGGCTTGGCAGAGGTACGTTGGGGAGGCAGGGGACACTTCATAACGTCAGAGGGACATATGATTGTATATCGTGGATGGAAAAGCGGTCAAATGAATGGGTACTGGAAGCGGCTGGAGTAGAGAGGAATCTTTTGAAGACAGTAAGGAAAAGGAAATTGATCTATTTTGGCCACATCATGAGGAAGGAGGGAACATGCATCGAGAAGGAGATAATACAGGGCACAATACCGGGAGGACGGAAAAGAGGAAGACCGAGAATAAACTGGTTGGGCAACATCAGGGCATGGACTGGGCTAACAATGGAGGAGATGCTCAGGCTGGTGGAGGACAGAGGACTCTGGAGGAACATTGTGCATGATGCGGCCGAATCTCGGAACGAGGAAGGCTGAGAACGGAACGGATACACATATACACATACACACACAAACATGCATACACATACATACATACATACACACATACATACATACGCACATACATACACACATATCAAAGAGCTAACCAAGCCGGTTGCTGATCAACCTGGTCGACAGAGACTACGATCGGCGACACATGGTCAACTCATTGTACCGCGTTCTCGTAAGTCTGCTCGGGCAGGCGGTGCCTTCTCCACCGTGGGGCCGTCTCTCTGGAACACTCATCCACCAGACATCCGATCCCTTGCCTGCTCAACAGTTCAAGAAACATTTTCTGCCCGTCTTAAGACGTTCCTATTTAGAGACCGTTAGGTAGCCGTGCTGCAGCGCCTTTGTGAGTTACTCAAAAGGCGCTTTATAAATTTAGTGATACAAACATACATACATACATACATACATACATACACACATACATACATACATACATACATACATACATACACACATACATACATACATACATAAATACACACACATACATCCATACATACATACATACACACATATACAGTAGGCACCGCACATTGTCTGCTATTAACAGAGATTATGCTTAAGAATGCTATATAGATCTCCATAGCACTCATCTATATAAGTATATATATCACTTGTGTCATCTCTGTCAATATATATATATATATACATATATATGAGTGTGAGTATATATGTATGAAATGGATGTTATCGTATGCGTCTAAGTTTATGGATGCTTATAAGAGGTTCATCTGTTGGACAACTGTTGTATGGACAGCCATATGTCTCATAACTCGGAAGCCTTGCAGGATGAAGCCTCGGAGAAGAGGCGCCCAGCCACCCATGCATCTTCAGACAATAACGAATTCGACAAAAGTTTACAGACGAAATATCGTCTGCTCCTTCTTTAATGGAAAGCTGCGTGTGGCGCCAAAGAGCAGAGACTACATATAACAACAGAGAACTACGACTGGAACGAATCGGGGGCTATATAAAGGCGGAAGGCTTTGCAGGGGAGAGACACGGGCCGTGGCCGCCACTTTTGACCCTGAAAGTAAGCAATTTTGGTGCCTAATTTTGATCGAGTTAAAGGTGAGGGAGGTTTGCTGGGAAGGAATGGGGAAAGAAAAGTCATTCACCCAAGTGTGAGAAGTTACCTTTGCCTCAGTAGAAGGCGTCAGTGCCTTGGGGTGAATCAATAAATAAACCACAACCCCCCACGAAGAGGTAAAACGTCATAGGAAACTTTGGTACTAAAAAGAGTCGTAACACTTTTTGTAGAATCGTCCTTCTCCCCACTTTCAAATTTCTAGATCCTAAAGATCTTCGCCACCCTCGAAAACATACCGATATAAAATGAAGATTTGTATGTTTGTATGTATGTATGTATGTAAGTATGCATGCATGCATGTATGTATGTATGTATGTATTGTATGTATTTATGTGCTAGTATGTATGTATACATGTACGAATGTATTTAAATATGTATGTGTCTAATTATGTAAGTAAGCAAGCAAGCAACTACGTAAGTTAGTTTGTATCTATGTATTGTATGTATGTATGTATTGTATGTATGTATTGTATGTATGTATGTATTGTACGTATGTATTGTATGTATGTATGTATTGTATGTATGTATTGTATATATGTATGTATTGTATGTATGTATTGTATGTATGTATGTATTGTATGTATGTATTGTATGTATGTATGTATTGTATGTATGTATTGTATGTATGTATTGTATGTATGTATTGTATGTATGTATTGTATGTATGTATTGTATGTATGTATATTATAGACGATGAGAGGCTTGTTAAAGATCTATAAAAAGTTCGATTTATTTTACTATAAAATAGTTATATATATATATATATATATATATATATATATATATATATAAGTTAGTCTACAGGTCTATGTGTATTTGTTATGTGTTCGAAAGGAAGGAACTAATGAATGAATATCGACTTGAACCGAAAAATCATAAACCGGAGCTAAAGGAAGGTTCATCAATTGAAGATCCTGCTAGTTCCGTAATGATGATTCTAGTCTCTATATATATGCTGATATATATGCATATATATGTGGTTTTCGAGCATATGTATGTATATCCTATGTGTAAATGGATGGACGGAGTACGAGTCCTGCGTAGAAATACATCCGCGGTAATTCGGTCGACGGCGAGAGCACACATGTAACTAAGGCGGGGAAGTCACGCGCGTTGAAAGCTAATTAGCATTCGCGGGTAAACAGTCATTCCTTTCGGCCTGTTTCGAGGCGATGTCTCCATCGTGAAAATTCGCCCATCTTATAGAATTAGGCGACCGACTGGGCCCCGTTTGCTGTGGCTCCCGAGCTCTTTGAATGCCGGACGATAAACGCAGACACGGACACAACGGCAGCGGTGTTTTGCCTTCTGAATAGTTTAACGTTTGGTTTTGCACGCAGTCTTTTCTTGTGCTAATTCGGTTTCTTTTGTGCGTAAGAGATTAATAATGATCTCTTGAGCGTCTGTGTCAACTTTCCCGTGTCTTTAATCCATGTACAGATTCGGATTTTGAGTTTCTCAGACGAATAATCCTTCTTCTAAATGAATAACTCTTCTAAATGTATTCTAAATATAAATATTGAGGAAGTAGTCCCTTGTAGGGGACATATATAAGCTAATCCCGTGAGGCGGCCTGGGTATAACTCCGCCACTGCCTTAAGTCGAGTAGTGCCAGTCCCAAGTCTGGATCAAGGAGGAGGGCGACGTCAGCGGCCTTTGATGCCATAAGATGTCGTTAAACTGTGGAACTACTATTACATTCATGGGTGTGAAGTGCTAGCGACTTCAGTTACAAATATAAAATAATTATTTGTGTTACATATTATTTAAAATAACAAAAACTTAGATCAGTTGTTTATTTCCTTGAGCAGCTTTAATTAATAATCAGCTCTTCTTCTTATGACCTGACAAATGATAGGTTACTGTATTTGTTCATTATCAACTGCTCAAGTACAACAGAAACTCGTGATTGCGCGGTCTTTTGAAGTCGTATCAAGTACCGCCTTATAAGGAAGTCGTGTTGTAATGAGTTTGTTTTCTATAAATCAGTGGCAGACTGGCCAATGTGCCCGTTTGCCATGGCACTTGGGCCCCTCTGGTTTCAGAGTGACGGGCCCCTAGGGCAGAAATGAATTAATTATACGGCATTGTTTATGCAAGTTTTAAATGATGCTTATTTTGTTTAAACGCTGCGAGTTTCCTGCTGCTCAGACTTCTCCATTTCACAGTTTCTTGGAGTTTAATACGAAACAATTTGCATCAAAAATTCAATCAAATTGTTTATTAAATAACACTTAAAAGCATTAAAAACAACATTTAAGGCCATTGTTATTAATATTGTTATTATTATTTATATTATAATTTTTTATTGTGTGCAGGATATGCCTAAAATAAATTTATAAGTCTAATGCTGCATTTTATGGGCCAGGTTGGGCCAGGGGTCCCTTGCTTGATTGAACTGGCAAGACCCCCCAAAAGGGTTCAAGTCAGACTCTGCCATAAATGAATTAATTTTTGGAAGAAAATCTCTGGCCGTATTATATCAGAGACCGTATCATAATGAAGCATGTTGTAAGCAGTTTTAAGTGTATTTTAAAACTAACCTTTCTCACTTTGCTAAAGACTGCAGACTTATAGAGTTCGTGTTTCTTATCGTTGGGTTTCAAAGTGCACTTCTGAACTACTTAAGTAGTATTGTCACATTTGAGTTGTATTATATCTGCCTGGCACTGTATTGTCTGAATTGTATTGTGCTAAGTTCTGTTGGGTTATGCTGTATTGTAAAAGTATTGCATTGCATAGTATTGTATTTTTATTGTATTGATTCGAATTGTAATCTTGTTAGGCGACTGTTTTTCTGATTGCATTGCATTTTGGATCGATCTCATTTAAAACTATTCAGATCTGCGGCAATCGTTGCATTTTCATTACTCCTGGTTTAAATTGTGATTGGAGGAGATTTATTCGTCACACCGGAACTACTTAATATAATATTGTTGCGCCACAATGGAAATCAAATGCACGGTACGTCGGTGCACCGGAAGACTGGTATCGGCCAACCCGGAACCGGAACTGCCTGTGTATTTTTCTGGTTCTGTAGAGAATATAAATTCGAACACTGCGACGCCGTATCAGGCCCTATTGTCGTGCGTTTGGAGCGCAGTAATCAATGCAGGAAGACGACCTGAAATATGGCGGCGCGCAAGGACACAACGAGAACGCATGAATCGACCGAATTCATTCGCTTTCGACTCCAGTGTCAACCGGGGAATGGAAGAGGAATAAGGGAAGGGAGCAAGGGAAGGGGAAACGGCGAAGGAAGCGAGATGGTCCGCTGGCGAATAATTGGCAAACAGAGGGAGAAATGGAATGGGCGGAAGCGAACTATTTTCATGCACGTCACGTTACGGACCGACGATTAAACGGCTTATTTCCGAGCGCATGTCTAATCAATTATCTCGAAGAGAGAACGGCGATAAGGAGTGGCGGTTTCGAGGAGTGACGCAAGACGGAGGAGTGACGCAAGAGGGCAGAGGGGGAGGAATGAGGGACGGTCCGTCGAGATGGACACCGTGTCGAAGGAGTGGCACGCGAGAACGGGACCTTTGCTCTTGACTCGTGCGAAGAGAAAAGCTTCGCAACGAATATTTCTGTCAATCACGTTTCAAGTATGGGAAGTCACCGGTAGCGACTCTCGATTGAGATATTTGGAGTGTCCAAAAACTGATGAGTACAAAGCCACAAGTATAAAACGTCACAAGCACAATAGGCCACAAGTAGGTCCTATAACAAGTCACAAGCATAACAAGCCACAAGTAGGTCCTATAACAAGTCACAAGCATAACAAGTCAAAAGTAGGTCCTATAACAAGTCACAAGCATAACAAGTCAAAAGTAGGTCCTATAACAAGTCACAAGCATAACAAGTCAAAAGTAGGTCCTATAACAAGTCACAAGCATAACAAGTCAAAAGTAGGTCCTATAACAAGTCAAAGCATAACAACCCACAAGTAACAAGTATAGGCCTAACTCACAAGTTTAGGAAGTCACAAATAGCACTGGCTTTCTAGTCACCACCTTTCAACACCGCGTAACTCTCGAACTACCGCCAGTATTCTGAGACACCAGTCGCTCTCTTGGTTCCTGGGACAGAGGAGTCTTAGGACAAGTCATTGATCCTTTCCGCCCTGGGCACATGGATATCTGGCAACACATCTCCTTATTATCACACGTCTCTCGTTCAATTTCCTGTGGTTCTGAAGTTATGAAAGTTCTGAAGCGGGTCGCGTCGCTGACCACCCGTTCCAGGCGATTCCTTTCGGACGTATCTGGAAAGTTTGTTAGAATATCAGTCAACTTGTGTCACGTTTAAGAAGACTTTCATTAACGCCGACAAAAGGCACACAGAGGCACACAGACTGAAGCAGAGACACCCAGACACAGATAGAGAGACAGACAAACAGACATACACAGAAACATGCAGAAAGACACGAATACAGGTACACATAGGGACACAGAAACAAAGACAGAACTTGAGATACAGGCAAACAGACAGAAAGACGAATACATACACAGGACAAGCACACAGACAAACACACAGACAGAAGGATACAGACACACACAGAGACAAGCACACAGACATAGACAGACACACAGACAGAAAGACGCATACATACACACAGAAAGACACGCAGACAGACACACAGACAGACACACAGAAAGACACACAGACAGACACACAGACAGACACACATACAGACAGAAAGATGCCTATATACAAACAGACAGACACACAAACAGACACACAGATAGACACACAGCCAGACAGACACGCACCCGGACACCGTCCATCTCTGGCCGACGCATGCAGTAGATTGGACAGTGGACACTCGAGCCTCGGTCGGCCACGGGGACTGGACGACGGTCAACAGAGGAACCGGGCGGAGGGAAACATTATCTCCCAACCGAGGCCGATAATTTCCTGGCGCCCGCCTTCGAGTCTCAGACGGCACGTCTTGACGAAAATTGTCTCTGTAACCGAAAACTTTGACGGAGAGAATGGAGAAGAGCGGTGATGGATGACACAGTCCATGGCCATGGCACACATCCTTATATATACACATATATACACACCCATATGTACATGTATACATATATATGCATTTATATATACACATATATGCATCCTAGATGTATACACTTGTGTCCATATATATATATATATATTAGTGTCCATTTATATAAGATGTATACACTTGTGTCCATATATATTTGTGTCCATTTATATAAACCCATATAGGTACATAGAGAACTGTATATATATATAACTGTATATAGATACAAACGTGTATATATATGTGCATGTATCGATATATAGATGTGATATATATTATGTATGGAGATGTGTGTGTATATATACATGGTATAGTGGCCTGAGTTGTTTCGTTGTTTCGTATGCAACTCCCATCTTCAAATAGTAACATGATAAGTCAGTGCAGTCGGCTGCTGACGCAGAAGGTATCTCCGCATCCGTGCGTTTAACTGATGCGGACCTATAAAGGCGAGCAGTCTCTTCCTCTGCTTCCATCTCTCACTGTCGGTGCCTTATTCCTCCCTCCATCCCTCCGTCTCGTTCGATTGTCTGTCTGTCGTCGCAGACAAAAGACAATTAACTTCTTTCGGCGACGATTCCATGGCTGCAGCGTCAAGTGGCATCTGTAGCGAGATGGTTCAGCATCATTTCATTTGCCTCTGCAGCCGCAGCAGCATCGGATGCGTATGCACACAGATGCAGTAGACGATGCCAATTTACGTGAGTGAGTGGGTGAATGGGTGGGTGAGTCAGTCAGTTAGTCAGTCAGTCAGTGAATCAGTCAGTCAGTGAGTCAGTCAGTCAGTGAGTCAGCTAGCCAGTCAGTCAGTCCATCACTCAGTGAGTCAGTGAGTGAGTCAGTGAGTCAATGAGTCAGTCAGTCAGTAAGCCATTCAGTCAGCAAGTCAATGAGTCAGTCAGTCAGTCAGCCAGTCAGTCAGTCAGCCAGTCAATGAGTTAGCCAGCCTTTCGTTTTTGGGTCGGTTCATGAGTATCCTACCTTCACGAGTTGAGAGGTTGATAGCGGGTCTTGTTTTTGCCGCCGTGGCCGTATTTGCGCATCTGAGGACGATTCTGACAACACTTGATTCCTCTGCTGCTGCTGCTGCTGCTGCTGCTGCTGCTGTTGCTGCTGCTGCTGATGATGATGATGATGACGTTAACGACGTCTGTGACGATTACAAGGATGTTTTGATGATGACGTGTTTGCCAGTGTCGTTTCTGCAGCTCTAAGATGATAATGTTGGTAGTAATTGCGATGATACCTCTGATGCTGATGTTGATGTTATTTCTCAGTCGCCTGTTGTTGTTGTTGATGATGATGATGATGATGATGTTGCTGTTGATGATGATTGATTGATGATGATGATGATGATTATTATTATGACGATGATGATGATGATGGTGATGGTGATCATGTTGTTGATGATGATTATGATGATGATGATGATTATGACGACGATAATGACGGCAACTATGATGACGACGAGAACAAAGCAATTTGTCGCTTCGTTCTAGCCAGGTCGTCCGTCACATGCGAATGAAACGCTGTAGCAGCAGTTAACTTGTGCCGCCCCCTATCGTCGCATGGCGCAATTTGTTTAAACTGGGGATTGGCCGCTAATTGGTCCGAACTTCCCGCGGGCGTCTCACTGTTTGACTTCGAATTAAACCGGTTACTTGGCGCTATACAAACGTGTAGACAAATTGGATAAAAGATGAAATGTCAGCCTGGCGACAGTCAGCCAGCGTGCGTTGCTTTCTGCTGCCCATCCCTCCCTGGCTGGGGTCCGAAGGCAGTTATGATGTGGTCGCTATGGGAATTGAAATATGGACAGTGAACCTCGTTGGAAGAGATCTAGTTCATATGACACTCGTGTCTCGCGACATACCACTCGTAGTGTGGTCGACCGATCGCTGTTCAACAGATGATGTCTAGTGGCAGATGGAATCCGTGGTCGCAGACGTAAACGTCTCTGAGGAAACTTGTCCCAAATGCCTGGAAAAATTTGGGCACTAAATGTAAATGTAGATGTACACGTTTTTCTATAGCGACCGTATGGCCTCGGCCCTGCTCAGTTTTCAATGAATTTATCGGGTGAGGTCCTTCACTACTAGACAGGGCGTGATTTGCGTTTGGTAGAAGTGTCAGGGAAGGACCCACAGGGAGCAGAAAACGGTAAGGGGCAAGTATCTTCCGTGGAAGAAAGTCCAACCAGGGATAGGTGAAGTTCCCACACACTTCCTCGACAAATCGCACCACGGATAAGTCGACCACTCCTATATTTTCATCAGCAGACATCACAAAGGAACAGAATAGGAATTCGACCTGGCTTCTCCAATGGATTATGATTTTGATTACGATTTCACTTGAAACCACCATCGATTGATGCCTTGGGAATTATTATAACGGCGCTATATAAGTCATTAGATTAGACTAGATTAGATCAGACTTTGTGAGCAGATATGGACAGATTTCATCATCCAAGCAAACTCGTTTACCCCTAAAGGGTAGAGGATGGAGTATCCTTTGGCCCTTTAGGATGAAGTAGTAAAGATAGGAAGTGTACTGTAGTAAGACTCCACCAATGACTCGTCTAACAGTTGATTTCGCTATTTGAATGACAGGCCGGCCATAGCAAAGCTGAAAGAACTATACTGGGACCGTCACAAGTGTCTGCTGCTAACAGACGCTACTGGGAGGTGTCTATGGTTATCCGTGGATTAGAGGAACCTGCGTGGGCGGGGGGTTAAATGCGGATTAGCGTGAAAAGCGTTCTGTATTATGATTGCTTCTCAGTTATGCAATCCATCCGGATAATCAAATATCGCCAGTGCACTGATTAACCGGTAAAGTCTTCCCGCTAATCGGATGAGCCCAGCGGATGAGTCCAGCCGATGAGACGACCGAAATGGAGACAGGAAACCGAAGGAGATGGAGGAATCTGGACTCTGCTGCTGCTGCTGCTGGTGAAGTTTCGCACCAACGAACTCGGAAGATTGGAGATATGGATGATGCGCTAGTCACACACGGATAAGTCGACCCTCGGAAGTTTTGTATTACGTCACTTAATTGTTTACCGTGGGTGAGTTTTTCAACGGAGCGAACTTATCAGCGCAAAGTTACAGCTCAATAAGATCTTATAAGAAATATTACAACGTGATGAAGTTCAGTAATCGTAAAAGCACATTTATATAGCGCCACTTGAAGAAAACTAATCAGATGTTTCAGACTGAACAAAACAAGAATGGAATGGAATGGAATGAAATGGAATGGAATAGAATGGAATTCAATGGAATGGAAAAGAATGGAATAGAATGGAATAGGATGGAATGGAATGGAATAGAATGGAATAGGATGGAATGGAATGGAATAGAATGGAATAGGATGAAATGGAATGGAATGGAATGGAATAGAATGGAATGGAATAGAATGGAATAGAATGGAATGGAATGGAATAGAATGGAATAGAATGGAATGGAATGGAATAGAATGGAATAGAATGGAATAGAATGGACTAGAATGGACTAGAATGGAGTGGAATAGAATGGAGTGGAATAGAATAGAATAGAATAGTCTTCAAATCGCTGGTGAAGTAGAGGCAAAGCACGTGCAAGAAGGTCATGTCGCAGGTCACGTGGAAGACTGTTACAGAGTGAAGAGCCAGCCACTGAAGTACGGAACGGAAGGACAACCAGAACACCTTGCGCATGCTGCAGTGCGGCAGGGTGGTCTATCGGTAACGCGTTTGGTCAATGATCGTGCGGTTGTGGGTTCGATTCCGTGTAACGACACTGGGCAAGTTGTTTGCGCACACAGTGCCTCTGTCACCAAGCAATACCGGCATAAGTTGGAAAGTAAACGGCAAGTCCTGCGATGCACCGGCCCCGTGTCCAGGACCTTGGGATTCGTCCATTGCCGGCTCATGGGCCTAAGGAAAAGCATATGAGCTTACTTGTTGCTGGTAGGCCTAACATAACCTGTCCCAACAGTAAGGTCTAAGAAATTTTATTTTACTCAGACATTCTTACTCTTCTGTGAGGTTCTTAGAAGGCGCTATATTAATGTTCATATACAGAAGTAGGCATTAAGAAAGTAAGCAAGCATTTGTAAGTAAATAAGCATAATAACGGACAACTCAGGTGCATACTACACAGGTAACCTAAACTAGTTCTGCGCACAGGTCTCCCTCATTTTCCAACAACAGAATGCTCCCTGTGGGGGTAGAAGTTCCCACAAACCCAATGAATTTGCACCCAGACTTATTTGAAAAAATGAAAAACTATAAATAAAGGATGAGAGAATTAGCAGAAATCATGCACAATAGCGGAGAACGTTCACTCAGGGCATTTATAGCGATGTGATGCCATCTAGCGAATACTTCAGGACTTAAGTCAGATTTGCTGCCATCTAGCGAATGATTATAGATTAATAGTAACGCCACAGTTTTGAACCCTTGCGCCGCAATCTATCGCCACCTAGCGAACTTTTATGAACTCACTTTTCACAGAATCGTAATCGTAATCGTAATCTCTAGATTCCTACAGCGCCCAACGAAAGCTAAGTCGCGGGAACCAGCTTGTTCACAGGTGCTCAGTGAAAACATAATCGATAGGCAAAACGGTTCGGTTCCAGGTCAAGATCCAGGAGTCAGGCAGTCGGACGGCAACGGTGGATGGTGTTTGAAATTGAAGCGAGAAGAGATAAGAGGAAGAATCAGGATAAGATTTTTTTAAAAAATGTTTTCAGTCTTGAGTGAAAGACCAGAGCAGAAACTGAAAGAGGTGAAGAGTTGGTGAGTTCGTATGATGGATCAGATAATTGTCGTAATTCTGGCGGGAGGTTATTCCAGAGGGGGTGGAGCAGCTATGGCTACGGAGCGATTACCAAATTTCTAGGATGAGGTGAAGCAATGACATCTGTTTTTAAAGTTTATTAACGTTCACAGATGTCGTTTCGTACGGCAACATCAAGTAATAAAATAACTAAGTGAGTAGCGAATTCAAAATACAACGAAAGACGGAATATATAAACGCATTTAGACTTAACTTTCAATTTAAATCCAACAAAATAAAATAAAATTGTCACGAGATCATTGAACGCGGCTGCGAATTGCCCTACGCACTCGCTTCGAAACAATGTTTACAACCTCTATGAGCAGATCGAATTCTAATTCCCAGTTAGAATCCGAATTCTAATCAGTCTCTTTTGTACAAATATATGCCCCGTTAAGTTTAACCAATGTTACATCAAACAGGTCGACCTATAAGTTCTCTATTATCATTATTATTATTATTATTATTATTATTATTATTATTATTATTATTATTATTATTATTATTATTATTATTATTATTATTATTATTATTATTATTATTATTATTATTATTATTATTATTATTATTATTATTATTATTATTATTATTATTATTATTATTATTATTATTATTATTATTATTATTATTATTATTATTATTATTATTATTATTATTATTATTATTATTATTATTATTATTATTATTATTATTAGTATTAGTATTCCCAAATAAGTAGTAATAAAAAAATAAGTAGACTTGTAGTTCTTATCGTTATTATTATTATCATTATTCCCAAATGAGTAGAAATCATGTTCTACGTGTAAATGTGTTTTTACTATGTGGACTATTTATTAAATATGTTTGAAATTTTCTGCATATTGTTAGCCCTGCGGCTGATATTTTCTTCCAACTGTATCCAATCTGCAACAGTTGTTTTTGAGGAGTGGTAGCACGTTCCGTACCCGGGGACCTTAAATGGCGTGGCGCCCAATCAAAAAGGCAGCGGTGGTAAGGGATCTCACCCGATATAATCATTGCAAAATGAGCAGGGTCGAGGCCATGCCGTCGGTATAGAAAAACGTGTACATTTTTACATTTTAGACTTATTTCAATCAAAAGTTTATGAATTACAGAAGGTGGGAATGATTTTGACGCGTGTTTCGGTTTCCGCCTGTGGCAAAACATTTAACATTTATTTTTTACAAGATGAGATCAGATTTCGTCCAGTGGTTGAAGGACAGAATGTTAGACTCATTTTAAAAATTAAGCAACTGATTCTCTTACTTTCTGTCTATCTTATCCCTGGAATAATCCACCTTTTAGAATTTAATCTGGTTTTCCCTCTCTATTTTTAACTCTTGGCTCATTTATCAGTCTATCTGTATATATGTCCGTCTTATCTGTATTCCTATTTTTTCTTTCTTTTTATCTGTCTATCTCTTTTATCGCTTTCCTCTTTTTCCCTTTGTGAGTCTCTTACTCGTCTGTCTGTCTGTCTTTCTGCGTGTCTGTCTGTCTGTGTGTCTGTCTGTCTGTCTGTCTCTCTGTAATTATCTCTCCTTCACCGCGTCATTTAGGGACCGAACTCTCTTTAAAGGAATGGACTTGAGTATAGAGACTCGACATCATCTTATAGCGCATGAGTATTACGTCTCGAGTGTCCATTACACTACATTACGGCCCAACTATTTCTTCCGAACCCAGACGGAAAGAGATTGGACCTTTAGTCGAACTCCGTTTCTGCTATTTCGACCGATGAAACTGGACCGAAACAGGGCATCTGTCGACCGTAGCAGTGTTTCCATCGGCGCTAGATCGTTTCAGCGAAACGGCGAACTTGTTTCACCCAACAACAGCAAAGCAGGTAAGAAAATATTAGCAGTAGACAACTTGGAAGCGTTCGATTCGGGTCCTTTCTCGAGGTCTTGCGTCTGGTACTACGATGACGCAGCTGTCGTCAGCTTCTTCGTTGGCGTCGATTTCTTCGTCGGCTTAGGAATAGCCGTCAGCTTTCTTTGGAGATCTTCGGGTTTCGTTGTGTCCTTGGTCGGCTTGTTCTTGTTCTTTCTCTCCTTGCAGCCCTTCTGCGGTTTCTTCGATTTCTTCGGGGAAGCGGGCAGGTCCTTGAGGTGCGTTTCAGCTGATTCGATTCCGGAAGGATCGGATTCGTTCACCTCGACTTTAGAATACAGCATCAACAATTCTTCTCTTAGGAAAGAACGATCGAAAGGTTGAGTGAATGAACGAACGTATGAACGAATGCATGAAGAAATGAATTAACGGACAAATAGAAGAATGAATATTTGTAGCAACGAATGCTTCGACGATTCAGTCTGTCAGACTAGATGGCGGAGTTGAAGAGTTGCCTGACTGACTGACTGAATAAATGATTTAATGAATGAATGAATGCTCGCCTGCCTGTATGTATGAATGAATTATTGATCGACTGACTAGATAACTCAACAACTATGCAATCAGTCAATCAACCATTAATCTTTTTCAACACAACCGAACAAAATTCCAAATAATATTTTTGGTCAATTTAAAATCAACTCAGTTATTCCAATCAGCTTTCATTTATAGATGAGTGTATATATATATATATATATATATATATATATATATATATATATATATATATATATATATATATATATATATATATATATATATATATATATATATCGTTATCATCATTTTTAATCGTAGTGAAATGTGATAGTTATCATCAGTAGTCGTCATCAAATATAGTCATCATCATTTGTAGCTGACATCGTCTAAATCCTAGTTTCCACTGACGACGAACTTTCGGCTTAAGCGCAGACTGACCTTTGCAGTCGCACTTCTTGAGCTTGCACTTCCTGCTCTGGATCGTCTTAGGACATTTCTGGCCGTTCGGTGACGGTTCTTGAAGAACCAGTCGGGTTCTCATCTGTCGTCCATATTTCGGTCCACAGGTGGCGCCATTACGAGAACACGAGTCCCAAGTGGACCACGAACTCAACTCACAGTCAACTGAAGTCAACAGGTAATGTAACAGATACGGTACGTACTGTGTATATGCATGTATCGAATCATTTATATAGCGCATTTTAGGAACCTCACAAAGGCGTTAGACAGATTGCCAGTCAGTCAGTCAGTCAGTCAGTCAGTCAGTCAGTCAGTCAGTCAGTCAGTCAGTCAGTAAGTCAGTGAATCAGTCAGTCAGTGAGACAGTCAGTCAGTGAGTCAGTGGTGAGTCAGTCAGTCGGTCAGTCAGTCGGTCAGTCAGTCGGTCAGTCAGTCATTCAGTTAGGCAGTCAGCTAGCAAGCAAGTCAGCCAATCAACCAATCATGCAATCAAATCAGTCAACCAAACAATCAGTCAGTCGATCGATCACAGGTGAGTCATAGGCCATTAACTTTAAACATACCGTGCTTCTGGCAGATCCGTGCCTTGGTGACAAATGGCTTCGACTTGGGACATCGCTCGAGACATCGTCCGTCGGCCAAGACAGAAGGAGTGGCACAGCTCGTGCAGGTGGCGTTGTTCGAACATTCGTCGCAGTTCGAAATCGGACACTCTATGACGCGAATGAAAGCAAGCGCTCACATTATGTCTAGTCTTAGATGGCAATGTCTGCTCACACCGGTATGCGGACTGATCATCAAAGGACGATTCATCAAAGGACTAACCCTAACCCTAACAATCCTCTTGATGAATAGTCCTTTGATGAATTGTCCATTGATGAATAGTCCTTTGATGAATTGTCCTTTGATGAATAGTCCTTTGATGAATTGTCCATTGATGAATCGTCCTTTGATGAACAGTCCTAGAATCGCTAACACCAGATTGACACTCAGCCAAGGAAGATCCACCAGCATCATCATCATTATCTTCTTTTTCTTCTTCTTTTTCTTGTTTTTCTTCATCATCCAGATCAGCATCATCTCCAGCGTCATCTTCTTATTCTTCTTCATCATCACCATCATCTTCTTCTCCTTCTTCTTCTTCTTTCTCACCATCATCATCATCGTCTTCATCGTCGTCATCATTATCGTCATCATCAACATCATCTTATTTTTTATCATCATCATCATCATCATCATCATCATCATCATCAAAAACCTCACCAACTACATTGATCGATTAATCCATCAATTAGTTGAATAATGTGTGAATTGATTGATTGAATGGTTGATTGGTCAATCGATTTGTGAGTGACTGACTGAGGCATTTTCCGTGGCGTCGTTTGCGCGTTCCGTAGTAACCGGGTGGACATGCTCTGACGCAAGTTCCGGTCTGTCGCATTCCCTGCCACTGGAGCAGAAGGAAGTGCGTCGTCTGACACGTGACACATCCGTTGTAGGTCGAACAGGTGGCACAACCACCCGGACACACCGGATTGAATGGAATATCTGCGAACATCAACAGACAAAAATCGTTCAATCAATCAGTCAATCAGTCGATCAATTAAATAATCACTCAAGCAAGCAATCTAGCAATCAGTAATGAAGTCGCCAATCAATTGATCAATAAAAAAGTAAACGAAAATAAACCAGTGAGTGAGTAATCAAGTGAGTCAGTGAGTCAGTGAGTCAATCAGTGAGTTAGCAAGTCAATCAGCCAGTCATTCAGTCAGTCAGCAGTTGATCATGAAGTAAGACATTTAACGGTTGCCAAGGGCCGTTCGTTGACCACGTCGCAAGCCGAAATAACTAACTTAACCGAATGATTAGTAGTAGTTTCCAATGTTTAAGACATCTTATGACATCAAAGGACATTGACGTCGGTAGAATTTTTTAGCAGTTGTCACTCTTACTCATAATAGTGATCCAGGTGAGTTTTTAAATCCTCAGTTTAACAACATCTCATGGCATTAAAGGCCATTGACGTCATATCATAAATCAACAAATTCACAAACAATCTGGACATTAAACTCTACAGTTAGTAAACATAGTTGCTCTTTTAAACTACACAAATAGCTAACATCATTGGACTGCAATTTCAGTTACTAAGAATATATGAAGGAATTTTATGCAGTACACAAAGATAACATATATCGTAGTTTGCATACTGCTCGGAAGTTTCGTACGCCTACTGATAGTAATGAACAGGTTTAAGTATCTTTAGAACACGCAGGCCGTAACATAATTATTCCGTATGTATGGTTTATGTTTATTCATAGCAATTCAGTATTGCCAGACGGTGAGATACACATAGCATAAGTTAAGAACGTTTTAAAGATGACGAATACAGCTGAGCAGTTTGAAGCTAATATTAAGTTTTTAGCGACACCCAGCGGCTGCTAGAACCGTTGACGTCGACCTTAGCTTCCTTTTCCTTGAGCAAAATCTGCTTTTTGTGGAAATTCACAAATGAGCGAAAAAATAACGGAGTAAAACGATGATTAAAAAAGGTGATGTTAGCGCATCTGAGGTGGTTTTGTTCACGATAACTTTTAGAAAGCTTCTTCTTCTTCTTGTCACAGTAATAATAATAATAATAATAATAATAATAATAATAATAATAATAATAATATAAAAAAAAAATAATAATAATAATAATAATAATAATAATAACAACAACAACAACAACAACAATGTTCAAAAACAACAATAACAACAATAACAATGATAGTTATAATAATAATAATTATTATTATGAACAACTATTATTATTATTTGTGGAAATTACAAATGAGCGAAAAAATCATGAAGTAAATGGAGTATTATTATTATTACTGTTATTACTTTAGTTACTTCATGACTCAGTGACTCAGTCAGTTGTTAATCTGTCATTCAGTGGGTAAGTTGTTCATTTAGTCAATGAACCAACGAATCAGTGAGTAAGTCAGTGAGTCGGTGAGTAACATCGACTCTTCATTGCAAACCTAAATCAAACTGTCTTGCCATCAATCCATTTACATTAATGACCGCAATCGATCAGATTAATCCAGCGATTGATCTCCTATCAGTACAACGAAAATCGATGACTAACAAAATCTCAAGATAACAATAGCAATAACATCAAAACTATCAGTAACACCAAAACTACCAATAACGCCAAATCTAACAATAACACCAAATACAGCAGTATCACCGAAACTAGCATTAACCTAAGCATTACTTATGCATCTGATTGACCTAATTAAAAGACCTATTAATTAACAGAGACCTTTCTATGGCCACTCCACTGCAACAATATAGTAAACAGTTGTCTGCTGTGCTCCTAATCAGGTCAACCAAACAAAGACATAAAATCCGCAAATCCGAAACACCGCCGTCCATTAAACACCTATACCAACTCACAGCAGACGATAACATGCGTAGTTTTACTACCACGTGCGCGAGCGATTTTCCCGCCTAAATACCTAAAAGGCAGACGACACGCGCCTCTATCAGCGGCCGACACCAACTGATCTGAAAAATATTGTTACTAATGGCTTTAGACTTTATTGCTCTCGTAAACAGATCCGTCGTAAAAGCGTCGAGGTTCCGTCCATAATCCTATATAGTGCGGTGGCGTATTTGATTCGATTCTGAAAATATAATTCCACCAGCCGTTTTAGGATCTTTGGGATGCGCCGCATATCCACAGCTCTACCTGGGAATGTTTGTTGACGTAAAGCGACATGAATTGTGGGATAGCGCGGCGCGCTGAACTGTGGGATATTCGCTGTCGATTGTCATCTCGGCAAACGACGATAAATCGCGAGCCATCTAGCGGTCGGTTGGCGACGACGCAGATGGCGAGCGACGATAAGAGACACACCAGACGGAATTCTGGGAATTCGGGGATTGATGGAGCGATTCTCGTTAACACCGAGGTTAGAGAGATTGTTGGATCGCGCGGTGGGAGTCCCCTGGAAGAGGGTGGTCAGGCACGAGCCAGGTCTGGGTGAGGGAGCAAGGAAGGGTCAGGGATGCTCCGAAAAGGGGGGTTATGTACGAGGCAGGTTCGGTGGGAAATCGGACGAGTTCAGACGCCGACAGGAGATGGGAAAAATTTGGCTGAGGGAAACGTTTAACTTTTTCACAGGGAAACCGTCATGGTGTAAATAATGGTGGGGTGAAAGAACAATTGGGCATGAACAAAATGTATGAGGAACCTACCTTTACTGGGGAATTTGTTTCTAGCCCCACAACAAAGCAATATGACAATCGTTCGAGAAACTCCAGTGGCCACAAAACAGTTTCCAGTTGGTACGTGCAGGTTGGCAGCTTGCCCAAAAACTCAAATGAGATGGATGCGGGATAAACCTGACTAATCGATTCATTTTCAAGAATGGAGTGCTCCAGTTTCAAGTGCCATCGATGAACCCAGGGCCGTATATCAGTGGGGTAGGTTTATGGGTTCAACCTTCCCCGAAACTTTTCCGATTATATTGAGCGTGTCTTTAAAAGGCGCTACATAAGTGATCACACATGCCTATCTTTCGGAGTAGCGCTGTATAAATGCTTTGAACGAAGGAATGCTTAAATGAATGAATGAAGGAATGAATAAATGAACGTACGAACGAATGAACGAACGAATGAACGAACAAGTGAATGAACGAATGAATGAAGAGACGAACGAATGAACGAACGAATGAATGAATGAATGAACGAACGAAAGAACAAAACCAGAACCAAAAAATTAAAAGAATCTCAAGTAAACAAAAAATTAGAAACGGAGAAAGAAGAAACTCCATTGCCATCAGAGCAAAACTCTCAGGGATTAAGTCACCCAGAGATGATTCCGATGGCTTCAATCAAGCGGAAAGACTGCCGGTTGAGCGGGGACTAAACGAGGCATGCAAGATGTAAGATTGGAATGAAAGAGAAACAAAGAAAAATCAAATTTGAGCCGAATAGACAATATAATTGATGATATAACAATATTCGGGCATCGGCGTTTATCCTCTTCCAAGCGACCAGTCAAGCATAACTCCCAAAGGCCAATGAATCATTTGCCATTGCTGAAGAGAAGTTCTTACTGCGATTGGCGATGGCCGATAAAGAAGACTTTAAGGGATGAGGTCGAGAGTTGTGCGAAGAACCTTTAGACTTTGGTTATTAAACTTTGAATGATCACGTTCTATCGTCGAAACTCATTACGATTTTTTTAGTCTTGACAATTTTTGAATAGCAATTGATAGTCACACTTTTTGAATAGCATTTGATAGTCACACTTTTTGAATAGCATTTGATAGTCACACTTTTTGAATAGCATTTGATAGTCACACTTTTTGAATAGCATTTGATATTCACACTTTTTGAATAGCATTTGATAGTCACACTTTTTGAATAGCATTTGATAGTCACACTTTTTGAATAGCATTTGATATTCACACTTTTTGAATAGCATTTGATAGTCACACTTTTTGAATAGCATTTGATAGTCACACTTTTGAATAGCATTTGATAGTCACACTTTTGAATAGCATTTGATAGTCACACTTTTTGAATAGCATTTGATAGTCACACTTTTTGAATAGCATTTGATAGTCACACGTTTTGAATAGCATTTGATAGTCACGAACGAATTATATTCATGACTCATGCTTTTAACTTATACTTATGACTTATGCTTTTGACTTATGCATATGACCTATGCTTTTACTGATGATTACGACTTATGTGTTTAACTTATGCTTTCAACTTATGCTTATGACCTTTTATGCCTTATACTTATGACTTATGCTTATGACTTATGATTTTACTTTATACATATGACCTATGTTTTTAACTGATGCTTATGACTTATGCGTTTAACTTATGCTTATGCTTTTAACTGATGCTTATGACTTATGCGTTTAACTTATGCTTATGACTTATTTTTATGACTTATGACTTGTGCTTATGACTTATGCTATGACTTATCTGATCTATCAATATCAAAGAAACTCGTCTTGTAAAAATGTTGCCTCGAAATATTTGCACCGCAAAAAATCGATGCTTTTCTCATTGCTCAGAATTTCTATGATAAATCGTGCATTCGAACTAAACTCGAAGAAGGCGTTGGACTTGACAAATCACCGAAAAGAATGGGAATCATTCATGCGCATCCATCACGGTCAACTGGCTGGCGCCAGGAGCCAAAGTGAAGAAGATGACGACGACGATGAAGGCCAAAGTAACTTCGAACACAACGTTGACGGTAAAGATTACATTACGTCTATGTTTCATTACAGATTATTACATTTTCCCTCGTTGCTATTTACAATCATTGGACTTTCATCGTCGTCATCATCATCGTCATCACCATTATGATTATCATCATCAGTATGATCTTTGTCATCATTATCATCTTCGTCATCATCATCATCTTCATCATTATTATCATCTTCATCATCATCATCATCTTCATCATTATTATGTTCATCATCATAGTAGTCGTTGTCATCATCAACGTTATTCCACAGCTTGGACTTGCGACCTGTGTAACGTGACGTATGTGCCACTCATAGTTGTCGTTCTAACTCCATGACATGACATCGCAGTTCTCACTATGAGTAACCGTATGACAATTCCGAACTTTGACCTCGGTTTATACCGGTGTAATAGCTCCAGGTGCCAAGGCATATTGCTTTAAAAGTCATTTTCATAGCTAACGTGCTAAACTACCGACCAGTGTCTGTCTGTCTGTCTGTCTGTCTGTCTGTCTGTCTGTCTGTCTGTCTGTATCAGTCTTGTCTGTGTGTCTGTACTGTATCGGTCTTGTCTGTGTGTCTGTACTGTACGCCCCCAATACTGATTTCTTATCAGTCTGTCTATCTGTATGTCTACGTTTTTGTCTGTCTCTCCAACCCTCTAATTCTTTTGATCTATTCCTTATTTCCCTTGTTTATCTTCCTGCACCCTTCTTCTCCCTCCTCTCTGTTATCTACTTCTGTCTCTGTCTGTCTTTGTCTGTCCGTCTTTGTCTGTCTGTCTCTGCCTTGCCTCTCTCTATTTATTTATGTATATATATATATATATATATATATATAGTTTTAAATTGCCGGTTTATGCGGACCCGAGTCGGTATATAACCAACATTATGCGGACATAAAATTTTAAGCGGACCCGACCCGGGTCCTCATAAAACATGTGTGCTAGAATGTCTTAAAATGCTTGGATTCGTGCTCATTTCGTGTTTTTAGAAAATGTCCCCATAAACCGTTTTCGGTATATATAACGCGGACTGTATAATTTTAAGGCTCGGTACGTGGCGCCACAATGTCACAGCGAATTATTCAGAAACTAAAATGCAAAGACTGCTTTCGGTACGCCATCTGCCGTTTAGAAATTAAACATTCATAACATTAAACACAGTTGGTGATAATGATATCATAAGCATACCGTCCACGAATAAATTAATTACCAAGGAAGGTAACTAGGAGGATGAGATTCTGCAATGGGAAGACATGATCATTGATGCTTTCTAAAAACACTTCGCGTAGCATTCTTACGCTCAGATTGTGTCACTGGTATGTAGGCCAGGAATCATCGCTTCATTTGATGTGTTTTACGCTCGTATTATTCAGCTTGATTTAATCTAATTTAATAACTTATTTTAACCTTAGAAGAAATATACGACGTCGCCTTTAATTAGTAAGGTCTCTTGCAATTCCCAAAATTCAACTCGGAAACAGGAAATGCCACAGCGGGGTCTGTTGAAGATAAACAAATATGTCGTACTAGTTTTATGCGAGGATGATGACGGCCGTTGACAGGTTTCGTAAATATAGCGCCAAAGGATTTACGTGAACAGCCTACTTATTACTGAAAATTATAATCGTAATCGCAATCGTAATCTCGGGATTTCTACAGCGCCCAACGAAAGCCACGTCACGGGCGCTCAGTAAACACAAAATCGATAGGCAGAATTTTTTCGGTTCCTTAACCCTTTGGAGTCCTTTGTCCCATGGAGGGGGACATTCCCAAAAATCGGATTCGATACTATGTCCCACTTGGCGGGACATTCACCTAGGACTAGCCCATAAAGTCTGTTGTCCCTCGCAGTGGTCCAATGGGCATATTTATAGCGAATACGTTATCAATAGACATGTAGGTCACCAACTGTAGGCTGCCAGATATTTCCCCATTCATTTGCATGCAAGCACCGGGTGAACAAGAAGGGTAAAGATGTTTTGGAAACGTTTGAGAGGAGGAAAAGTTTTACAAAGGTTATATTAAATAAGTACAGATAATGAAGACAATGAAACTAGTTTTAACAGTAGTGACACGGAATTGTACGAGGCATCATCGGTGTTGGATGATCCGTATGAATTCGATGACAGTGATGATGATGATGATGATGACGACGACGATGATGATGATGATGATGATGGATGTCTGGATCGAGTTCGTACCGGTTGAGCTATAAATTGTAGGTCCGCACTTTTAGATAAACTCTTGACTTTCGCCTTTCTCGGCCCTTTTACAAAACTGCAATCGCAGTTGTTTTGTAATCAAATGTAGGCCTACATGATCTTCTTCAGCGACAATATGGCCTCAAACCTGCTCATTTTTGTCAATGAATTTTATCGGATGAGATCCTTCACCACCGCTGACCTTTTGAATAGGCGCCACGCCTACCACCTGACCACCTTAAGGTCCCTATGGACCTAACAACTGTGTTAGCCCGAGATTTGTGAACGTTATAGCGCAATGAGATACTCAATTCTGCTTGTGATGTCATCGCTCTCTTCGGCACCTGCGTTCTTTTATTCTATTTGTAGCTTAGCCTAAGCTCTCTCCTCGCCACTGGCGATGTCCTAGCAATCCGTATCCTCCGGGACCTGTCTTAACTACCCTTAGCTACCTTTAGCTGCCGATCTCAGCTAAATGACCAGTGGATATATGAGGAGGAAGATATCAAGAGAGAGGCGAGTCAGTCGGTATCGGTCCGCTGTAGAGTCAACGAGATAACACCGACGGAAGGGATAATATATCGTGCGTTGAGATACTGTAACGTTTAATGTACTGGCTCGGGTGTACGGTTCGTTTTATTACCTCGCTATTGAAAATCCAGGACTGCGCCATTACTCGAATGAATGCTACTCTCCAAATCCGATCAGTCGACGGTTCGAAGCCGTTCGACTGACACTTGAAGGATCCATGATAGTGTTATTAGATGCTTGTATCACAACCCATCTGTCGAATGATTAGTTTGTGTAGACAACTGTTTTACTAAGCTGTTATTGATTTCCCACAGTATTTTATCTAAGCCAGTATACTTCACTATTGTGCTTTTGTTGACTGTGCGTTCACTATAAGACGTTGGCCTCTACGTTAGGCTATTTATATTAATTTATGAAGCCTTCACAAATAAAAATTTCATCAAACTGAAGCAGCTTCACAAATTGTTTAACCAGTTATTATATGATTTCCAAAAAAATCTCAATGTATATATTATTATATATATACTCATATATTACTAGTCCGCTAAGAATGCAAGAACGGCGATGGAACAAGAATTGTAAGCAATGAGCTGCGCCACTTATTTCACTTCTAAAATCCAATCAAAAAATTGATCGAAACACAGAATCTAAGAAATCTAAGAAAAGACCTGAGGCACTGTTTCACGACTAACTTTCAACCAAAAATTGGCTGGAAACCAAGCTGGAAACGGCAAACTTGATTCAATTTTCAAATTTCTTTGTGCTCTAAAAAATCCAACCGAAATGTTATTTCCGTTAAAGAAAATTGTGTTGAAATGTATTGAAATAAAAAACGATTTTGAATATTTATTTTCTTCAAATATGCAGTGTTTTCATGACAACGTCTTTGGACGGAATTTAAGCCTTTGCTGTCGACGTTTAAATGGGCAGCGTACGCACGTATGGCATAGTCATTAAGTATTATACAGCAGTGGAGACCTGAATTAGCCTATGTACAGAAGCTGTCAATCAGGACGTGAGTGAATATGTCTGTTCAGCATGTCAATTCAAATATACTTCACATTGGTCGCTATTTAGCTGAGACGGCTGAGAATGCAAGACCGGCGACGGAATATAAGTTCTACGCAAAGATCTGTGCCAACTTATTTATATCATTTCTAACAAAGTAAGCAATTTCTGTTTAATGACGCTGAGTCATAACGAAGATGATTAGCGTCGCCCTCTTCATTCATCCAGGTTTAGGACTGGCATCATCCGAAAACGGCAGCAACGGAGTTAATCACTTCTAGCAAATTATCCCAATTCTTTAAAGGGGTCAGTTGGGGCATAAGGCCCACTCGAGGGAAGAAGCAACATGGCGATTATTTGTCACTTCAGCGTCACTTCAGTCATTGCAATAACCTTTTCCTAGAACATCATCATCATTGGACCAGGAAATTGTGACTTCAGTGCCACCGATAGCACAGTTAGTCCTGCAAAGTCAACAGGGTAATCCAAGCCTTAGAGTCTGTTGCGTCGTCTAACGCAACAGAACAACAACTGTTTAAAATACACTATGTTGCTTACTTTTCAATTTTAAATAGTATGTACTCCTAGATATCTTTATTAATTTAATTTTAAATAAGACAGAATTACTAGTCTAATAATTACAGTATTAACGGTATTGCTTTTGTCTTTTGTTCATTTGGTGTTTGGAAAGCGGACGTAACAACAGTGAGAGTGTAAAGGCAATGCGGACAAATATGGACAAGTTGAGGAAGAGGTCGAAAGGGCATTTACGCGGACGTCTTATATGGACAACACTTATGTCCAAGAAACCAGAAGTAAGGTAGCGGTGGACAAGGAACTCGAAACAGAATATTCCAAGCAGATGAGAATGTATAGACATGACATTTACTGTACTTAATGTAGCATGACCTTTGGCTTTTGCTATAACCAAAATTAACTGCTGCAATTTTTGCATTCTGTCAGGCGAAAACAACAAACAAATTGACATCTATAGGACGACAGAGTTAGCATTTGTACTGATAATGATTTTTTATTAAACTAAACTCAGCTGACTTACAAAGAAACCCTACATGAATGTTTTCATAGGCCTATATAGGGCCTACAAAACACCGTGTAGAAATGTATGAGACACGACAGTCATAAACGGGCAACACCTCGGCTCGGACGTCGCCGCGGTCAATAAACACCTTCTTAATGCGCTACCTTTAATACCTCTCGTTCTTTCAAATATAATTTGTGGCTATATTGATGTGTTTGTTTATCCTTGTGGGGTTGCTTTGTTTCCATTTGTTGCAGATTTCGCTCTGTACGGGGAAGAGTGAAGGGAGGCGATTAAGTGTGAAGCAGAAATTCCTTTAAGCTACGGTATGGTTAATATAATGATTTCACTTTGTGAAAGCAACAAATTAAACTGTATAAAGGGCATTTTCATTCTTGGAGGTAAATTTAATAAGTTTAGATTTAACGGTGTTTCTGAGTAGGCTGGATTCTGCGATGAGGATTGGCAGTCATTTAGTCGATAGATGACAGACGTAGGCCTATCTGCATCTCGGAATGTTGTGGTCCAGCATCTAGTTCGTCTTATTTAAAGCCTTACTCATTCGCCATTATCTTCATATTGAAGTAAAAATCTTACACAGGACTGAAACAAATTCGCAAGCTATAAGTATTAATTTCTTGGTTTTGTTGATTTCTTTAATGTTGGTTTGTAGCGGTCTAGCATACAGTCTTTTAGAACAAGCACAGCTGAGCGCCTCGCTTGTATGTGCCCTGGGTTTAGCCACATATATCAATTTTTTATTACACCAAACAATGGTAGCACAAAAAGGAAAACAGAATAAAAAGAAAAACATAGCAAATTGAAAATGACAGCATAAATATCTGTAATATTATACTACTGCCAGCATCAGAGAAAAATCAATCACCCTAATCGTAAACTAGAGATTTCTACAGCGCCAAACGAAAGTCAAGTCGCGGGAATCA
This sequence comes from Norana najaformis, assembly GCA_964023275.1. Lineage (NCBI taxonomy): Eukaryota > Metazoa > Annelida > Clitellata > Crassiclitellata > Hormogastridae > Norana > Norana najaformis. The sequence goes on from OZ029919.1 coordinate 3,245,905, forward strand.
GCTTATTCAGAGGCGCTCAGTCAAAACAAAATCAATAGGCAAGAAGGGTTCGGTTCCAGGTCAAAATCCAAGAGGCAGGCAGGCAGGCAGGCAGGCAGGCAGGCAGGCAGCCAGGCAGGCAGGCAGGCAGGCAGGCAGGCAGGCAGGCAGCCAGGCAGGCAGGCAGGCAGGCAGGCAGACGCTGCGGTGGATGGTGTATGGAATTGGATCATATGCTGATTGAGAAAAACACAGAAAACTGACAGCAGCGTTATCACTGAAAGAACATTTCTTGAAATATCATAGTTTTCTGGTCAACCAGGAGTCTCTAATGCTGGGTTCCTGTGTAAGGTGCAGTATAGCCTCAACATTGCTAGACAGAGTTTGAATATTTTACATATGGCAGTGTTGTAAGTGTAGTTCTACTCCAAAGAGTGCAGCTCACTGTAAGGCTAACAGCTTCCATTCAATAAAGATGAGAGTTTAACTATGGGCACTCACTAAATGCAGTTGGACAGGTTCGATAAATTTGTAGCGTTTACTACACAAGGAATTGAATGACCTATAAAACTTCACTCTCATTTCATGCAGGCTAACTTTAAATGACTTAGTTGCAGCCAGAAAACAGCCCACATATTAATAACATAACTGATTTCTGTTCCATTGACAGTAACGCTCTTACATATATTATGAAACAAAGAGCCAATCCTAATAATTTGAGATTTAGCTACATTAAATTTCATGTCCGAACTTCCTAGTTCGACAGAGTAAATGTCAACCGTTGCTTCAAGATCACACATGGATGCAGATATTAGAAGGTCATCTGCATACATGAAACATCCCAAAAATACATCCCCAATTTCACAACCATGGCTGGATCGACTTAACTTTTCAATGAAGTCGTTGAGTAGCGCTAGAAATTGAGTAGAATTTAGAAATTCTCGAACTTACGATTACGAATTAATACGTATACGTGACCAGGTCAAGAAAATCCCCAACCCCCTTCTCGTTCAGCCTAGAATCTGCTCCATTCACACGTTTAAAACAAATTCTTCTGTCCGCAACTTAGGCCGTATTCAACAGGAGGTGACCTGATACGATTGATGAAACGAGAGACGAGCTTAGCGACTTAAGAGCAATTAATACCTGCAGCTAGGCTGACGGCCGCGTGATTGGTGACATGCAGCCGTCGACAAGTAATAAAACCGCGTCAGAGGAAGACCGCGTTTCAGAGAACCGTAATCCACAAATTCACTCCAGTCCTTGGCAGAGCTGGTGTCATCAGATGCCGCCAGGGAGAAGAAAAGATTCGCATGAAGGAACTGTTGAACGATGACACTGATGAAGACTCAAACTCCTTAATTAGGGCCGAGGCTCGAGAGTTTGTATTAGCTCCGTAACAAGGCCCGACGTTGTCCGAACTTCGGAAGCATGGGGTAGTAAATAGTGCCTACTGTACGCGATAGAGGGGGTATATTGTTTTGGCGAAGTAAGCCAAGCCAAGGTGATAACAATGATGGATCTGAACCCAAGCGTGCCTGAATTTTAGACACCAATATTCCACGGGTAAAATCCTAAGTGCCGACCCTTGGAATAGCAATTTGAGAGCTTACGCCGCACTGAGGATGAGGGAGATGGCGCAGATGAGTTATAGTTAATAAGAATATATATCATAATAACAGAAGAAGCAGCTGTAGGGAACTTTCCGAGAATTTAACGAAAAATTTCCCGGAAAGTTGGATCTAACTAAAGCGATCAAACAAACGATAAAGCGTCAGGACCATAAAGCGTCATGACCACAAAGCGTCATGACCAACGTCGCGATCATTCATTCATTCATTTACGGCAAAATTTAAACCTATAGCGAGAGGAAGGTACTTGTAACAGCAACTTTTAGCACTGTGAAATTGTTTTTTTTGAAACAGACAGCGCGGTGTCTTTTGTCCGATTCATTAATGCAAAAAAGCTATTCGAGTAAGTCCATAAACCAGAAATAACAACGGGACTTTTATTCGGAAATGTAGGCTGTGATTGAAATATCTAAGGACCTATAACCACAACGGGTGGTTTACAATGCACTTGTTGATAGGTGTTTGCCCAAACTTTCTGAAGGTGTAATACCCCACCGACTGAAGAGTCGCTCGGGTTTGCCGCTGAGGCTTTGTGAATGATTAATGACTGTTAAATGATTCAATAAGAGTGTGCGACTTTTAACGAGGGACTTATTCACTTCTAAGGCTGTAAACGTGTGGTTTAGACCTACACGAGCTATGAAATATCAAAATCATTACAAGCACATCTGCCATAAGGCCCTTCGCATATGACTAGCTATAGCTTTATATTTAAAAAAATTCCTGTAGCAATACTAGGCCTACATTGGCAGACCCTGAACTTAACCCAAATCATAATAAACGAAGGGCTATCGATGTGACCAATTGCACTTGCCGCTGAACATCGTTGTTCCCGACGACGAAATATTAATCAATCGACCAAATGGTTGCAACCACTTCCACCCCTGTCAATCAGTCAATCAAACGAATTCGACAGGTGGGTGTTGATTGGCTTTTGTCGTCGCTCGAAATTTCTAGACTACTGTGTTGAACGAGGTAAGCTTCTAGTGTATCATATATAAGAGCGGCCAATCAATGGAATAAGCTGACAGAAAATTCTCACCAATCAGGCATATATTCCGAATATTTGTATTGTATCGCTGTAGCCATCTGTGAGGTATGGATATGGGAATTAATCAAAACTGCATGCATAACCCTGACAAATGTGGAATCTGTAAATCCGATGACTGAAAACAATGATACCACATATATATAAAGCGCATAGTTATGACTCAACTGCATGGGTCACATTACTTCATAATGAAACAGTTCTTGAACGGGCATCCCTGCATTTAAGTGTCCTATAACTAGTTTCATGATTGAATATAGGAGGATAATCAACAAACAGATACATATTATAATCAATTATACACAAACAGGCCTATAGTCCCATAATTACGTCACTGCATGGTAATGCAATATTAAGTAGGCCTAAAAATCACTTTGAAATCTGATTCAGTGTTTGATACATCCTTATGAATCACTGTGCTTTTCGCGAAACACCAGTTTCAGGCACTTTTCTATGTCCTCTCGCCGTTGAAAAACGCGACTAGATAATTCATTACATATGGATTATTGAGCAACTGTTCTGCAAATATAACAAATTTACTGATCTTCTTGAACCTTAACGTTACAAAGTACCAGCGCTTAGTGAAAGATGGCATCATGCAAATATCAGCTGTACAATTAAATTGCACTATAGGTCTTGCAACAGTGCATATAGTCATTTTGGCCGATATGTAGCCAATCAGTATGGGCCAGAGAGTGTTAGGTGAGTAATTGTAAGGAAAAAGCACTAAAGGAATAATCCTGTAATACTTGAATTGTTGTAGCAAGCGTGATTTGGTATCTAAGCATCGGGGGGATAGTTAGCAGAAGCTAAATCCTCAGGAACTGCAGTAAATTTCCTCACCGCATCCTGAATTCTGGCCAAACTTTCACAACTGCAAAACTGGCTAGTAAGGTGCCCCAGCAGAAGGCTTGTATCATGTCGTTCGCGGTTTCGTGTCGAGCGGCGAAGTAGCGAGGGCATGAGATTTGCAAAACTTGGTGGTAAATCAAAATACTGAACAAGTCATTGGTCGTAGACTTTGGCAGGTGTAAAGGACACGTAATATAACGTTTTATTCTGTGACTCCGGAAGTTTTCTGACAAAAGACGTAAATTATTATTTCTGCATTTATTAAGCGTCACTATCTAATTACTAAGCACCAATCAATGGCGCTGAGTAATTCTGAGTGAAGGACTTGCTTAAGGTTCCTAAACAGCAACCGTCTCAGAAGAGGAGGCTCCAACCCATAACCTCTGCGTAGCAAGCCAAGCACTATATCCAATCGGCTACCGTGACCCACATGTCGCTATAGGCCTAATTGTTACAGTTAAGTTGAAAATTACATGGCTTGTTTAAGTATGAATTCATTGTTGTTTAAGCCAAACCATTTCAAAACAGAACTGTTTTCATCAACAACATTTGTATAGACGTCAACGGTCATAGCGGTAATATTATGATGTCGTTAAACTTATGGTTCTGCTACTACTATTAGCACAGCCCGACAAACATAGCACACTTCCTCTGCCTTCTTCGAGGTCCGACAGAGAGAGAATCTTGACAATGAACAGAGAGCAAGTCCAGGTAAACAAGCGTTAAAGCTGTTTAAATTCATGTAACCGACCAACAGGTGCGACACGGGGGTATAACTTAACATAACCTCGTCTCTTGAAAGGTAGAGCCGCAATATTAGACGAGAACCAATTAATGCTATTAATTAGTATTCGTAATAATAACAGAAATATTAAATACAGCCTAAAACCAGGACATTCCAAAGATTTACAAAAATTTTACCACCGTTGCATTCCAGGTTTCGGTAGTAAAGCAGCACCATTAACTTCATTGATTCGAAAGGTTAGCCCGAAAAAGTATAAGGGACAGTCAACCGGTAAGGCATGTGCTACACTGAAACGTCATAAACTTGACAGCCGACCGCGTTCTTACACCTGATATAAGGAACCTTTTATTCTCAGATGCGACGCATCGGATTCTGGCTTAGGGTCATAATTAGGTCACTTAGACGCAGAAGGACTGGAGCGGCCTATATAGCATGCTAGCGGGAAACAGACAGAGATGGAAACAAAAAACCACAGTGGCATAGCTAGCCTTCCCAGGGCCCTTGTGCAAACTGAACTTTGGCCATTTTGCTTTACATAATTGAGCAATCGGGCCTTGACTTCTTTGGGGCCCTGGAGCACCAGTGAAAGGCAACTAAACTCTCTTGCCAGGGCCATAACAAAAACACCTAAGTATCAACATATTACTCCAATACTCCATTCCTTACGCTGGTTGCCATTCGAACAAATAATCCAGTTTAAATCTGTAACAGTTCACAAAATATTACATCTGAGTCAGCCGACCTGTCTGTGTTCCATGCTCAACCGTCATACTAACAAATATTGCACTAGATCAATAGACACTAATACGAAGACTCTTGTTTTCCCTTGTTCAAAAACAGTGCTGGGTTCTACAGCGTTCTCACTGGCTACTTCACGGTTTTAGGATTCGTTGCCAAGTTCTATTCGTTCTGTCTTTTCTGTGACGCCATTCAGGTCTGACCTAAAGATACGTCACTTTCAACTCGCTTACCCACCGTAGCCTGGCTTCTGGTTTCTCTTACACATCAGAATTCGACCGGGCTTCTCCAACCGTATATGATTTTTGACCGCGATTTTGACGAAGCGACCATCCATTGATGCCTCCAGCATTATGATAACTGCTCTATATAAGTTATCATATTTCATTAGATTAGTAGAAATATTAGTGACCGCAGGGAAATTTCACTACCCCCTAACGACCGCACATTTATTTTGCA
>OZ029919.1:3251366-3396366 GCA_964023275.1 Norana najaformis
TTACTGGTAAAATTCATAAAAAAGAAGAAAGTGTACATGAAAATGGTTTGCTTTTGTAGGCTATCAAGAGCTTAATGACATTATTCAGGTACAGAGTCATTCTGCAGAGGTGGAGACGGAAGAAGATCCTTCTGATCGAGGCCAATCTGTCGAATGCTTCAGACAAAGTGAGCAAATACATACAGTGCAAATCTCTTAAATGAAATGTAAGGAACTTGCTTGAAAAAATTGTGTTAAGAGACTGTTGTGTTAAAAGGTTTTCTTAATTCCATTTTTTAAATTTCTAATGTAAGCATTTACGGTACTGTAAATGCAACTTTCACTGGGGATAGCACCCATAATAAACGACACACGTTCAAACAAACTACACAAAACTAAACTAATGCATTTAATTCTGCATGGAAATTCAAGTAATTTAAGACAATAACAGACATAAGTTAAACAGTTTAAAGATGCTGTACCTACTTTAAAATTCAAAGTCAAAAATTAACAAAATTAAATGTCACTCATTGGAGACCAAGATGCACATCTCCAAGAGATAAGATGGAGCACAGCCTGCAAGCTAATAACGCATAAACATTAAGATCTTAAACTCAAAGCGTTTTTCACAGGTAACCAGTGCAATTCCTCCAACGTTATGTTGAAATCAAGTCAACATTTTGTATTATAAATGTGATGTTTTGTATTGCATTTTTTCTGCGGGACCGACAAATGTTTTGGTGTCAGACTATGTCTGTGTGTCATCAAATTGTGATAAAGGAACAAATTTACATTTTAAACAACTGATGCTGGAACAGACCAAACATCCTTTCTGTGTTAACCGATATTTCATGTAAAACTTTTTAACGATTTTATGTTAAGTTTTCTCAATGTATATTGACAGATCTTGGTATTGGCACCAACAATTGCCAAAACCATGAGGAAAAGAAGATGGAGAAAGACGATTTTCATCTAGAGCTGAGTCCACCAGGCTTTGTTAATCAGGGGTATAGCTCAAGGGATGATGTGGAAGATTCTGATGCAGACCATGATTCTTTATATCTTTCAAAATTACGACAGATGAATAGTTCAAGGGCAATTATTGAATCAGATGCAGAGTCTGATAAAAATGGTTCTGATCCATGTTCTCCACTGAGTGTTGAACTTGCTAGAAATTCCAGGACACCTATGGTGTCTGTTGGCCAATTGCATGATAAGGACAATAATGGCAGAAAATATGACAAGCAGGTGGCTTGCCTTTTTTGTGACAAATTATTACGTGGAAAATTGAAGCGCCACTTAGAGAAAATGCATAGCAGTGAAACTGAAGTTGCAAAGCTTCTCGCACTCTCGTCACAAGAAGAAAGCCGTAAAGGATTTGCAGACTTAGCAAATCGAGGAAATTTTAAATATAATTCCTCTGTTTTAAGTGCCAGAGAAGGGTCATTGATAGTGCGGCGCCGACCATCGAAACATGCATACAAATCAGACGACTATTTGCCATGTGAATATTGCCTAGGAATGTATTTGAAACATGACTTGTGGAGGCATATTGTCAAATGCCCTTTCAAACATCCAGCAGATGATGCTAGCAGTGAAAAAACTAAGAACAGGACTTCAGTGACATCTGCATCAAGAATGATCCTTGAAGGAGCAATAAAATCTGACCAGGTGCCAGTCTCACAAAAATTTCAAGAAGAAATTCTTGATAGGATGCGTTTTGACAAACTGACACGTCGTGCAAGAAATGATATTTTAATAATGCGATATGGTAGTTCCCTGCATCATAGACATGGTCGACAAAGGGTGCATGACATATCGCAGCAAATGCGCCAGCTAGCCCGTTTGCTGCTAGAAATCCGTTTGGAAGGGAACAGTGCAGAAGAATATGTGACTCTAGAGCGATGCCTTAATGGACATCATTTTGATGCTGTTTTAGAGGCCACTGAAAGGCTTTGCCAGAGAGAGACCGACAACGATTCAGGAAGACCGTTCTTTAAGAATCCAAGTCTTGGATTAAAAATTGGCCACATCCTAGTGAAATGTGCTGACATAAAAAAAGGTATGGCTATTCGCACAGGGGATAAAGTAATGGAAGATGAAGCTGATGCATTTTTGGCCCTTCATCGTTCAGACTGGACCAACAAGATCTCATCTGCTTCATTGGCATCCTTAAAACACAGGCGATATAATAACCCTGACATCTTACCACTTACATCAGACTTAGTCAAACTTAAAGACTACCAGGAAAACTCACTAACTGTGTTTTCTGAGGCGCTGGAGAAAAAACCGACATACAGTGTTTGGCGACAGTTGTCAGACATTGTGTATTCTCGAGTCGTCATTTTTAACAAACGTAGAGGAGGAGAAACGGCAAGGATGCATTTAAATGCATTCCTGAAACGACCAAAATGGCAAGAAGTGGCAAGTGATGTTCTTGTGAAGTCACTGAAGCCCCTGGAACAGAAGCTTCTTAAGCGGTAAATCTCTCCCATTGTTCATTTGCTATTTAATGATGTGTGCTCTTTCGTGAGCCATTGGTAGTGCTTTCTTACATATCTGTTACATGCCTATGACTGTACCAATCGTTTAGTGAGTATAAGCTATACATGCTACAACAGGTAACAACGATATCCAATGACCCTTCAAATCGCACTTTGGTAATATTTGTCTGGCCAGTGTATTCACATGCTGGTGTCGATATAAGCATTTCTGTATTGATGTAAAATGCAAAAGGATTGCAACATTTTTGCACTAATATACTCAATTAGAATTTCTTATTAGGTGGTTGTATTCTTGATTTGATCAGCTTGTGTAATTAAATAAGAAAACATTGTCATTTATTCACCATGTTTTAGCTACTTACCATGTTGTGCTTTGTTTTATTTATACCAGAATGGACATGGTACATCTGCCTGGAAAGGGTGTTGGTGGGAGAAGAGTACCACTCATTCTTTCTCCAAACATTGTTTCTGCGATGTCATTACTTGTCAAGAAAAGGGAATGCTGTGGTATACCAAGCAGCAATGTTTATTTTTTTGCTACACCATCAGCCAATGGGTACATCAATGGTTGGCAAGTAATGCAAGATGTTGCCACAGCTGCACAACTAAAACACCCTCAGTTGATACACAGTACTCGATTAAGAAAGTATGTCGCCACTGTTACACAGGTAGATATTGAATTTCTGAATATTTTTTAACTCATAATAATATTCTGATGTTTTATGCAGCATAACTATCATCTGTGTAAAAAAATAAAGGTGTGTGCCAGCCCTTGAGAAAACCTGGTCAAGACCAAAGAGTTCCACTATTTTCATCACAAACGTTTTTGTAAAGCAATTCATAAGCACATTCAGACCAATTGTTTAGGAAAACCACAACTAAACAGAATATAAAAACCAAACCACAACTAAACAGAATATAAAAACCAATCTCTCTACAGCTGACTAGCATGTTCTTAAAATATCCTAAGTCCAAGACATACAAACATACATATATGCATGTTTTGAAAGGTAGAACTGTGTCTATGTATTGCAAATGTAGCCTTTGGTTTAAGACCTGTTATTGCAAATTTGCTATTCTTAACATCATAGGGTTGAGTTTATGGTCTTATTTTAATATAGGTTGCTTCACTTACATCGGGAGAGATGAAGTGGTTGGCCAACCATCTTGGTCACGAGGTCAACATTTTTGAAAATGTGTACAGGCTGCAAGACTCGACCATCGAACTGGCCAAAATAAGTAGACTCATGATGGCAGTGGACACGGGGGAGATCTCACAATTTTCTGGAAAAGGACTTGATGAAATTCAAATATCAGGTTTTTGGAAACATTTAAGTTATTTTTGTTCACATTTAAATGATATATCGTAATTTTTAAAAGTAACTGTAAACTCAAGGTTTCTACAGCACTCAACAAAAGCCAAGTCATGGAAACCAGCTTATTCATAAGCACTCAGTGAAAATAAAATCAATAAGCAGAAAGGTAAGATTTGGTTCCGTGTTAAAGATCGAAGAGTTAGGCTGGCAGACAGTCAGATGGCTACAGCGGATGGTGTTTGGAACTGGAGCGGCAAGCTAGATAGTGGTAGAAGAGGAATCAGAATAGGATCTGTGAAGAAGGATCTTTCTTCAATGAATCTTTGGCTCGATATAGTTTGAAGGAGAGCCCAGTACAAAGTAGCATGGTGTAACGTCGTCAAATGGTTATGATATTTTATGTATGCCAACAGAAGTAGCAGAAGCTATAAATGGACCAATATCTCCAAACCGACCAATACTTAAATTTTTGTGGACATGCTTTCTATACTGTTGTCAACAATAAATGCATGCATTTTGCAGATATCCCTCCAAGCGTTGACGACACAGATGATGATGATGCTGACCACGATGATATTAGGCCTACTAATGAAGGTGACACAACAGCTGACATGATCCACAATCAAGGTGAAACAAAATAAAAATAGCATCCTCCTCGGCATATACTATGATTCCGCTTTTGATACTCATTAAGAAAGGTTTCAATGGATATCATTAACATATATGTACTTCAAAATTAGCATAAAGACCATGTTGCCTGTGGGTTCCGTCTTAAAAGCAACTATATTTGACAGCATAGTGGGCTTCATTTGTGCTCTGTGCCAAAAACCGTAAGATGTGGAATTATGATTGCACTCTTACTTTAAATAAGTAATCCAGTTTAGTGTAGGCTATATCCTATATATCTCAGCAAGTAAATTATGATGTGCACTGAAAGTATGCTTATCATTTTGTAACATCACTAGAGTGCAAAGTTCAACTTCCAGCGTGTGCATATTTTGTTTTAGCTGGCGCTGTCCTGCATGTGAAACTGTTCAGTGATGGAAATAAAAATGGCATTAATAGTCTGCCAGAGCCGTCTCATATTGTCAAACAGCCAGCTGACCAATCTAAGCTAAGAAGGTTTCCACCGCTTGCTTTAAATGCAATACCTCAATGTAATAATTGCTGTACTCAGGTTGATATGCTGAAACTTTCTTCGTGACCATTATGTATTATTGATATGCTTACTATCTAATGTGTTTGATGTAGACGTGTCAAGTACTGGCACAAATGTATCAGCTGTTGCACCACTTGCAAAGAACACCGGTAAATCAAAATCGATTCTTCAAATACAGGGCAAACCTAAGGCTTCCCTTGAACAACCAACAGGTATTTTAGCTAATGTTTTGTTCATAGAGTTATTTGAATTCAGCAGCATTAATTCACACTAGTCATTATATATTTTGCAAATATAATAGCAGTACTTTTGACAATTCTTAAACTACCTACTACACAGGAATGTATTATTAATTAGAAACTTCTGTTGCACTGGTGTCTAATACATACATACATACATACACACATACACATACATACATACATACATACATACATACATACACACGACATCTTCTGCTACAATAGCACTCACCCCTTGACAGCATAGGGAGACAGTTTGGACCTTGCCTGTTTGGCAAATTGCTAAGTTTGAACTTGTAGATAAAACAGAGCTGATACGTTTTCCCTTGCAAATATATACAAAGTTTTAAGTTTTAATGTTCATGCATTGTCTAATTGTTTGGGTAGTTGCACTTCAACTTATCTAAGATCATTATGTTTTTCGGCATCTCTGAGTCATTTGAGGTGAGTCACTGTACAGAACTAATGACCTCAATGTAGTTCCATATAAAATTACCACAATGTGACACAGAATTTCTATCATGTTCCGTCCATCATTGCTTATGGGACACTATATTATCAGTATTAATATTCAAACTCATTTTCTTGTGCACTAGTTCTCTGCGATGATGACAGCATGTTGTCTTCACTGTCTGACAACACCCCACTGCCCGAGTTCAAACACAGGAAAGCTGGTATGTAAAATTTTCTCCCACTATCTTTTTCTCACAAAAGCTATGTCTAACAGTACATAAAGAAACCCAATAGTGATGCAAATGTGTTTTGTTGTGGAACTTTAGAAATAAGTTGGAAAATGCTCAGTCAAAAGTATTAGGAAAATATTACCTGTAAGAATAATGACAAGCGCTAACGTTTAAAGCATAATTTTAATATCTACTGTTCTACTACTAGCACCATCTCCTGCATTAGTTTTACATGACACAAGACTTTTATATTAATACTTGCCAACAATAATTCATAGGCAATGATATGAAGTTTAGCGATTAACTCTATTTTTAGAAATTTTTAAACTATCAACTTCTTCACTGAGGATAGTGAAAAAACATAGGCTAGTGTGCTTAGTAGTTTTATAAGATGCAATTTTTCTTTCAGGAATGCGTGTTAGGTGGACACCTGAAGAAATTTCCATTGTCAGGAAAGAATTGGCCGACTTCTTCAAATCTGTAACAGTGCCTACTACTGCTGCGATTAACAGAATCATTGAAAAATATCCAGCTTTCCAGAAGCGCACAACTGCGCAAATTAAATCTAGGGCATGGGACCTGATAAAAAACTGCAAATAGTATTGTTAGCAGTGATGTTTCTAATTTTTTACACTAAAATAAACACCTAATATGCATTTCAATGTGTTACATGTAGTCTCTAAAAACACGAGTTGAGTTCCATGAATGTAAGAATAGCACATCTGAACATTTCACAGTGGACGAAAACAAAAAAAGCACCAGTCTCAGGTTAAACTTAACAATAAATTAGTCATTACTATCCAACGAATTAGTCTTTGGGTATAATTGTCATCAAATACTGCAATGTCACTTAATCAAGCATATTTAAGCACAAACAGAAATTTCATAATTACTTCATGATGCAAATCGCTCTGTAAACAATGACCTTTGCAAATCTTCTTAGACAGAATAAAACTAAAGGATGCAACCATCTAATCTTCCTACAAGTGAACATAGCTTTCATTCAGTGCCAAGCTGGGTAGTTGGTACTGCAAGAAATTTTCAGTCTGTTAAATGGTGCTATGATTATTCAAGTTGCATGATTTCAACGGTTGTGCTTATGACAAGTAAGCAAATCCTACGTATACAAATGACACACTGCCAAACTGAATGGCTGAGCATTGTTTCCATTCAAAAACAGACTGCCTGATATGTTAACGTGATTGTGAAGTCCTTCATTTAACTCACACTATTTAACTTACACTGACATGTGACACACCCGGCCAGATACTTAGAAATTAAATAGGCAGCACGGACAAGCTAACTGAAAATCAGCTCTCACAGTGGCACACACAAAGTTCAATTTAATGTCTCAAGATATTGGAAACTGGTGTTTGTGATGTGTAATGTATATGAAATCAACGATCTTGCTCAGTGTCCAAAATAAGCAGAGTTAGAAAGACCGCCTACGATTCCTCGCTCAGTCGTTGGACATATGGCGTGTTAACAAATGCATTACATTATTTACCAGCTTGGCACCACCGCTATATCAAATTAAGCAAGCAAGAGCCAGACTAATTGGTCAGTTTTGATGCCAGGTAGAAAACCTGGGGGTCAAGCCAGGGTATTCACCCAGTTTGTCTGATTGCCTTTCTGTTGTCATGCCTAGAACTAGAACTGTTCTTGGTGAATGTGCTTTTTCAATTACTGGACCTAGACTTTGAAACTCTCTCCCTGTGTCTGCTAGTTCTGCTCAGTCGCTTGTGTCACTTGGACATCAACTTAAGAGTCTCTGTCTTAGTGGACTGACCTTCTGAATATTGACCTGATTGCGGCTTGGATTTGGTACAACATTGGTTGATGACTTGTGCAATAGACACTAACGCAATAAAAGTCGCTAACTGCAATTACAACACAATGCTACAGTGGAAATTGTTGGTGATGGCGGTGGGATAGTGCAGGAACGGAAGAAGAATATAAGAAACCTTGACAAGTTTGGTTGTCAGTCTTGAGTGAAAAGCTGGAGGACAAAGAGCAAGCACGGGAGTGCTCAAACTTAAAGGCGAAAAAGGGGATGAGCGAAATGTAGGACATATCGGGCTAGCACGGTCCATACACGGAGACCTTAAATGGCCCATTCAAACAGGCAGCGGTGATGAAGGATCTCACCCGAACAAGGACCCTACAGAACACCGTGTAGGCTACATAAATTTACGTCTTTCAAAAGTTCGTCCCCATGTAGAATAATAGGGAGCGATTCTAACTTATAATGTGAGGTCTTATTTATAGTTTATGAATAGGATCCTATTCATATATGCATTAGCATCGATCCGTGGTAAACACTGGAGAGGCCCAGGCCTATAGTGGGGGTCTGTGTGCAAAGCCCCTGTCGGGTTCCAGTGGCAGAGCCCCTGGTCTGGGGTCAAGAATAGGCCTAATGCAGGAAGAATGAGAACATTATCAGTCCACAGCTGCCTTTTACTGATTTTACAGCTAAAATATTGCTGGTATCCAACCAATGGCCGAGCCCTCATGCTCAAAATATTGCCGGGGCGGGCCCCGGGGTGCACCCATTTGATCAACGCCCCCACATGTAGGCATGTGTGGGCCTAAATAGAGTGTAACTTGGGATTTTAACTCATGTTACGGGGTCTTATATATATTGTAGGTATAGAACCGTACTTACGAGGACATGAACATATAAGTCCCACTATAACGTTAACATATCGAGACCGCATAAACCACCCGCGATCAGTCTATATATATACATATAGTACACACAGGTCCCCACAATAACGTTAACATACCGAGACCGCATAAACCACCCGCGATCAGTCTATATATATACATATAGTTCACACAGGTCCCCACAATAACGTTAACATACCGAGACCGCATAAACCACCCGCGATCAGTCTATATATATACATATAGTTCACACAGGTCCCCACAATAACGTTAACATACCGAGACCGCATAAACCACCCCCGATAAGTCTATATATATATACATATAGTACACACAGGTCCCCACAATAACGTTAATATACCGAGACCGCATAAACCACCCGCGATCAGTCTATATAATTATAGGCCTCTATGCAAAAAAGGGATGAGCGAAATGTGGGACATCTCGAAGTAGCACGGTCCGTACACGGGGACCTTAAAATGGCGTGGCGCCCATTCAAACAGGCAGTGCTGGTGAAGGATCTCACCCCATCAAGGTCGCTATGGAAAACTGTTTACATTTACGTTTTTCAGAAGTTCAACCCAAACGAGCTGACACCAGTACCCACCATGTAGAATAACAGGGAGCGATTGCACAGTTTGCAACAGAAAACGAAACTGATCGCAGAATGGTTGAAATATTAGGTATACCTTGGCCAGTTTTTCATCAACTAAAGAGATTTAAAGTATCTAATCCAAGCTTTATTTTTGTTGGGATAATTGATAATCAGCCTTCCCATGCTTGTTCTAGCCACAGAAAGATCACGTGATACAAATACGAGGGAAACTGCCAGGATGTGTTGTAGACTGCTACTTTGATCTCTATTAATAGGAAGTTAACTAATAGCCGCAAATTGTTTTTAGAAATAAGTAAGTAAGTCTCTGGTATGAGCAATTATTTTCACGACTCTGGATTAAATATAGGCCTATTTGCAGAACGAATGATGATCAGTTTATCTTTCAGAACATTAGTGAAATACACGTAAAAGGCACTTCTTGAATTGAAATCAAAATTTGAATTGGCACTGAATTGCGCCATTAAAGTTTCAGAATAATCGTATTCGTAATAGTAATTCCAAGATTTCTACAGCGCCCAACTAAAGCCACGCCGCGGAGACCAGCTTATTCACAAGCGCTCAGTCAAAACAAAATCGATAGGCAAAAGGGCTTGGTTCCAGGTCAAGATCCAAAAACTCAGACGGAGAGATAGCGTGGCAGGTACGGGGGTGATGTTCTTTGGGGTTGGGGAGGAAAGAGAGATAAGAGGAGGAAGGGGTGTCAGGATTGGGTATAGTTTGAGGGGACTCGTAATATTCAGCATCAGTTTTGAAGCTATACTATTACGAAGATGTACAATTCCAGTCCAGGACGATATTTACCTGGCCACGTACATGAAGTCTGATTTTAACTTGCAGTGTGGGGTCATATATACTATATAGGGTATATGTGAATCTATACTTGAGTTTATGCTTGATTTTGAAACTGCCGCTGCTATCGCAACCTCTATTTTCACTCTAATCTTGACTATTGCAATCCTTTTTTCCTTAACCTCGAATCCATTCAAATTAAGTAATCGTAATCGTAATCTCGAGATTTCTACAGCGCTCAACGAAAGCTAAGTCGCGGGAACCAGCTTATTCACAGGCGCTCAGTCAAAACAAAATCGATAGGCAAAAGGGTCAAGATCCAGGAGTCAGGCACTCAGACAGTCGGACGGCTACGGTGGATGCTGTTTGAAATTTAAGCGAGAAGAGAGATAAGAGGAAGAGGAAGAATCAGGATAAGATTTTTGGAAAAGAAGTGTTTTCAGTCTTGAGTGAAAGACCTGCGCAGAAACTGAAAGAGGTGAAGTGTTGGTGAGTTCGTATGATTGACCAGACAACTGTCGCAATTCTGGCGGGAGTTTATTCCAAAGGGGTGGGGCAGCTATGGCTATCGAGCGATTTCCAAATTTTAAGGATGAGGTGACGGGAGGGCGAAGAAGTGTTAGGACAGATGAGGAGCGGGTTGAACGGAGTGGTTGGATAGTAAATAATTGCCGAAGATAGGAGGGTTGGGAGGATTGAAGTGTGTTGTAGGTGAGGGATAAGACCTTGTACTCTATTCGTTCTGGTATTTTAAGCCAGTGCAGTGATTTGAGAACAGGGGTGATGTGATGGTGTTTGGGGGTTTTGGTGACAGCACGTGCGAGAGCATTCTGGATAGCTTGTAGGCGATGTATCTGGGTTGTGTTTCAACTCATCCAAAATTCGCTTGACGAAGCCGTCAAATGGACACCAAAACATCACCATATTACTCCTATCCTAAAATCACTACAGTCGCTGAAAATCCGTGGCCCTGTTCATTTGAGGCTTTTTTACCTAACCTATAGCTCTTCAATTTTCACAATCTAGGCCTTGTATCTTCGCAAACTCTTCACCATCCAATCACCCCGCTCTACCAGTTCATCGTAATCGTAATCGTAAACTCAATATTTCTACAGTGACCAGTCGCGAGAATCAGCTTATTCACAGCAAAATCATAACAGGAGGATTATAAACTGTCCCAGATCAAGAGCCAAGATTATATTAGATGTTAACTTATAAAGTGAAGCGTTATTTATACCTCATGAATATAATCCTATTCATGTAGGCTCGTGTGGGCTTAAATATATTGGAATTTAACTCACGCTATAGGCCTATATGCAAGCAGACCAGAAAATATAGATCGAATTTTAACTCACGTTACGGGGTCTTATATATATATTGTAGGTATAGAACCGTACTTACGAGGACATGTATATACAGGTCCCCACAATAACGTTAACATACCGAGTCCGCATAAACCACCCGCGATCGTCTATATATATAGTATATACAGGTCCCCACAATAACGTTAACATACCGAGACCGCATAAACCACCCGAGATCAGTCTATATATATATATATATATATATATATATATATATATATATATATATATATATATATATATATATATATATATATATATATATATATATATCGTGCTATTCTTCATTCTTCTCCTTTCCTACCATTCTGGCGTCGGTTATCCTGGTTCTCGGCCATCCCTCCCATAAAAAACTGTTCCTCCCGTCATTTGCTTCGTCCTCCCTCCTTTCCTGATGATCAGCACTTCCCCCTTGACCTCTATGCTCTCCTTTGTTCTTCCACGGTTCCCCACCCTCGCCCCGTTGCCCCGTCTCTCAATAATTCCTGGTCTCTTCACAGCTCACCATCATCAGCTCGCCATAAAGAAGCATCTTTCATCTTTACAGAACAGAGGAATAGGGTGATGAAATTCGAACCCTTAACCTTGGCTCCTATTCTATATATAAAACTAAGACACTGTTTGTCTTTCTCGATGCCTGGTCCGAAATCTCGGACCATTCGCTGCGACAGATCCATAAAATGCGCTATATCAATTGCCCTGATACACAAACACTCCTCTTTCACAGATTCTACCCTGATTCCTCTTCCTCCTCTTATCTCTCTTTCCGCTCCAATCCCAAACATCACCCACCGTAGCTGTCACGCTGTCTCTCTGCCTGACTTTTGGATCTTGGCCTGGAACCGAACCTTTTGCCTATCGATTTTGTCTTGACTGAGCGCCTGTGATTAAGGTGGTCCCCGTGACGGGGCTTCGTAGGGCGCTGTAGATATCTCGAGATTACGATTACAATTACGATTACTTCTGTCCAGTCTGTAATTTGTCCAAGAAATGACAGAAGTTGTAAGTCGAAGGTCATGCAATTTAACTAAATATAAATACAATGTAAATGTAAATGTAAATCTCCGAAATTTCTCAGCGCCGCACAAAAAGACTGCGCCAGAGAGACCAGTTTATTCACCGGCGCTATATCAGGTCGGGGTCAATGTACAGTAATAAAGGTACATTTGCATGCCTCAAACAATGTTAGTAGTTTCGCATGCTTCAGAAAGGGATACTTAACCGATCCCTTATTTTACGTAATCGTAATCGTAATCCCAAGATTTCTACAGCGCCCAACGAAAGACACGTCACGGGGACCAGCTTATTCACAGGCGCTCAGTCAAAAATAAAATCGACTGTCAGGCAGAGAGACAGCGTGGCAGCTACGGCGGGTGATGTTTGGGATTGGAGCGGAGAGAGAGATAACAGGAAAAACAGGTTTGCAACGATGAATTAACGTAGTGTAGTTATACATAGCAGAAGTTAAGTACGTTTTGAAGGTGTCTAATATAACTGAGCTTCGTAGTTCACCCCCAGTTGTTAATTAGCATCTTACAGTTGCCAAGGGTCCTTCGTTGACTTCACACACGTTGTTGTTGTCCATGGGTTTAACGACATCTTATGGCAACTAAGGCCGTTGACGTCTTCGATATGAAAATGTTGTTGACATTTTCCATAAGTTCATTTCTTTCTTCTTATCGTTTCCTTTAAGATTTTTGTTTCCGTAGGTAATGTATGTATTTTTTTAAAACTGATTGTAGCACGACATGGAAGAGAGATCAAATGCAGGCGAAGGGGTTTTAGTTGACTGGTTGATGGCACCTTTGTCGACTTCTTGTTGGTTTTCTTCACACCCACTCAATAATCAATTTAGTATAGTCGAGTTTTATTATAGCAGACGCTAAGCACCTTTTAAAGGTGTCTAAAACACATGAACATTTTGAAGTTAATTTTCAGTGTTTAGCGACACCTTACGGCTGCCAGAAAAGCTGACGTCGACCTTAACTTCCTTTTCGTTGAGCAAAATCTGTTTTTGTGTGTGGAAATTCAAAAATGAGCGAAAAATAACGAAGGAGTGAACTGATGATTTAAAAAGGTGACGTTAGCGCGTTTGCCTAGAAGCAGAATTTCAGTTTTCGACGGGTTGAGGAATAGTTCACTGGCCGCTATCCAAGACTGCACCTAAAGAGGGAGATTTAAAGAGAGAGATTTAAGAGATAAAAGAGAGATTTAAACAGGAAATTTTAAAGAGGGAGATTTAAAAGAAAGATTTAAGAGTGAGATTTAAATATGAAGATTTAAAAATAGAGACAGAAGCAGGTTTAAAGAGACATTTAACGATGAAGATATAAAGGTGGAGATTTAAAGACGGAGATTTAATCATAGAAACAGAAACTGACCTAAAAACGTGTCGTCGAAGTTCGTTTCCGAGGCGGCGGAAGTTGTAGGGTCTCCGGGAATTCGC
This sequence comes from Norana najaformis, assembly GCA_964023275.1. Taxonomy (NCBI): domain Eukaryota; kingdom Metazoa; phylum Annelida; class Clitellata; order Crassiclitellata; family Hormogastridae; genus Norana; species Norana najaformis. Next base: position 3,265,132 of record OZ029919.1, read on the forward strand.
TGGAAAACGAGGAAAAGTCCGAAACAGACGAGACAGTAGTTTCGACAGATCATCTCTCTTCTTCCTCTTCTCCCTCTTCTTTAGTTTCTTCTTCTCTCGGTTCAGTTGGCTGCTACGAAGCCTGACGTTTCCGCAGTCTGTCTGCCTCAGCAACCGAAGTCTTTCTGCTTGGAACTGATTGCTCGGTCGTTCGGTCGGTCAGTCGGTCGGTCTGACTGTCGCCCCAGCGGCTGTTCTATTTATAAGACAGACGACACGGGACTGTCACGGGCTATTGCCAACACGAAGTCTGCGATGCTATGAGGGAGAGAGACAGAGACAGAGACACAGAGAGAAAGACACACACAGAGTGCGATGAAAGTGACAGGGAGTGTCAGAGAGAGACATAGAGAGCGAGAGACGGTGTGAGAGAGAGAAGGGAAGAGAGTGAAAGAGAGAGAGATTGAGACAGACAGAGAAACAGAGAAATATACAAAAAGACACAGACCAGCAGAGAGTCGTAGCGAGCGACAGAGACAGCCAGAATACAAGACACAGAAACAGACAGAGAGACAGAAATAGGCAACCAAACAGGAAGACGGACAGTCTGATGAGAGGGAGCAGTACAGAGCAAACAAAGCGCAGGAATCGGTGCGGAACAGCGCAGCCAATACCGATCGCCGAAAAGACATAAAACGAGACCATAATCGACAGACCTTTTCTTGGCCTCAGCCTTCATTTCCAACCGACTGACAGACCAACCAACGGACCGACGAACGCTGATCGGCATAAAATGACGACCATCGGTGAGAACCCTCGAACGAGCGTCAATATTCCGACTAACCAACCAATACCAGCTTCAGCAGCAGCAGCATCTGCGCAGCCGGCAAATCACTTAGCCAGTTCAATGCATATACATGTATATAACCAATGCCCTGTGTATATACGTTAACTATATATATATGTATATATATGCTATATTTTCAATATATTATAATATGATCATAGTACCTTATATATATGTATATATATAAAGCTACATATACATATGAATATATTGGCTGTATGTATTATTTTACATGGTACCCTTATTTATGGTATCATGTATATTACGTACGCGAAACTTAATACAGTGTGTGCATATATATATACACGAAATATACCTTATATCAGTATATCTTATATTGCGAAAGGCTAAAGCATTATAAGGTGAGACTGCTTGAACTGATGATATTGCTCCTAAATGACCTCTTACTGTTTGACCTTGTGACCTCATCGAGCTAAACGTATGCATGAATTTTTTCATCTGACTACGTATTGCCATTGTATAATTTACATAATGTTCCTCACGTCCGGTTTATATATATATATAACTACACGCACATGTAGGCCTTTATGTATATATATATATGTGTGTGTGTGTGTGCGGATGTAGGAGCATTCAGTAGATAAATATTCTGCCTAAAAGTTTAGCAATGTATTTGAACGGCCGAAAGGTGTATATATATATATATTGCCTATAAAAGAGAGAATGAGAGGCAAATGATGACTGATCGATCGATCGATCGATCGATTGATTGGAAGTTGGGGATTGAGGAGCGAGACAGAGAAGGAAGAAATGAAGGAAGGAAAAAAGGAAGGAAGGAAGGAAGGAAGGATGGATGGATTGATGAATGAATGGATGGATGAATGAATTGATGGATGAATGAATTGATGGATGGATATATGGATGGATGAATGGATGGATGGATGGGTGGGTGGATGGGATTAATGAATGGATGGATGGATGGATGGGTGGATGGATGAATGAATGGATGGATGGATGGATGGGTGGATGGATGAATGAATGGATGGGTGGATGAATGGGAGCAACGGACGGCCGGCCGAATGAATCGATGCATGCATTGATATACATATATCGTTACACATGCATATATACAGACATACATGCATGTATAGCTGAACATCATATGAGTGTCATTGTCTTTGATGACGCCGACGATGACGATGAAAGGGTTTACAACCTTTTCACGGAAACGAATCGCTTCCCCCCGCCAGACGAAGACCCTTGATGCGCAGTTAGATGGCAACGGGCGAACATCGGTGGCGCTACATAAACTAATTGTCCGGTTCAATGACCACCGTCGTCTGCTGACCGACGATTCGAGAACGGATTCGGGCAAACAGAACCGGAGAACGGTCCATCGAGAACATTCCCCGAATCGTAATCGTAATCTCTAGATTTCGAAATGCGCTACTCAAAAGCTAAGCGCAGGCAGTAGCGCAGGTCCTTTCTGAATACTGGAGTGCGTGTATGTACATGTATGTATGTATTTGTTTATGTATGCGTGTATGTACGTATGTATGTATGTATACATGTATGTATGAATGAATGCAGGTATGTATGTATGTATATATGTGTGTACGTACGTATGTGTGTGTGGGATTGTATGCATGTGTACAGGACTGTATGTGTGTCTGTACGTAAGTATGTATGAATGAATGCAGGCATGTATGTATGTATGTATGTGTGTGTGGGATTGTATGTTTGTGTATAGGACTATATGTGTGCATGTAAGTATGTATGTAAGTATCTATACATACCTCCATAAATACATACGTATACACATACAGGTATACACATACATGCATGCATGCATACATGTACATACATACTTACATACATAGATAATAAATACATACATACATACATAGATAAAGAAATACATATATACATACATAAACAAATACATACATACATGTACATACATAAAAATATGTATCCATTCCTCTTTCCTGCGACGCAATACGAGTTGTATCAATTATCGTTAATAATCAAGTAAGTGCGTATCGCTAATTCGGTGTCAAAAGGGGCCTGATCGAGGGCGCCCTCTTCGTGGCGCCCCAGGGCGTCTAAGAGGATCAGAGGTCGGTGGGGACGGTCAGAGGGGTGGGTGAAGTGGGCGACGTCGGCATTGTCTGCCTCGTCGTTGCGTTTGGTGCTTCTAACAACCCCTGAATGGGTACGAACGTCTTGAGCGATGAATTAATTGGGGACTGTGTAGTCACAGACTCTCTTAACTGGTTCTAATTAACTAACTAAGATGACGATTATGAACTTCGAATTAAGGTACAAATATCCAAGGTGTTTCTCCGTACCCAGGCTTTTGTAAAATGTACCTAAACATTTTATATAGCGCATTTTTAGGACCTCTCAAAAACGTCTGTGTACGTGTCCTAACTTCCAAAGCAAGGTCTCGACACAGCAGACACCATTGTCGCCAAAACACCCGTGGCTTATTTCAGAGGTTTGAATCTCGGGCTAGCACGGTCCGTACACGGGGACCTTAAATGGCGTGGCGCCCATTAAAAGGGGCAATGTTGGTGAAGGATCTCACCCGATTAATTCATTGCAAAATGAGCAGGGTCGAGGCCAAACGGTCGCTTTAGAAAAACGCGTAGACCTATTACATTTACATTCTATTCGCTGATACAGTTTGTCTACCGGTCAAGCAGTTAATGTGGCCTCTAGCTAGACAACAACACAATGCAATATAACACAATACAATAGAATACAAATACTATTGAATTCAACTGAATGTCATACAATACAGAGGATTGGAATGCAACTGAAATTTGATATTGCCCCAACATAAATACATGGACCTACGTGCAAATAGCCCTACATAGGCCTACATTTGCCGGGCCTATCCTTGTGCCTTTGCGAGTTTTTTAAACGCGCTATATAAATGTTCAGATATGTATACATAAGACTTACATGCTGAGTGTACAGGTCCATAAATGTAAGTATTGAAAATATAAATGTATAACATTGTATATATATATGTATGTACAACATGTATAACACACATAGATAATATATATATATATATGCTATGTGTATATGCTATGAATGTGTAGCTTCGTATATATATATATATGCATATATATATATATATCAATTAAACATTTGTGTGATTATAATGACCATAGGATAATGTGCTTAAAATATGTATGTATAACATTGTGTATATATATAACATGTATAACACACATATATATATAACATATGTATATATGTTATGTATGCATAACCTTGTATATATATGCACATATACATATGCACATATATATGCATATATATATAATTAAACATTTATGTTCTTATAATGACCATAGAATAAATATTTCTGATGATTCTTAGGTCCTTGCTTCCATCTTCTCAATCCAGACCCCTATAATTGTCTGAATCGGCGCAGTTTAAATGAATGCCTGCATTGTTGGCACCCACCGCCTCTCCTCTCTCTGGCCCCAGGGTTCAGACGAAAGCCCCCTGGCAACCGAAGAGGGAGCGAGGGAGGCGCTTCGTTATGTGAGGATCCTACGAAACGAAAGCTTCCGTCTTATCGGGAACGGACGGCGTGTGTTATAAACAAATCGTGCAAGACCCGAGTGCAGAAAACACCCCGGGTCCCAACCGTACGCACCCTTCTCGGTCTGCACGGCTTTCGTATGGGCCCCTAGGGCGCTTCGCTCTCTCCTTACCAGGCACCAGACTATCACCCTGTTATGAGGATTACAAACCGCGTAGAAACGCAGTTATATGGACGATTGTGTGTGTGTGCGCGCGCGCGTGTGTGTTTGTGTGTGTATACAAGTACACAAGTTCTTAGTAGCCTAATGCTCAAAGTTAATGCTTTAGGAAAAAGGGGGGAAAGGGGTTAGGTCGACTTCATCGGATCTGGCAGCCATGAGATGTCGACTAGATAAACTCTGGAATTAACAACCAAAATGCGCAGAAGTCTTAGACACCTTTTAAACGCGTTCCTCTTCAGCTATGTATATTTCAGCTGCGTCAAATCCTTGGATAGGTTTCTTGTGTGGAAGGTTCTTGTTATAATTGTTTTCTGAGGCAACCATAAAACGACCCGTAACACGGGTTATTACTTGAAAAGTGTTCAGCGATTTTAATCACCTTTAAAACGCTTTCCTACTTTGCTATTTATGCTTCTTTTGTACTATTTATGCTATATAACTCCGCCACTGTCATGTTTGGAGGTAGTGCCAGTCCCGAGCCTGGATAAAGGAGGAGGGCGACGGCAACGGCCTTTGATGTCATAAGCTGTCGTTAAACTGAGGAACTACTTATGTATATATTTATACAACCTCTTCAGATAAGAACACAGCCACTGCCTTTAAGCGTGTAGTGCCAGTCCCAAGCCTGGATAAAGAAGGAGGGCGGCGTAAACGGCCTTTGATGCCGTAAGATGTCGCTAAACATTGGACCTACTACTCGTCAGATACATGTTTGCGTTTCTTGGTGTGTGGGTAAGGTAAGGTTGCTGTCAATGGCTTGATGAACCTCTCAATACTATTTAAGGTAAGGTCGAAGTCAAAGGCTCGGGTAACCAAAAGATGTCGCTTACACTGAATAATACTACAAAATCGTCAGTTGTGCTAGACACCTTTAATACGTGTTCCGCTTCAGCTATAATTATATGTTTCACTGGCATAATAAAAAAATAAAGCCACTGCCTTATTTGGGGATAGTGCCAGTCCCAAACCTGGATAAAGGAGGAGGGCGACTGCAACGGCCTTTGATGCCATAAGCTGTCTTTAAACTGCGGAACTACTACTACTAACAAGAATAATTTGAGGTACGGTGGAGGCTAACGGCCCTGACAGCCACAAGATGTCGTTAAGCACTGGACAGGCAATAATACTAAGTCCTCAGTAGCGTACGCATCTATTTAGTCTGGGCCGACCTGCAGGGTAATTGAGGGGTCGGGGACAGCGAACCTCCTAACGCTTAGCATTCTGGGGACAGTCGTAAGCTCCTTCTGGAGCCCCAGAAGCAAAAGCATTTGATCAAATAAAGCAGGTCAGGAATGGAATACGTGAAATCAGCCTCTGTTGTGCAAAGAGCAGTCACCGATCGTAATTGTAATCGTAATCTCGAGATTTCTACAGCGCCCAACGAAAAGCCAAGTCGCGGGAACCAGCTTATTCACAGGCGCTCAGTCAAAACAAAATCGATGGGCGTACGCCTCTCTAAGTTCTTCATACTACTGCAAAATTTAATCCAACAAAAACTGCCACAAAGCAGCAGCTAACAAGTCAACAATTAGAACAGTTTACCAGACATTAGCAGTGCAAACTACAACTTATAAACTGATAGAAACCCACAAAGTATATACTGCACGTCGTCCAGTCATGAGTCAACCTGGTCGGCGATCGTTGTGCTCTTTTACTCATGGGGATATGCATGCGCCTCGCTTCCAAGTGGGCAAAGAACAGGAAAGTCGTTAAATCTAAGGCAAAGAAAATGGGAAGTGATTAAATGGCGGGAAGCGGTCGAAAGACGTTGGAAGTGTTGAAAACTCGGCTAGAAAATTTGTGAATACTGAAAACTCGAAACTAGGAAATCGCTCCAAAAAGTGGCGACGACTTTCGAAAGATCATAATAAATTTAGCTACTTAAAACGAGTTTTTTGGTCCTGAAAGTCTCCATGACTTTAAAAGGTCGTTTAAAATTTTCCACCATACCTCGACCATGGTAAATTTGCCCCCCCCCTCTCAATTCCCGAATCCCCTAGTGGTTCTTTCTACACTCCGTGCGATTAAACGCAAGCCCGAGATTTTACAGCGCTCAAAGAAAGCTAAGTCGCAGGAACCACCAGCCATCGGAAAACTACATTAAGTGGGGTAAGTTTAACTCCAATAACGCCCCCAATTTCACATTCGAATGATTTTAACCTTAGATAAAGGTTACACAGCGGGCCGCTTTGCGCCTCAGATTCCGAAATCGTTTTTAATTTGACATTTACAACCAGTGATTAGCTACTGGTGAATTCATTTTAAAATGAACAGGGTTGTAGCCAAACGGTCGCTATACAAAAAGATGTAGGCCTAGGCCTACATTTACATTGGCTAAAGCGTACTTCAAGGCGCCACTTTGGATGAGGATATCGGTTTCCATATCGAAAGTGGCTATAGTTCAGAGACTTGAATCTCGGGCTAGCACGGTTCGTGGTGAAGGATCTCACCCGATAAATTCATTGGAAAATGAGCAGGGTCGAGGCCATACGGTCGCTATAGAAAACATTTACATCTACATTTACATACGAATCGAAATTGTTGATACAGGTCTCTGCTGATCGTTTTCAAAATCAACCCATAAACAGTGACGCCGTCCAAATCCGCGACAGAAATTAAATCGCCGTAAAAAGGGAAATTGTGTAATTACTGCGCGTCGTTAAAAACTCTCCCTAAACTATGCTGTAAATATTATATCTTGCCTAAACTGTCACAATACATAGAGGATGGCTTGAGTCATTAATCTGGGCCATCAAAGGGTGTAATGACGAATTGGGCCCCAGCAGATTAAGTTCCGGGCCCTGCGGATGCGTATGAGTAAACACTGGTGCGACGTCTTTATTGTTTTTCCGGGTTTTAATCCGCCATTTACTCAGAACTATTTTCGCCGAAATCTTGGAAGCGGTTTATGATTTTTTCCACGACGACGTTGATGATGATGACGACGACGACGACAGTAATTAAAATACCAGCAGGAGATTGCATTCCTCTTTATACCTATTACGAAGAGGTAATATCACAAGATGAGGTAATATCACAGAACTCGTTGTGGTATATACGGGGACGCGTTATGTGGTATTTATAAAGCTGGTATGGTATATGAAGTAGGCCTAGGCCTACTATTGCACTCGATCAATCGACGCTCTGACTCTTGTTGTCCTTCCTATCAGAACAGTGTCGCGGTCTAGAACATTCTCAGTAACTGTTGCTGGTCCACAGAGTTGGGCTCTCGGAGGTTCGACCCCAGAGCTTTGGAATTCGCTGTCAAGTTCTTTCCGTTTGGTCAATTCCTAGATATCATTCAGATCTAAAGACTCGTCTGTTTCAAGTTGCTTACCCACCGTAGCCTGGCTTCTGGTTTCTTTGACCTATAGGAATTCGACCTGGCTTCTTCAATAGACTGATTTTGGATGGCGATTTTGACTCGAAGCAACCATCGCAGATGCCTTAGGCATTATGATAACGGCATTAGAAGTCTTTAGATTAGATTAGATTAGATTATAGGGCTTAGTGAGGGATATTAAGTCGAGATGAATATTATGACCTGATACGGCATAAATAGGCAGACCGGCATTGTGGATACTTTTTTCTCCCCCCTCAGTGTTTCGCAGGCGCCTGAAGATTGTATTGTTTAAAAGTGACTTTACTTTTTCGGGTCGGAAGCACCTCTGTTGAGTTTATCCTCTAAGAAGCGCTTTATAAATCTCAATTTACAATTACGATTCTACTCAATCGCGGTCTTGTTTTTCGGGTTGGGAGCAACTGTGCGGAGTTTTCTCGAAGATGTGCTTTCTAAACGTGTACTTACGATTTCAACACCGGCTTGATTAGCTACAGTATACGCGAACCTCAAGGTGCCTCTGTGCGTGAGGATGCCGGTTCGCGTCCCAGTCGTGGCCTATTTAAGAGATTTGAATGCGGAATGAAACGGACATATGGATTGAGAAATATTGTGAGGCATTTTTGTCCATCCCCAATGATTCTTTGGGGTCGGAACTTGATTTCTGCATTGGAGCCAACATGAAATGGAAAACTTGCTTTTGAGGCAGGTAACGCGTATAAGGCGCCTGAAGACTGTACTGTTTAACAGTGATTTTACTTTTTCCGGTCGGAAACACCTCTGTTGAGTTTATCCTCTAAGAGGCGCTTGATAAATCTCAAATTACAATTACAAAATTACAATTACAAGGAACAGCTTTGGTGACTGCGATGTCGATAAAACCAAGGCAGTGTAAATCACAGTTTTCAGCAAAGTGACGCTAACCTGGATATTTTAAATATTCCTGACAGGTAAATAAAGATAGACTTTGAAATATTAATGTCGTGGACTGTTCCAATCTGTTTTAACGACAACAAGACTGGACGGCCGAGTCCATTCAAGGAATCAGAGGCCCCAGGGTGAGTGACTCTCTGACCTCTTCTCTTTGGGCCCGCAAACCGGATCAGATAAACGTTAAATCACTGGGATTATGCTAATGGAAACAAGAAGCCATTTTGTAAAGGTAATTTGAGCGTCTGTGGCGAAATCCATTTAGCCATACTAAACTTAATGGGCATCGTTTATTCAGAGTACTAAAAAGCGGGGAAACAGCGCCCCGGAACAAAAAAATTAGGGTGCTGGTCCTCCGGTGCCCTCCGAAATTACGCCTATGCTTATTTTACTTCTTTTCTTACTGCATAACTTATCCCTATCTTCTCTAGTACTATCCATCGTATAGCCGTCACACGTACTATAGTAGTAATAATACATTAACACTAATAATAATAATAATAATAATAATCCATTAATACTAATAATATAGGGAAAACTGGTCTTTCACGCTCCCTCTGAAGCGGCACCTTCATTTCAATGAAGTAGAAGACGAATCAGAGGGAATCCAACATTAGTCTTACTTAAATTTTAACTTGAGACCTAGAGAGATAGTATAGCCTACAACTGTTTAGTCTAAACGCCGACTGGTTTGAACTTTAGCCTATAAAGACCTAAATAATGGCCTAAACGCCTAATAGCCTAAACTTTAGTCTAAAGACCAATTAGTCATGGGGCGTAACTTCAAATTTCGACCCACCGCAGTATTACTCAAATAGGTCCCCCGGAGCCTGTTCGTACTTCATCAGACTCGTAGCAGGTCCCTCTCTTTCCGTTTTGGGCCTAGTCCCTACCCCCTAGTTGCCTGCCCATAATTACGCCACTGTATTTGCCTATAGGCCCTAGTTTAAAATCGCAGTAAGTCCAATTACCCAGTAGAAACAGTCAAATGTTCTGTCTTTATTACGAGCAACATAGAAAAGTCCATGGAAGCCTACAACGATCTGTATGTCTACATTTATGTCCAATAATCTAACAGACCAGACAACTATGCTCGTCGACAGCGGAGAAGTGGTAAAGGAAATCTAGTACCTACATTGGTTAAAGCGTACGTCAAGGCCTGACACACTGACGTCACAATCGTCGCCATGGTAGCTCAGCTGGCCTGGTTAGCTACATTGGTTAAAGCGTACGTCAAGACGCCTCTTCGCTCGACACACACTGACGTCACAATCGTCGCCATGGTATCTCAGCTGGCCTGGTTAGCTACATTGGTTAAAGCGTACGTCAAGACGCCTCTTCGCTCGACACACACTGACGTCACAATCGTCGCCATGGTATCTCAGCTGGCCTGGTTAGCTACATTGGTTAAAGCGTACGCCAAGACGCCTCTTCGCTCGACACACACTGACGTCACAATCGTCGCCATGGTATCTCAGCTGTCCTGGTTAGCTACATTGGCAAAAGCGTACGTCAAGACGCCTCTTCGCTTGACACACATTGACGTCACAATCGTCGCCATGGTATCTAAGCTGGCCTGGTTAGCTACATTGGTTAAAGCATAAGTGAAGGTGCCTCACGGACTGACACACATTGAGATCACAATCGTCGCCGTGGTATCTCAGCTGGCCTGGTCAGCTACATTGGTTAAAGCGTAGGCCCTACGTCAAGGCGCCTCTGTACCCGAGGATGCCAGTTCGCATACCGACCATGGCTATATTTCAGAGATTTAAATCTCGGGCTAGTACGGTTCGTACACGGGGACCTTAAATGGCGAGGCGCCCATTCGAAAGGGCAGCGGTGGTGAAGGATCTCACCCCATTAATTCATTGAAAAATGTGAAATGTCGAGGCCACACAGTCGCTATAGAAAAACTTGTACATTCACATTTAGCAAAGTTGCCTTTCTTCCAAAAGTCCACTAAGGGTTAATCAAATCTCATTTATGCTCAAGTAATAATTTAAAACTTAAATTCAGTGCAAAACAAAATACTAATGGAATAAATAACAAAATCACGAAAAAGTTGCAGTTTACTAAAAAAAAAACACATCCAGAAGCTGAAACCAAAATTTATCAGCAATACATGTAAATCGATGGAAATAAACTAACTCAGTGTAACTTGCGTAACATTGTAAATACGTAATCAAGTAATTTAGTTAAGTAACTCAGAAGAAATGAAACATACATAAACAAATGCTAATGCATATATATACATAATTAATATTATAATATACATATGAAACGTATATATATAATATTTGCATATACATATATATGCAATGCATAATTAATATATAATGTACACGTGTAGCTCATACATACACAGTAACACAGATATATATTATATTGTACCCAGTAGAAAAAAAACGGAAAAAATTCTAATCATATTGTTGCATGGTTGAAGTTGCTGGTACAGCCTGTTCCCAACATCTCTACTGCACCTCTACCTAAAACTGTTGTAGTATTGCAATGTGCTTCAACTTTGCATGTATTGAGAAACTGGTCCATTTGTCTGTTCGTCTGTCTCTACACGTCCGTCCTAAGCGTAACCTGGACTTTTCAGTACCTGCAAGAGCTTAGTCATGGCTACCAGCTTATCCACAGGTGCTTAGTCAAGCACAAAAATCAGTAAGTCGAGTTCCAAAGGTTTGGCAGGAAGACAGACAGATTACGGTGGATGGTGTTTGAAGTTGGAGCAGCATGAGAGTCAGAATCGGATTTTTGGAAAAGTCTTTCGATCCAATCATCTATCCTGCACTTCAGCTTAAAGATCCTTCAACTCTTAAATCCAGAACGAGTATAACATGATCAATTGATTAATTTACTTTAACCAGTTCTTTGATTTTCTCTTTAACATTAATCAAAATAAACAGAACACTGTTGAGGTTAATTTATACTGGCAAACAGCATAGAAAATGCCACTGTCTGAAACAATCATAAATAACAATACTTTTAGTTGTAGTAGCAGTAGCACATGGTAGCAGTAGCACATGGTAGCAGTAGCACACGGCAGCAGTAGCACATGGTAGCAGTACGACATGGTAGCAGTAGCACATGGTAGCAGTAGCACATGGTAGTAGTAGCACACAGTAGTGCTAGCACTTGGTAGTGCATATAGTAGCGATAAAAAATAATTCCTTGGATAAAGAAGGAGATAAAAGTAACAAAATTAATTCTCACATCAGAGGAAAACAGTACAGCCTAATTTTGCATCTTAAAATTGCTCAACGATTCTTAGTGACTGAAAAATATAAATAGCATGAACAATATTAACAATAATAATTAATAAAATTCATTATAATAATTATAATCCAAAGGAGAACAAGGCCTGTTTTGCTAAACACATTCTTTATTCTACAGACATATCATTTGATTCTTCTATGATAACACTACATTCAGCAATACATCGACATTCAAACACATTAGTGCCAATAAGTGATAACAAGAAACTAGAAATCTTTAATCGTTTAGCTCCATCATGAAGAACATCCACAAGTAACATTTTAGAGCTCTTCATTTCTTCAGCAACCGGGACGATGGAAATAAAACAACCAAAAAAATGACAGGTCTTTCAACACTAACCTTTTCTTAAACTTAACCAAAGACAAATACAAAAACAAGTCAAAATCTCTTGGAAGAATGCAACTCAAAATGACAAAATCTCTGACAAGCAAAATGATCGCTGGAATCAACAACAGAAAAATGACTTCAAACTCAGACAGAGTGAATAAACACATGACTAAAATGCATACAAAATAATGACACAGAAACTCAGGCAATACTTAGACTATTAGCTAATGAATTAATTCACTAAGCCTGGACCTTTTTAGCTCCTCAGAAAGCTGCATTTAAGTAAGCATTAGTGACTATTGAACTAACGTCTCTAGTAGTATACGTTATATCATTCCGCAGCGACAAATATGACCACACCAAGAGGAATATACAGGAAACATTGAAGCAAAAAGAGAATGATATAAAAATGCATCCAAAAGATGAACTGGAATAGGTTCAGCAGTTGCTGACAAATCTATAAACAAAAACAACAAAACACTCAATAAAACTAAGTCATTCAATTGTTACCCAATAATATTAATCAATTGTTACCCCAATAATATTAATCATCATCGTCATCATCATCACCTGCTGCCCAACTCTTGGACGCTGACCTGGAACCAAACCCTTCTTGCCTATCGATTTTGTTTTGATTGAGCGCCTGAGAATAAGCTGGTTTCTGTGACTTAGCTTTCGTTCAGTGCTGTAGAAATCTTAAGTTTACAATTACGATTACAACCATCATTATCATCGTCATCATCATCAAACTCATCATCAGTGCTTTGCATAGAGGTGTATAAACAAATGTGTGACCTTTACCTTTATGCTTCAAACGAGTTCTAGCAACTGAATGACTTTAATTTTTAATGAGTATTTTGTTGTTTTTGTTTATAGATTTGTCAGCAACTGCTGAATCTATTCCAGTTCATCTTTTGCACGTATTTTTATATCATTCTCTTTTTGGTTCAACGTTTCCTGTATATTCCTCTTGGTGTGGTCATTTTCTAGAAGTGTTTCTAGAGAGGTGTGCAAACGATTATTACCTTTACTTTTATGCACCTGAGGAGATTACACAGAAGCATATGAACAGGTGTGTTACCATTACCTTCATGCTGAGGAGCTTCTATTGAGGTATGTAAACAAGAGTGTTAACCTTTACTTTTATTAAACTCACAGCTTTTAAGGAACAACTTACCTCAAAACAACGGTTCCTAGGTGGAACATTCTTTTTGTTCCATGACTTAATCAGTTCCAGATCTTTCCGTGTGGATCTCGATCTTCTCGACCGAGAGGTCAGGGTTCATCTCCGTGACAGCGAAAATTGCATCAGCAAGTGCCTAACATATCGCAGTTAGAAATGAACATCTCAGTAAATCGATTTTTAAGCATAAAATTAAATACTAGTCATCATAATCACATCTTCACAAAAAAATCACCAGAACAATCACCATCGTCATCATTCTTATAACTATAACTGCCCTCATCATAACACACAACATTTTTCATCTATTAATCACTCTTCTCCTCATTCTCCTCCTCCTCCTCCTTCTCCTCCTCCTCCCATCATCACCACCACCACCATCATCTTTTTTGAATTGCTCTTAATAGGCACTATTCAAATGTCTCGATACACAAATGCAGACATACATACATACGTATGTATGAATCTAACAAGTTCATGTATGTATGTATGTACTTACTCATGCATGTACATATGTACTTGCATAAATACATTTATACATAAATAAATACACACATACATAAATACACATATACACACATGCACAGCTGCTGCAAATACATACACAGATACATACATACATACAAATACACACATACATGGGTATCTTTATTTTCACCAAATCTCAACACCATCATCATCAGCATCTTCACTGCTGTAATCTTCACCATCATCCATAGTCACCATCGTCACCTGCAGTGATCCTCGTTGCTCCTACCTTGTCGTGATCGAAATCGTCTTCTTTGGTACCTGAGACAAACATCTTCTTATCGACTCTTGTCTCCATCAGTCCGTTTTTCTCCATCTTGTGCTGTGATTTCAAACACATCCCACGATTACCGTGATTTCCAGTCTTTCTTTTTCTGAGCATTCGTTGTTAGTTAGAAACTGTTCTCCTTTGCCAGGGCTGGGCCAGGAGTGCATCTGGGTATACAACTTGAAGGGGCGCTATATAAATGCTCTGAATGAACGAATGAATTTGAAACGGACAATCTAAAATTTCTATCTGCAATTCCATGAATACGTTTTGAAGCGATAGCACCACATACTGCACAGTATGCAAGAGATACTTAAAAGGCATACATACTAAGTTATAAACTATAATTTGTAATACCACACTGGATGAGGGATAACAGAGGAAAGACAAAGAACAGAGAACAACGTAAAGGCCAAATAGTGAAAATAGGGTGGGTGTTCATTTCCTTTTCTTTAGGCCACTGAGCCGGCAAAGAACAAACCCCAAGGTCCTGGACACAGGGCCAGCACATCACAGGACTTGTCGTTTACTTCCAAGCTTATACTGACAGAGGAAAACACCTTGCCCTGGATTATTACAGAGTCCCTTCAACATGCTCGAACCCACAAACATTAGGTGGCAGACCCAGAGCACTGACTTAACAGACCAGAAGAATGGTGTCGTTGAATTTCTGGACCTTTCCAAGAACAGGCTACCATTCACCACAGACCTCAACAAAATAAATCAACCACATACCTCAGTTACCGTGGTCCCGTCTGGTCCACGGTAGGTCTTAGTGGTAGTCCTAGTGGTAGTGGTGATTGTGTAGGGGCTCCACCTGTCACGATCCGAGGGATCGATTCCATGCTGCAAATGATGATCTTCCTGGTACGGAGGCAGGTCTTCGTCTCCTTCTGATGGCTACAGAAGAACAGTTAAGACAAGGTAAGTGCCTTTGACAGGCTTTTAAAGGTTCTATATAAATATCCAGATCAATACATGGTCTACATACGCACATACATACATGCATACAAACATACAGACAGACAGACAACCACTTCAAACTGCCTCTTGCAGTTTGCTTAAGCGACCACTTCTTCATTGTAAGTCCAAGTGCCTACATAAATGCATGTAAGTACTTAAGTACACGTTTAGCTATACTGAAGTAAGTACCTGAACCTATACATCCATGTACCTAAGTACATGTATCTGCATACATACCGAGGTCAGTAAATGTACCTATGCATGACGTACTTACCTCAGTATGCATTTACCATTTTACTTAACTGTGTAATAGATCTTAGCGTGCAGTTACCTCGTGGTATGGTCCGACGTGGCCCCTAGTAAACAGGTTGCCATGTTTATCGAAGACAGGTCCCTTGTGCATCGGCCTCACTGGATTTCCCTGGCTATCAAACAAATCTTCGAGGATTGGCTTTCCATATTTGCCATAGACCGGTCCCTGATGTCCTGGTGTTATGCAACTTCCGTATTCGTCATACAGTTCCTTGGGACTCTGAGCGATGACACTCCCGTTTTTGTCATAGACCTGTCCCTCGTAGCCAGGACGGATGGCATTCCCAAAACCGTCATAGAGTTCGTCGGTGCTTGGGGCAATGGGGGTTCCATACTTTATGTAGATTTGCCCCTCGTGGGTTGGTTTCATTGGGTATCCGTACTTGTCGCAGAGCTGAATGCCTTGTGGAATGTAGCCAGGACCATGTCCGCTGTATGGACTCTTAGTGTACAGCGCCTGGGTGTAGTCCGGATGGGTGGGACTTCCGAGAAGTGAAACCTGCGCCTCCTAAAATCAGGGTTTTTACAAAGGGTCAGAATGAAAATTATGGTAAGGTAATGTTACGCACCCTCACCGGCTCCACAAGACTCTAAGGACAGCTACTTTAATCTAGTCCACAAACCACAAAAAACTACAGGAAAATGTACAAAAAACTGCAGAAAAACCTACATAAAAAGCTACAGTAAACTACAGAAAAACCTGATGAAATCCTAAGGATTCAGTTGAATTTTTGAGTTTTTTGAGTTTTTTCAGTTTATTCCTCACAAAGGCACTGATGTTTGCACATAAGCATTTAAGTATTTATTTATGTACATATATATGCAGACTACGTAAGTAGGAACATATGCCAGCATGTATCTGTACATTTATACAGCCACTGTTAAGAACCTCACAAAGGCACTGAATACAAGGCTATCAAAATGAACTAAACAAGTGATATAGAAACCTTGAAAGATCGTTCTGCCCTCGTGGTGTTGGAATCTCTGACAAGTGGATTGATTATCCAGCACAAAAACCAATAGACAACACTAATGACAACAGCAATGCAACACCGTATCAAAAAAACAACAGTTGTCAATACTAACATCATGCCTGTTGTATTGCTGCCTCTCAAGACTGCTCATCTGACGGTCATCTT
Organism: Norana najaformis; assembly: GCA_964023275.1. Taxonomy (NCBI): domain Eukaryota; kingdom Metazoa; phylum Annelida; class Clitellata; order Crassiclitellata; family Hormogastridae; genus Norana; species Norana najaformis. The sequence continues at coordinate 3,281,979 of OZ029919.1, forward strand.
CGATGGCTGCATAAGGTACAACGCCCCTCTTTCGAGTCTTCAGGTCGAGGGTTGCAGTCCTTGATTCATCTGAGGAGATGATCTGCTCTGTTCTTTCAGTGCTGTAGCTCGGTCCTACGAAGAGAATCACCAGAAACTAACTTATAGAGACTGCTTCTTTAAAAAACTGGAAAAACTGTATTCAAATGAATCCTAAGGCTTTTGCCAGATTTTTCATTAGCTTTTCCTGTAGCTTTTCTATAGTTTTCCTGTAGTTTTTCTGCAGTTTTCCTATAATTTCCTGTAGTTTTATCTGTAGTTTTTTAATAGTTTACTCTGTAGTTATTTCTTTCTTTAATCTTTCTTTTCAAGACCAAATTTTGCTGGCAGTCTCTTGAAGCAGTGCATTTGCATATAAACTCATTTCAAATTTAGCATTGCTGATCAGTTTAAACTCAGGGGCAGATCCATGATATAAAGATAGAGGCACAAAGTAATAACGGGATCTGGGATGGCATAACGAGGAAAAGTATCAAGGAAAACATCAGTCTGCTAATTTGGGGCATACCACGGGCACACCCAGAGGTAATTGATCCAGTCATGCACCCTACTTGATTTGGGGGTACAACTCGAAACCTTTGATACTAGCTCTAAGTCTGAGAACTAAAGAAAAAATTGTTAAACAAGTTCCACTATGGCTGGTTTAAACCTGGACCACAGTAAAATATATGGACTGCGTTCCTCAATTCCTGGATCCCCTAGGGGGCAGTGCCAGTATTTATCTTATGCTCCTCTGAATCCAACACTTAAAGGACTGGCAGCAATTGTGGTTGTCCAATTGTTAGATCGCTGTCTTCAAGCACATAGACACTTAATATAGCGCCTTTTAATACCTTTCAAGAGCACTGTGCTTGCTGGCCTAAGTGGCATAAGAGTCAATCAAGAACAAAGGTTCACCTGCAAGCAGAAAATTCTTCAGTCTGATAACTTACCTTAATTTACCCTATCTCACCACACAAATGTACTAAACACAGTGCGTTACTGCTACAGAAGTTTTACTCTTAATAGCAACCAATTACACCAACATTCTGTGCTCAGGAAAGCTCCACCACAGAGGCATATTTAGCAGTTTGCAAATCAAATAACGAAGCAAACTTCAAATAAGAAAGAGGAAATCAATGTGCAATAGGAAGGAGAACAACTGAGCTAACTACACCATAGGCTGGTTCGAGAACAAGCAGTCAACAAATGGGGAAAACATACACTGAAACAGAAAAACAATTTGATACAAAGGAACCGAAATAACCATTCACTGGGGGAGGGAAGGCACAGAGAAAAAATCCTAATGTAGGGGATGAAACGAGCGAGATGAACCATTCCTAAACTGAATCAAAATTATGCACCTGTAGCACTCCACAAATATCAAAAAGACAAAACTCATCGTGTAAAAATGGCATGCATTTTTCTAGGAAACTTTACAGAAAGACTGGAAGGAAAATGGCACAATAATCTAAAGAAACTGAGTCTTCAAGGACGAAAATGGAAAAATGAACCAAAATCTTTGCATGCTTATCAACAATTTAACGAAGAAACTCCCAAGTATCTATAAATAGCAAAGCAGGATTGACCAGCCAATCAGGTTTCACCAGTTCACCAAGACATTCTTACAACAGATGGCATACCAGAACTTTTTGTAATCCTACGTTACACGATGTCTTGTATTGTAACAGAATGCCCTACATCATCAACAGCATTTAAACCAGAAGCCAAAATAAAGGCACCACATTAACAGTTAGTTTAACGTGATTAATGCAATGTATTGTTCAATGTAATTTACTGTTTAATTGCAAAACTCTAGTATAATTCAGGTATATTTGGAATTAATTTAGCTATTTTGAATGCAGAACATACCCAGATTATCATTAGTATTAACACTTTAAAAAGCATAAATCATCATTAATACTTTATAAATTAATATTAATATTTTATTAGTGCTTTAAAATGCATCATTACCATTAATGCTTTTAAAAGGTACTAATACCTTTAATGCTTTATAATAATCAGTGCTTTAAAATGATTAAAAGAGTTCTGATATGCCACCAGTTTGAAGAGATTTTCAAATACAAGGGTGAAAGATCGGGGTAAACAGACACCTGAAAAACAATTTGGAGTAGGGGTGGGTTTGGCAGGCAGTGCAATACAGAAAATATTCAAAAGTTTAGAACCAATCATAATGAATTAAAAGACAATTTCATGATTTCAAATTACCAAGCAATGGTTCTGACGCGGTCCTAGCGCCTCCTAGATGAAAGAAAAGAATAGATCAGTTCCTTTAAGCTCACCCCAAGAGGCAGTCAGTGATGGATTCAAAGTGTTACCGACTTCATTTTTTTGGCCTTGGTGTACAAGGCAGATGGCCAGACTGATCGATAACAATGCTACAGAAGCTATTGTTATTAGAATAGATGCATGCTATATCAAAAGATACAACAAAATGTAGTCAAACATTTCGCTAAAAATGTTCGAATACTCATATGTTGCACGTATCTTTACACATGTTTGATTACATCACTTGTCAAAAAACTCCCCAAATAACATTCCCAACCCTGCAGAACGTTTTCCCAGCAGAAAGAACATCGCAATGTTTGGCTTTTAACATTCTTAGTACAGAACAAGAAGAACATTCTTTAAGATTGCCCAAGAGGCAGCCACGAAGTGAAATATTAGCGAATCCATTTTCTCGGCCTTGGCATACAAAGGTCAGGGTCCTCTCTCTTACCGTCTGATCTTTCCACTGATAGTGTGTCATCGACGAACTCATTTTATAGCCGAATTCGCTAGAGGGCAATAGTGAAACACAAATCTTGGAATATCTTTCTTACGAAAATTTGAAACCCCGACTGTTTCGGTCAACAGTTCAACATGCTAAGCACTAGACTATTTTATACCCCATTCTTAACTGCTACTAAGCGTAAATTATTTCAGCTGGTCAGATTATTCCCTCAAAATCCTTGGACTAAAAGCTTACAGAACCCCTACAAGGATTTGAATATTTTCCTTGCAAAAACTAAACAACACTGACTTTCCAAAACAAAAACGCTAAGTCTGGTTCAGCAAAAAGAAATTAGCCGGACAGAAGAGTTTGTTTACAGGAATATAAGAGAAATGTATTGCCATTTAAAAAATTGAAATCAGACAAGATGCTGCCTGCGCAAAAACAAAAACGAATTACGTGGACAGTTTCAATCAGCCATCTTTATTATTTCAAATAGTTTACATTTTTAAATATTACGAAAACCAGGTACTTTACAAAGCAGGTTTACACTGAAAATAAACTTACATATAGCTATAGTTATATAATGTGCTTAATTGTATCTATCTGGTAAACCATCTAGACTTCATGCCATACAACACGACAGGAAAGTCGACTGCAGAGCCTGCACGCATGGCACTTGACGCAAATCGATTCTCTTGTTGTATGTATGAATGTATTGTGTGTGTGTGTGTGTGTAGGTAAGTGTGTGTGTGTATGTTTGCGTGCATACATGTACATATCGAAGCATATGTACAGCATCTTTTAGGCATCTCTCAAAACATTCAAAGCACCTCTCACCTCTGCAAACACGGCAGCTCTAAACATGAGCGCCTTTAGGTAAGCAGAGATCAAATGCACGTTGAGCTGAACCACAAAAAACAGCACAAACACTGAACTCAGGAAATACCGCTAAAACGAAAACTCCTTGACCTGATGACCTCACCTGATGTATCCAGAGGATGTGACCCCGTGAACCTTCGGCTGGCCGACCTGTCGACGGTAGGAGCCTGGCGGTCGATGCCGGATGCTGCGTTGCGACTCTGGTACTGCGTGCGACCTGAGTAACGGAACTTGGAGCCAAATATTGGGAACTTGGCCCGATTCACCGGCTCCGGTTCTTTAAGTCTGCAAAGAAAAATCATCAACCGTCGACGTAAGAATTATTTAAACTTTGAAAAGTTTACACCAGGGTTAACCAAAAATGTAAAGGTTTACGGAATGAGTGATGTTGTTAGAAAGCTAATACTTTTGAGCAAATGCTATATCAACTAGAGGAATTTTCTATCAGGTCTTCCACTCAAAACTGAAAACATTCCTGTTCTGCATATCCTATCCTGATTCCTCTTCTTCCCCTCATCTATCCCGCAGATGCAATTCCAAACACCACCCACCATAGCCGTCCGACTGTCTGCCTGCCTGACGCTAGAATCTTGACCTGGAACCGAACCCTTCTTGCCTATGGATTTTGGTCTGGCTGAGCATCAGTGAATAAGCTGGTTCCCACGACTTAGCTTTCATTGGGTGCTGTAGAAATCTTGCGTTTATGATTACGATTCCAAAAGCTTTGGCTTGCATATTTGCATTGCTTGGAGCTTGCTAGAAGGGTACCGCAGAATTTCTCAGTGTATATTAGAGTGCACTGGAATAGATTTGATTCATAACGCTAGCAGAACCTGAAAAAAGCGTGGTGTTCAACGGCGATCTTCCATAACCTCTTGGCCATTTTGTAGCTGGCGAGCTTAAAGGCAATCGTGCTGTGAAGCTGCTCAAACTGCAAAAGAATACAAAATGCACACTTGACGTTGATGCAAAATACTGCAATTCACAGTACCCTAGTACCCATTAGTATCTAGTTCAACTTTCTCCTGCGACAACCACTGTGCTATAGACAACTGCATGTCTGTATATGGCAGCATCGTGTTTGCACTTCAGCGTCCCTGAGGAATTTCAAATGGGCCGTTTAAACAAGCATGTCACCTTTAATTAAAATTCTTTAGCAACATACACTAAACTCTGTCTCATAACTCAGACCATTGACCAGAACTTACCTAAACGATGCCCACATGTGCAGTCTAGGATCAGTTACCATTCCAGGTCATCATCTGAAAAAGGATTTGAACTCCAGTGTGCAAACTTACCCCACTTTAATACTTTGCTACTGAAATTGTTGATTTAGTAAGATCCAAACTTATCTCACCGGGCTGGACATTGATACTTTGGACATAGAAACTGTTACATTTGCAGTGTCCACTTACCTTACCTGATCAGACTTTGATACTTTGGACATAGAAACTGTTACATTTGCAGTGTCCACTCACCTTACCTGATCAGACTTTGATACTTTGGATATAGAAACTGCTTTTTTGTTGCGTCCAAACTTACCTCACCAGGTCGGACTTTGATGTAGAAGTTGTTCCTTTTGTAGGCGATCTTCATGATCTTCGGCCAGGCAAAGCGGTGGATGCGCAGTTTATCTTTGTAGATAAGCAGACCGCTGGCACAGACGCCGATCAAGATATCGACGCCTTCGGAATCCTAGCATCCATTTCAACGCACAGCCGTTAAAAATGGAAGACTGTGAACATTGAATTTCTTAACTAACCTCAGGGTAATTAATATCTGACCTCATAATCATCGACCAGTTTCAAACATCATCTTCAACATCACTCAAAACCATCCTCACTTACTGCCATCACCATTGTCCTCATCATCACCTTCACTGTCACCATCGTCACACTGTCACTGACACCATCATCATCATCACTGTCACTGACATCATCATCACTGTCACTGACACCATCATCACCATCACTGTCAATGACACCATCATTATCGTCATCGTCATCATCATCATTGACTTCTCAACTGGATCGATTTTTGACTACGGTTTCACTAGGTGTGACCATTGAGCAATATGATAATGGCACCATAGAAGTCACTAGAGTGCATACCACCAATGCCACCAACACCATCACTACCACCACCACCAGCCCACCACCACCACATCTAGAACAGTGCAATTTTCAGTACCATGTAAAAGCGCTCTGTTATGTGTTATCAATTATTTACGAATACGAATTACACCAGTTACTAAAGCTACCCGCTAATACCTTGGCTTGATGTAGGTCAACTCCATACATAGCGAGCTTCTTTGCGTTCTCGAGGTAGTTCATTTCCGCCTCACTAGGTGTCTGACCTCTTCAGCAAACAACAACAACTCTGAATTCAAAACCTTTCAGCTTCCAATTCGTAATCATCACGATTAATCCTAACCACATCAATTAATTTCAATACAATTACTCGCTCCTTCCTCACCATTTACCACTCGCCACTCCCACGCTCGCTCGCTCAACTCACTCGTTCATTCATTCAAACTGTGCCCCCCAAAGACACCCACTCAGAGACACCCCAGCCAACCCTCACGCTACAGAAGTCTGACAGAAGACCAGCTGCAGACCTGTGGGTCTTGTGAAGTTCGACAATCTTTTCGAGCAGCTCTTCGCTCTGATTCGGGGCGAAGTGGATGTTCTTAACATAATCGATGCCAGGACCGTGTTCGCTTGCATCATAGTCGCCGAGGTCCGACTGTATCGCATACGATCCGAGAAGCGCATGAGTAACAAACGAACATGGAAGCCTGTAAACCAAACCAGCGTATTGTAACAATATGCATTGTAACTAATAAAGCACCTTTATTGTTCTCGTGAACAGATTTACAAGGGTGTTACCAAATGTATCATGAACATGCTTAGCAGTCTGATATTACCCTCTCAGAAGGCAAGCGCAAAAGCACATTTACTTTAAACAAATCAGTAAAGAACTGCTGTGTTGTTAAGTTGCAGAGGTTGCCTGATTGCTGAAGAAGTCTAGCAGCTGAAGAAGTCTAGTTGTTGAGAAAGTATAGTTGCTGCGGTTGCCTAACTGAAGAGGTTCTAAAGTAACCAAGGTTTCACACATGTTCTGGTTGACTAGTTATTTAAGTTGCCTAGTTTCCAAGGTTTTGCTTTGTCAGCGAATCTGTCACTAGTGACTGTCCACTTGCCATCAAGCCATCCAGCCAGCCAGTCAGCCAGCCAGCCAGCCAGCCAGCCAGGGGCCTTCAAACCATTTGAAGAAAGGCCAGTTATTTTCCCGAGTGCAGTGAATACGTTATAAATACAGTTACACATTCAGAACTGATTACACACAACATTATTGGCTTTCACAAAATTCAAAGTTGGAAAAAAATAATAGCAAACTACTTACTTCCCCGACAGTATGTCACTCCTGAGTTGCAAGCAAAGCAAGTACCTAAACAAACATCAGTTCACTGTAGTTAGCATAGGTCACACTCAAGGTCAAACAAAGTTCATCAGCCTAATCTAATCTAATCTAATTTATCCGCATATTTACATAGCACCTTTACTTATGTATGCATCTAAGCATGCATGCACATACCAGTATGTAAATACCGGTATGGTTGTTCTGGTATGTATGTACCAGTATGTACATACTGATGACGGTTCCAGCATGTATGTACCGGTAAGTATATACCGATATGTATGTATGCATGTATGAATGTATGTATGGAAGAACGGATGGGATGTTTGGACTTCTCGGAAGTCCTGTCCTTGCAGGCCAGAGCGGTGTTACAGAGTTAAGAAAAATAATTTCATCTGTAAGCAAAAAATGCTCAGAGGTTACTGGAAAAGTAACCACTGACAAAATCAATCTACCAGACAAATTCTCATGACTCATGCAGAAGAAATTCTGCATATCAGGATCACGGTAGACATTTATAAATGCCTCTGCTACTCAAAAGCTACTCTACAACAAAACCTCTTTATACAATGCTTCATTATACCACAAATTCTGATACAACATGGCCAGGAACATGGATCCCAGATTCATTTCAGCTTTAGAAAAATGATCTTGTTATAACACAGCTCATCATAAGTTGGGTCTTGTTGTGGCTCCCAAACACAGAGCTAAGATGAGGTTTTGGTGTTTTATAAAGAAATACATATTTAGTTACATACCTAGTTAAGTCCTACTTACCTAGTTAAGTCTTCGTGCATGCCACCTGGCTCAGTAGGATAGAATTTCACTTCAAAAGCGAATACCCAAGCTCCGTCTGAAATAATATATATACACATATAGATATAGTTTTTTATTATTTCTGCATTTAATAAGTCCTACTATCGAGTGACTAAGCATCAATCGATGGCGCTTAGCAAGTGTGAGCTAATGACTTGCTCAAGGTCCCTATACAGTAACTGTCCCAGGGGATGTTCGAATGTATACACTCTGCATTACAAGTCAAGAGCTCTACCAATAGACTACCATGCCTCGCTCTAATATATATACATGTATATATATAATATATAAATATAAGTGTAGCCCACGTTACGCCATTGACCTTGTTACGACACGGTCTGTCGTTGTGGTCCCAAGTCCTGCGCATTAATGAGAATTTACTGTACAACTAAGGTTCTTCTATTCATTTATATGTACAACCATTTCGGTCTGTTTTTCCTTGGAAATCTACTCCCAATGAAAAGACTTATCAAGGAATTTGTTGATAGGCTCCGCGGTTAATGGCTAAAAGGTTAACGCAGCCGATAAGAAATTATGCAAAGTTCAAGGGGTTTAGAGAACTAAATCTTATTAGTCCTACCCAGTGGCACACTTTATCTCTGGAGGTTATCACCAACTGGTGATAACTCAGTTACTTCCACCAGGAATATATCACCTAATGGAATAATATCGGCACGAGCCTGGAAAAGGCATCTGTGCTCTAATGGAGTCATTTCCAGCTGAAGCCCAGATGGCTGAAAATTATCTAAACTGCCGTGAATTAAAAATTTCAACAGCCGAGCACTCACCAGGACTCTTCTGACGCATCAAACATGGACCTACTTCAAAACCCTCTATGGCTGCTTTCTCTACTTACATCTAAATTAATCTAATATAATTAGTCTAATATAATTCAGTGGGGTTTAGTCTGATCTTGCCTAATCTAATCAAAGGTGACCTAGTGAGATTTACTCTGATCTAGACTAACCTACTCTAATCTAATCAAACAGTCCAGTCTTGGTGGATTTAGTCTAATCTTGCCTAATCTAAATTATTAAACAGTCTAGTTTGATGAGATTTACTCTGAGCTGGACTAATCTAATCTAATCTAATCGAATTAAGCAGTCTAGTTTTGTTGGATTTACTCTGATCTTGCCTAATTTAATCTAAACTTTTAGCTTATTCTAGTAGGGCTAAGCTTTTACTCATATCTAATCACCCAGAATTAGTTCAGTGAAGCAGGGTATAATGTAATAAAATCTTCTAATCTAATTATTATTAATCACGTGTATCTACTGATAATATATCCGAATTTAAAGCAAAATTCCTGTCGGATATATAAGTCCACATATCTTATCAGTCAAATCACTTTCTTCAGATAATTTCAGATCGTTAAATATAAAAACATGGAGTCAATAGAAACACTTACTTCCAATCTGCTTGCTTATTTTCTTGTCATGACTAAGCCAAAACTGAAAAAGTCACAAAATAACTATATATCTCGATCTATATAAACTGAAGCATTTCGTAAATGATTACCCAGTAATGTAATAACTCAGGGTTCACGAGTCTAGTGGTTGGTGCGCTTTACTGTCAACCCAGAAGTCAGGGGATCAAATCCCCACCCAGCAAGAATATGTCTCAACATTTCTGCTCCATCTTTGTTCCCCTAACGAACTTGTCTTTAAAATGAGTGCACCCACTGTACACCTTTAGTGGAAAGATCAGATAACAAAGAAGAGGGCTTGCCTCCCACCCTCATATGACGAGGAAAAGAAATTGAAGTCGTTAACACATCAAACACCTAACTGTCTCTTACAAATAGCTGTAAGGATGGCTAAATAAAAAAATGTAACAGCTCGACTTATTCGAAATAAAATTACTCAAAGTAAATTTGTAGAATAAAAGGCAGAAAATCAATTATTCATTACAGAAACATTTAACAGATTGTAATCGTAATTTAAGATTTATAAAGCACCTCTTAGAGAATACACTCAACAGATGTGAAATTGACATGATATACCTTGACATCATTTCCATCGCGGTACGAACAAGAGAAATAGTCTTTTTCCAAGAGACTGATATGTTCGCAGACTTTGTCGAACAACACTTCACCTTTGGCTGTTTTCTAAAAAAAGAGTTCAAGAGGTCATGGTCAGATCCTTCTAAATTATTCTCTCCATTTGCTCAAAGTGGTCTGCTCAGCCAAAGTAAACAGTTCGAGAAAACAGTGCGTCGGGCGCAGTTCCATGTCGTGGTCTATGATCAAACAGACAAAGCCTTGTTCTGCATTTGATATGAGATCCCTGTGGGCGGAACACGGCGCCATTATGCTTGGACACTCTGAAAATAGGATTTCAAGCTTCTTCTGCTTTTCAGAATGTTTTCTTAGATGCTTCTGATTGCTACTGCTTTTGCAGTTTGCTATTAGCAAATTACAAGTTCGTTAAGATAGTTAAGGTAACAAATCACTCAGTAAATTTGTCTTCCTATATCAGGACTTCCATTTCTCGCAGCTTAAACACAACCCACACCAACAGCTCTTCTCTCCTTTCTCTCCCTGGTCTTCTGGCAACCGGACTTGGTTCTTGACATGACATCTTTCGACAACCCCACTGACTTGATGCAGCAATTGTGAATAAGCTAGTGCCCTGCACTTAGCTCTTAAGTAGTGCTTTAAAAATTTGGAGTTTACGATTACAATTACAATTAGGACTTAGGCCTACATATAAAGTAAATAATACAGTGTATTCACAAATTCGTCTTCCTATGGTCCTAAGATTTACATATTAATTAATTCTTATAATTATTCTTGAACTTGTCATTTTTCATTCAGACTTACAAATTAATGAAACACTTATTAATATTCATAAATTTATCATTCCAAATTAATACTTATATATATATATATTCATATTCATACATAAGCATTAATATTCCTGAATTCATTGTCCTGCATAAGATGCACATATTAATAAATGCTTATAAATATTCACGAATTTGTAAGATTCAGTAAGATTTATATATTAATAAGCACTCATTAATATTCACAATTCTGTCTTTCTGTACCTCCAATTCCACTTCATAGTCCGTTCCATCCAGGAGCAAAACTCGGCAGACAACTCCATTTCTTGTGCGTTTCGGAGCCGTCTTAGGACTCTGATTCGCCATGGCAGATGACTTGTTCGACTTCCGGTTAAGATCGTCCTTTGAATCACGCTTCAAAGGCACCGTTGACGTGTCAAAGTCAGCATTTCCATCGTCAAAGTGGGAATCAGTCGAAAGCAGGCCCGCATTCGATTCTGTTGGCGTCTCCTGTTTCAAGACATGTAACAACATAGATACGTAACAACATAGATATGTAAAAACATAGACATGTAACAACATAGATAAGTCACAATTTCATAGAGCTCTTAGATGGTTGATCAAATATATAAAGAAAAAATTCAGCTTTCATGTTCCACACTGCACACTTCTCTCTTTTCCTGATATCAGAGACTATCGGTCTGAATTCTCATGACTTGGATTCAGCAATTCCACACCAGCCATCTGGAATAGCCTCCCTGTTTACATTACTCACACAGTATCTTGCTAGACATACTCGTAAAGCGGCTTTAGACCTATTTGTATTGTCTTACTTTTGTTGTCTGACCGCTGTGACCCACCCAAGCCTATGATTCCTCCCTCAGCCGATGGACAAATGGGGTGTTAACAAATGTATTACTTACTTATTTACTTATTTACCAGAGTATTACGGTGTTAGCACCGATTGCTCCCTGCCAAAATGCCAATGTGAAAACAATATTTCAAATATCCATAACTGCCTCTCAAGGATTCCATTAGCATTTTGCTGAAACCACAATTACTACTGGCCCCAAATATCAAGAAAAAGGACCTTTTAATTAACTTTTTACGGCATCAATTCATGTCAAACGGTCCAACCATGCTCAAGTAAACATCAAAGAAAGAGGTATAAAAGCAAAACAGACCCCATGGGGCAAACGTTTACGACTCCAGGTGGCATACCGGAACATGTTTAAAGAAAATGACAAAACTTCTTGCTTAAAACTTAATGCTTTCTCATAAAAAAAAACATCACAAACAAAAGTCTGAAATAGCAGGCTTAAAACTTAAAATTACTTCAGTGAACGTGATTAACAGCCCAATAAAAATGTTCACTACAGAATATTTGAGAAACCATGCAAACTGCAAAACATCTCTAGTTAGGTTGTGCAGGGAATATGTTGCCTGTATTCTACATTGCCTGTACATTACAACACATGATATTACAGTGGTAACGTAATCGTGCATACATACAGGTGTACCGGTGTGTGCATGCACGTATATACACGCATACATACATATTATGCATGTATTGTGTATGTGTGCATGTATGTAATTCTGTGTATGTATGTATGCATTTAAGTAAGTAAGAATATATACATTTAAGTATGTATGCATGTATGAATGTAATACTGTGGATGAATGCATTTAGGTATGGATGCAAGTATGTATGCATGCAAGTGTATATATATATATATATGTATGTGTGTGTATATAAGTATGTGTGCATGCATATATGTGTGTATGGATATACCAATTTGTATTTGAACATTTATATAGCACCTTAAACAGCCTCTCAAAGATATTCCTCAACAGCATTAACACATGTAACGTTAGGCATCTGAGAATACATATAATGACACATAACAGTTTTCACACAAGTTAAGTTTTCACATGAATTAAAGTTCCCATAATCCAATGAAAGACAGTTTTTTTAATGTTTTGGGGTGCTTAACATGTGAAGCAACGTGATTAAAACAATAGTCAAGCGTTAAGCCAAACTGATTCTTCGATCAAAAACCTGAAGAAGCAGATGCCTTTGAACAAAAGAAGCAGCACAAAGACAAACAGTTCGTTGACCTGCTTTCTTCTCCAAGAGCAAAACTTGAGGAAAACTGGGTTAAATCCTCCGGTCCAGACTACGAAGCACAGCACAAGTGGTGGAAAAACATGTCTATGTACAGCAGACACCAGACACCAAAATCTATCCAGTTACATAGTAAACTGACACATTGAACTCTTCAAACACCTTTCATCATTTGAACGGCTTACAACATTACAATTACATGGTACAAATACATATTACAATTATATGTTACAAATACAAATTACAATTACATGTTACACAATGGGGTTTGGGTCAGGCCCTGTCCTTTGCATCAAGACAAACTACAATTTTACAATCACAATATTACAATCACACACAAAATAAAATATCACATATTGCAATATTATGATTACATATTACAATTACATATGACATTACTACAATAACACACTACAATATAACAATTACGTACACAATATTACAATTACATATTACATTACTACAATAACACAATACAATATAACAATTATTACATATTACAATTACATGTTACGTTACTACAATAACACGCTACAATATTATGATTACATATTACAATATTACAATTACATATTACAATTACATGCTACAACATTAAAATTTCATGTTACAATTACATATTGCAATTACATGTTACAACATTACAACTACATATTACAATAACACAGTACAATATTACAATTACATATTACAATATTACCGTCACACACACACACACACAAATACCAAATTGCACGTTGTTTTTCATTTGACTATGGCAATCGGAGATAACTTAACCTGTCAGCTGGAACTGCAATTTGAACGGAGCAAACATTTCAGCAAAGCAAGTAAGCGACCAGGACAGTTTAATTCTATATTCCAGTTCATCACAGGAAGTCGGCCAGACCGAAATTAGCACCCACCCACCCACCCACCCACAAACTCTCATCCCCATCCCCACGTCAGCCATCCAGCAGCATCAGGGGTGAGAAAGGGGAGGCACTCCCAACAATTTTCTCTCACTTTTATACTGGTGGGAAAGATGGGTATACACAATTACAAACATACACACACATACACACACAGAGAAAGTTACACCCACAAAGGCAATCATTCTGATTGCAGCTTATGTGGACATCAACCCATGAGTATAGACAGACCAGACCTTCTGAGGACATCAGAAGCATGGCAGAACACACACAGTGGCAGATACACACAGACAAACACAGACACCAAGACATAGTTAGCCATCCAGATGGGTGGTCACTTACACTGGCAGTTCCAAACCGATAAGGAGACACAGACATAAGCACCTTTATACACACATACCCCAAACACACATACAAGCATACAAATAACAGGACAACCAGAGTCACAAAGACACATACAACCCTTCACCACTCTTCCTCCGCATTCTGACCTGGCACCATACACAAATATATACACACAGACATATACATACAGACACACACACACATATACATACATACACACATACACACATATACATGCACACGCATATACATACATACATATACAAACACACATACACACATACATACACACTTATGTTATGCTGCTTATGTCTGTGTCTGCTTATCAGTTTGGAACTGCCAGTGTAAGTGACCCACCATCTGCAGACATACATACACACACATATACATACACACACGTTCATACACACATATACACACATACACATATTCAACACTGATAGGCACAATTAAAAGGAGAAAAACCAATAATCAACACCTACGCACACTATCAGACTTACAGATAGAGGGCGACAGAGAGACATACAGATCAATAAAAGAACCTCATCATAACTGCTACACTGCTTACGTCAACAGAACACTGACAGACATACACAAAGACAACCTCACAATCAAACAGAAAGACAGAGGCAGGCAGACATACACACCGATCCATGCCATACCCCTAACGTCTGACCTGCACTTCAATATATAATCAACCCGGCAGGAGGAACGAAAAGCAATGAAATGGCGACGACATCATAACGCCATCTACTGACCATGTGGCATCATCCGGTCGACCTGAACCACCAACACCACACGCCTCCAGAAGACCTAGCAATCCTCAGCAATTCCAGCCGACTACTTCAATCCTCCAAATAGCAGCACTTCATCAATATTCATATCTTCACCCACCGTACCAACGGGCTGCCAACGAAATACGACGAATCTCTGCGTACACCGATCGCCGGCCGCTAGGTGGCGTACAGCAAGACGGCGCTGCCCGATTATACACCGTCCTCCCAAGAACCACGGAACGAAATAACGTCCGAATCCCGCTCTGCGCATGCGTCGCTTAGTAAACCTCGCCAGCGCTGATATGGGACGCATTTATCTACATCAAGACACGGTAATCTCCGATGCAAATTACTGTTTTTCCTTCTGAATGCAACAGAACCCTTTGCCCAACGAATTGTGCTGGCAGCAACAGCTCTTGACTGCGATATCTTG
The DNA here is from genome assembly GCA_964023275.1 of Norana najaformis. Taxonomy (NCBI): domain Eukaryota; kingdom Metazoa; phylum Annelida; class Clitellata; order Crassiclitellata; family Hormogastridae; genus Norana; species Norana najaformis. Next base: position 3,297,220 of record OZ029919.1, read on the forward strand.
AAGAATACTAGAAACCGGTAGACAAACCATCTTGCCAAAAGAAGCTCAGACTGTAATTTGTTTACCGATGAGCGATAATATAGGTCCTACCACCGGTACTTCAAACGGACAATATATTTTTATTATTGCATTTATTACGCGCGCAAGGTCAGTAAATCTGAATCTGAGGCGCAAAGCAGTGAGTGAAGGACTTGATCAAGGTCCCTACACAGTAACTGTCTAAGGGGAGGATCGTACCCGTACTCTCTGCATCACAGACCGAGCGCTCTATCCAATCGGCTACCAGGTCCCACATATTGTCTTAACCACAATTCCAGTCTGCCACGACTTACTTAAGACATACCACCAATAAATAAAACAAGCAACTCGCGCATCTTACCAACAGTGCGAGCCTGTCATATCTTACTAACAACATACCGCCAATACTCTATTCACCAGCGCATGCAACCAGCGCCCTTGGAACCGAGGCTTCATCCCAGCATTATTCGCAACAGAACAAACGCTGGCATACTACCGCAGGCATCATCGCCCTCCACGAGCAGCCAACCGGAACGTCTTACCGGAACGCCAGCCTACCGTGTCCGCAGAACGGCAACTCCTGCCAACGAAACGCGTAACAGCCGCTGACAAATCGTCAGTCTAGATTCAAGACTCACTTGCAACGGTCGGTCAGACATAGGTCCGTGTATGCCGAATGTTTCTACGGCAACCGTGTGTTTCCACAGCAACTGGACGGGACGTTCCGGCAACCGCTTGCATCAGCAATCAATAGTGAGCGCATCAGTTGCATTATCCAGTACTGCAGATCCGATTAGGAGAACCACACAGAGATACATACACACATGCAAACACACAGGGCCAAACATAGACAGAGAGACAGACAGTGCAGGCGATACCAGCTGTCCAAAGCTAATTCCAAGCTGACCTATAGACCAAAGTAGAAACAGACAGACAGACAGACAGAACGACACAGACAGACAGACAGAGAGATATATACCGGACCAGGGCACAAACTGCCGACTGCATCCACTGCTGCTGTGATCATAAATACCCAATAATGCTCCAAATGAAAAATGCTGTCCATCCTATGTATGGATGCATGTAGGCTTGTATGTATATGCATATGTCTATGAATACAACACACACATATGCAAACATCTAAGTACTTATGCATCTGCACAATACATGCTTACAAGCATGCATCTAAGTATGTATGCATGTACATATGTAAATAATGCACACTTACATGCATGTATGTAGGTATATACTGTATACACCGTAGACTCCCTATAAACATGCTCATTATGACACAGATTCCGATATGAAACAGTTGGATCCCAAATGTTGCTCAGTTTTGGAAATAACTATGTTACAGTACAATTCATTATAAAGCATTTCTTGCTATGACTACCAATGTTTCTTCGAAGCTCAAACTACTTTTCTTCCTTCAAGAAACGCCTGAAAACTCAGTTTCTCTCTGGCTTTCAAACATCTGGATGTCTAACTCTTCACTTGGCGACTGACTAACGGCACTTCGATTTGCATTGCTTGACTATGCGTGCATTAAAAATTTTCGTAATAATAATAATAATCATAATAATAATTATAATCATAATAATAAATTAATAATAATGGCTGCCAAAGGCAATGTTATAACAAGTTCCCAAGCATGTCTTTGGATATTTATATACCTCCTTTAAGAATCTCTCAGATAAAACCGAAATGTGATAATGCCACATACAGCAGCTCAGAGATGCACTTTGAAGGCAGGCAGCTGGAAATATCATCAGCCATAAGCAGAAAGACAAAGTTAAAGAAGTACTTCAGATTTAAATATTGATGCTCATAAGAATATCACAATCACCTGTTAAATTATATGCTTATGTTTCAAAAGATTTTTACCTGCGAATCCGATCTTTGACTGTCCGTGGTCTTGAGTCTATCATCCATCACCATTTTGCGTTCGCCTATCAACATCAACAGACAAGACCAAGGACTGTAAACGTACAAGTTTTTCTAAAGCAACTGCATGGCCTCGACCCTGCTCATTTTTCAATGAATTTATCGGGTGAGATCCTTCACCACAGCTGCCCATTTGAATGGGCGCCATGCCATTTACGGTTCCCGTTTACAGACCGCTGCTAGCCCAAGATTCAGACTGTAACCCATACAAGACTACTGTCATTGCCCAAGTCATTATCAGCCAGTCAATGCCACACTAAACACCTGTCAGACATCCCATAAAACCATTGCAGAAGCTGGAAAGTCCCTAGGTTGACATAAAATCCCCTAAACTCCCACCAGTTTGACAACACAGTTTATTGTGCTCTGTGATTTTTCACAGCACACAACAAGTTACCCTAAAAGCAAAAAAAAACAACTTGAATTTCATCTGGAACCAAACCAAATAAACAGTACACGACGATTCAATGTTTATTCGAAACCTAATGTTTATTTATAACCCTGATGATTATTCATAACCCTGATGATTATTCATAACCCTGATGATTATTCATAATCCTGATAATTATTCATAGCCTTAATGATTATTCATAACCCAGATGATTATTCATAACCCTGATGATTATTCATAATCCTGATAATTATTCATAGCCTTAATGATTATTCATAACCCAGATGATTATTCATAACCCTGATGATTATTCATAATCCTGATAATTATTCATAGCCTTAATGATTATTCATAACCCAGATGATTATTCATAACCTGATGAGTTTTCATACAATGCAACAATACAACTGGCATTTGATAATGCCCCCTTTCATTGGCTCAGAGGTGCACATTGAAGCCGGGTAACAATATGGGCCACAAGCAGAGAGGATTGTCAAGCTTTCTTAGGGCATTATTCATACCCTGATGAATATTCATAACATACATATGCACTAGCTCATTGGTAAAGTGAATATAAATACATTTATACCCTCAGAAACATATATATATATTATATAATATATATATACACATATATAATTATATATACATGTATATTAATATATATGCATATATTTCGGCTATGCAACCCAATATGATGTTACAGCACACTTGAGTCCATGTACAATAGGCACACTGTATACAACTGAACTTCCCTCCACCATTTCAGCCTAAATCCACTTCAGGTGCTGTCTACAGATCCTCCACTTAAGCAACTTACTGCCTTCTCTCAGACTGGGCGATTCTTCTGAAACGTTCTCTTACAGCACCCGGTGCACAATTCCCTCAGTTCACCAGTTCAGTTCAACTTGCACTCTGTGCAGTCTGTCAGACAATCGTCTATGCTGAGCATTTTGAATGCTCAGTAGAGGTGCTATATAAATTCCCGAAATTAATATTCATAAATGAAGAGGTCACATTTTTCAATGCACTCTGAGTTACTTAGTTACTTACTTACTCACTGTTAACTGGACAAGCTTAACTAACAAGGCAAAACTAAAAATGCATTTTGTATTAATAAGACCAAATTGTTGGGCAGCAGATACAAAAGAATTATATTTCAACACCAGACAGTTTACATCTCTCATTTCATTTTTTTCATTTCATTTCATTTATTGCTCCCAAAAAACAAAAGCATAAAATATATATAAAATATAAAAAAATACATGTGGGATACAACAGGCAGACCCAGAAAGAACCATGTTCCGATTATTTGGGTCGCCAATGTCACATGGAATACTATTTGAAATGACGAATACTCCACTTAATATAGTCCAACTGAACTTGAGTAAAGAGAATCTTTGTAAGTTTTAGCTACACTAGCATCTATAAGTAAGGTAAAGTATCCCATTATCCCACAAATGAGACGTAGGGGAGGCGCTCATTTCCTTCTCTTGGCACTTGAGCCACCAATGGACAAATCCCAAAGTCTTGGACAGGGGGCCAGCGAATCACAGGACTTGCTGTTTACTTCCCAGCTTGTATCAGTACCAAATTATACCGCTTCGTGACAGAGGCAGGGTGTGTGTAAACAACTTGCCCAGGGTCATTACACAGAGTCGAACCCGCAACCGCATGACCAAACGCATTCCTGATAGAGCACCATGTCCTCAGCCGATATTACTCCAAAGAGTGCAGTATGCCATCTGCTTGGCTCAAATCCGTGCCAAAAGCATTTACATACTTATTCATCACCTGGAAATTCACACATTCATCTGCACACGCATTTACATGAACCGCCCATCAGTTTCAACCCAAACAACAGGTCTTAACCAAGTTCTAGCGAGAGACTGGAATTCCAGAAACACCCACCGCCCGTCCATCATTCCACGTTAAGAGGATTACCATGGAATACATACATTAGCGGAGTACCTAAGATAAACATCCATTAGTCAGCCTCCTTGACTGCTGCTGCTGCTGCCGCCGTTGCAGCTGCAGATGGAGGAGATAAGAAAATATATTGGATGATTCACAGGGATGCATCCATTAGAGCTAACGATGAATCGTTGAAAAGCAAAATCTAGGCAGACCGATACATCAAAGTTTTTTAAGACCAGTGTGTGATTCACCTTATGCTCCTAAGCAATGGAAAACAGCAGATGGGCTGAATGCTAATGTCTGGTTCTCACCCACAGACACTGTGGCCTACAGTCAGACAAACTATACGTAAAACACTTGGTTACTACAGCTGTTAGGGGTATATTAGAAATGTAACATACATTACATTTCATGAGAAATGTAACATGTTAGTGGTTTAGGATCTGAAGTCAATTTTAATAGTGCAGAATACTGAGTGTTGATTTTAACAGTACTCTATACTAAGTTCAACTTTAATAGTGCAGGATACTAATTTGCATAAAGAGTCCTAAATTGCTTAACATAAATATGCCAAAGCTCTACTGCCTGCTAAATCAAGGTCTATATTGTTGTGAGAAAAAAGATTAGCTACTGAACGGTTCCCACAGTTGAACAACATCTTATGGCATCAAAGACCGTTGACGTCGGTAGGGAAAAAATGTTCAACAGTTCTCATTGTTACTCATACTACAGCCTTTTTTCAAAGCATTTTTGCAGCTGCTGCTGAACGGTTACTTGTGCCAATCAACATATTGAAAGTCAAATATAAAAATTCATTACAGCCAGGCTTCAATTGCAATCAATTCAATTACAGAAATTCAATTACAATCAATGAAACTGGAATGTTTTCGCCAATCAAGTGCCAAGTGTTTACTCCAGCGCAGTCCATGAGCATTGAGCACTAGATGTCATGAGTCACACCCTTGGGGTGGAACGAAAATGAAGTCACCCTTGTTTTTATACACAGAGGAAGAAAAAGAAGGAATGAAAGAAAGATGGAATGAATGAATAAATAAATGAATGAATGAATGAACAGACGAAAGAAAGTGAGGAAGGAGACAGAAACAAAGTTCTACAGAAAGAATGCAAAATGGAAAAAATGAATGAAAAAAAGAACAAATGAAGGAGAGGTTGGCCTGAAAGAAAGAAACAAAGAAAGAATGAATGAATGAAACAAAGAAGGAGAGGTTTGAAGAAGGGAGGAAGGAAGGAAAAAAGAAAGAAAGGCTTGATACCCAAAGTTATGGCTGCAGCTTGCTCTGCCCTAAGGCCATGACCCCAGATTTACGTTCTCCCACGATCCAGTGAGAACCAACAGAATGCCTATCTCAAATTGGTTTCACATTTCCTACTGTGTAGGAAGAATAACAATGCAGAATAACAACTTTTAAAAACACGTATCCAAACAGAGAAATATTTTTTATTCAGGCAATTCTGATAATATGATGCAAAAGTGATAAGAAAGAATTGTAAACGTTACGTATTTAATTGTTCGTGTGTTTATCCAAGCCTACAATTCCTCGCTCAGCTATGGACATATGGCGTGTTAACAAATGCATTATTTATGTACTTACTTACTTACTTAAATGTAAACAACAAATTTTACATAAATATAAGCATGAAGCTACTCCTGTCAAAAAATTTGAAACATGCATCATTCATCATCGTTTGAGCATAATTAATTGCTGCCTTTGCAAGAGTGCAATTACTCACATTAGGATTAAGATGACAATGATGAAAACGCATAAGATGCTGGTGCTGGCTGGTGGTAGTGATATTGGTGATGATAATCATATAATGACGATGACAATGATGACGATAACAATGATCACAATAATGATGATCATGAAGGTGACCAATAACGTGCTGATGATGATGACAGTTGAAGAGTACAAGCTGCATGAACACGAGGAAAAGAGGTTGAGAGTTATCACAAATTTTGATGCTCTCAGGGCTAGCAGCAACATCACCATTATCTTCTTTCTCCTCCTTATCATCATCATCAGCAACAGCATCATCATTATCATCATATTTTCCCCCATCCATTCACCAGATAGTTCCTACCTAAGATGGTATGAATTCAGGATACCATCATAGCCACCACCACTACCATCATCCTCAAACACCACTAGTGGTACTAAAACCATCAATTCCACCAATCCAAGCCTAAATGTCATCCCTGTCATCAATTTATCATACTTAACAACGAGTGCCATTAGCGGCTGTCAGTTCGGAATTAATTCAGCAACAGCTTCGCCTGACAAACTCAGCAAATAATAATGTATCTGCATATTTGTGTGTGTGAATGTATGTACGAATGTATGTATATATGAATGTATGTATGCATGTGTGTGTGCATGTATGTATGTATTGAAGTGTATGTGCATGAAAACACTTCGTAAAGTGCATTTTAAGTACCTTTCGATTCGTTCTGTCAGTTCTTTGATGTCATTCAGGTCTAAATTTAAGATTCATCTGTTTCAACTTGCTTACCCACCGTAGCCTAACTTATGGTTTCTCTGACTTATAGGGCCTTGATCCGAACCCTTTCTTGCCTACTGATTTTGTTTTTACTGAACGCCTACGATTCCTCGCTCAGTCGATGGACATATGGCGTCTTAACAATTGCATTACTTACTTACGGTGAATATGCTGGTTCCAGCGACTTAGCTTTCGTACAGCGGTGTGGAAATCTCGAGCTTACGATGACGATTGTTCCTTAAACCCTTCAATAATAATTACTCCTTCAAAATACAAAAGAAAGACTTCTCGAAACTTTACATTGCATTGCATATCCATTTAATTGTAATTTCTTCGTGTTAGTGTTATAATGTATTGTTTGGTGGATGCGGGATTGAACTACCACGGTACGTGGATTAACACATCACCGCTACGATTTATTTATTTACTTATTGATTTGTTCCGGTCAAATAAAAGCCGCGTTGAACCGATTCGAAACTTTTCAGACCAACGACAAGACGCGCAGAAGAAGCTCGCCCGAGAAGCGAATTCTTACCCGAAAAGTGAAATATTATCTCCAAAAAAGAACTCGCGAACCACAAAAACCACAGCAAGCGAAGTTCAAATTAGTTAACTCTACCAACCGCTGACCTGGACCAGACTGACGTTTTCCCCTTTGGAACCACACAACAAAAGTCGAAACCTGTCGATGACTAACGTGTAACCGCTGCCAGCAAAACGCCAGGTGTATTTTTAGATGGAAATCAGGTCGGCTGGCTCAGAGCGCATGTGCCGTAGAAACTGTGTCATCATGAACGAATCTTAAACCGGTTTTAGCTGCCGATGAAGTTTGCATTGGGTAAATTGCTCGCTCCAATATGACTCGAATACAGCCTTAGATCACAATGATCACGTATTGAAATTTAATTTCTAATACTACGTTTATTTCATTTTAAATTAATTTTAGTTCCATAGTAAGCTACAAATGATCTGTTTGTTACTGATAGTCAGCCTAGCAAGTTCCGTACATAGGGACCGTGGCGCCCATTCAAATGGGGAGCGGTGGCAAAGGATCTGACCCAAACAGTTTATTGAGAATGGGCAGGGTCGAGACCTTACCACTCCGATCTTGACAGGTCACCGTCCAATCTGATGATACAACCCATCTAGCCTGACGCATTTTGTTTTGACTGAGCGCCTGTGAATAAGCTGGTCCCCGCGGCGCGGCTTTCGTTGGGCGCTGTAGAAATCTTGGGATTACGATTACGATTACGCAGCGCTCGAAATAAGCGGGTTCTCTCCTCTAAGATTTTCGGTAGGCCCCTAGCTCTTTAGAAAACTTCGAGGTTTCGTTTTGCCGACAATTACGGTTGGTAATTTTTAATCTTTAGGCTAGTTATTAGTCTAAAAATTTATTCAACACACACACACACACACACACACACACAAAACACACACCTTAAACAACCGCAACCATGGGCCAAATAGGGCCCACAAATGCAGGCCCTGGTCGAAATTTCGAATAGACTGGACGTGTAGCCTTGTTTTGTAAAGGGCGAGGCCCATTGCAGAAGTCCTACCGGACCCAAAAAATTAAGTTGCACCAGTTCACAAGTTTCTCTTCAATTCATCACCGCCTCGCATCACTAACTAAAACTGTACCTTTTGCCCATTCACCGATGCTGGAACCGGTTTCAGATACGTGTCCACATCAACGACTCGAGCTCTTTTGATTTGTTACAAATATCATGCCATTCAGCGGGCGATGAATCCGACACCGTGATTTCACTTGCAATCCCAGATGTGACCCCTAGGCCGTTGTGGACTGCGGGTGACAATGCTGAATCGAATTCTAAATTTTATGGCGAATAAATTGGTGAACTTTGATCATTTTCCTAACGACTTGATAGCGATGGACAGTTTTCCGACTAAGCTAGAGATAGATTGCATGAGTTATTCGAATGATGATGAACGGGTGAGGAATTCACTTGGATAAGCTTTGTGACTCTATTTCTTCAAAAGACACTGCATGGCGCATTCAAAAGTTAAGGGGGGATTATATCATAGTTGAGGTCTTAACGGCCTTTCTTTTGTTTCACAGTTACCTGTCCTTTGCCCAACTTCACACATTTTCACAGTGGTTTTCCTACTATTTCCAAACAGACGGACCGACGGATGAGAAGGCAGGCAAGCACGCAGACAGACAGACAGACAGACAGACAAACACAGACTGAAAAGACACACATGCATACATGCAGGAGACGGACAGAGGTATCACTACCACATTTCATCACATTATCTTGTCTACTTTTAAATTTTCGTTACATTATCTTACCTAAACTTACCTTACCTTACCTAACATTAGCATACCTTATATTACCCAACCTTTCCTTACCTAACTCTACCTTGCCTTGGCTTACCCGTGCTACTGCAGATCAGCTTAAATGTGGTTCGATTCAACAATTTCTTTGAATTATGTTTAGATAGTGGTTATCAGATGGAACTGCTTAGGTTTTAACTCCACTGTTCCAAACTGTCTCCCAAAATAGATACAATGTTCTTACATAGGCCTAAATTTCGCTCCTGCACTTAGCCCCACCCACCCATCCAACCACCCACCCACTGCTTCAAACTGACCTTCTGGATGGGGGTACGCGTACAAAATCTAATCGGAATTACACAAATTCCAAGAGTGATTGTTAATTAGCCTCGAGGGTCTGGACCGAACGCAAGACTCCCCGCCAGGCATGTCACTGGATGGAAATCCTTTTAGTTTGGTTCTACGTGTGCGCAGGGGCCAATCAGTGGCGACTTCTCTAATTATCTGAGCACTGTTTCCATTCTGAATTTGAATTCCAGTTCCGCTATCGTAGGCGGGGCTTCTATGAGGTAAATAGCGGGCAGCGGTGGTAAAGGATCTCACCCGATCAATTCATTGTAAAATGAGCAGGGTCGAGGCCATGCGGTCTCTACATAAAACCATTTACACTTAAATTTACTAAAGGTGCTACATTAAGTGTCTCTATACCTAACTAGCTGCCTGGTAACTAAAAATCTACGAAATTATACGCGTCTAAATAAGGAACAAATGTGATGTCACCAGAGAATATAATATTGATAGAAACCGATCAACTACAAGAAGTCTGTAAAAGCAGTTGGTAGCATGGTTAATTGTTGATTTAATCAATTTTTCAAGATGGTCCTCGTGCAAATTCTCATTTAAATTGAAAACTAATGGCTCAATCCTATGACCAAACAAACAGTATAATGAAGTCTGTGTGAGTTTTTGTCACTGCCGAAAAATTCCGAATCCAGTCGCAAAAGCCCATGCTGTCGGGGGATGGGCAGGAGAGAGATTGCAACAGCATACTTTGCATACTAGTTAATCCGACTCGGGGAATGTCAAGACATTTTCTGTGAATAAGGAACTAATTTTCGGATTTAGGATTAACTTTTTGATTCAAGATTGATTTTTGGATTCACAAATAATTCATGGATTCAAGAAACAGCTTTTGGATTTTCAAGCAGAACTTTGGATTTACACAAATTCATGCGTTTCCTACTTATTTTGTGCCTATTTCAAAACTGCATAATTATAGTACTTCACATATATTTGCAAGCAGGGCAGTCGTACTTATTAGACACTTAATTCCCTTCGGATTTACAAGTAACCTTTGAATTCAACATTAACCTTTGAATTCAACCTTAACCTTTGAATTCAACATTAGCACCTGAATCCAGCCTTAGCTTTTGTAACTGTAATCGTAATCAAAATTTTGTATAGCGCCGCTTCAAGAGAAGCTAATCAGAGAAGCTGTCTGCGCCACCCTTAACGATGTTGGATGCCATTAAGAACAGAATATTCATCCATTAGTAAACATTGATCAGAAGACTAGAAGAGTCGCCAATGGCAAACTCACGCACACACGCAAAGCCCCACCAATTGATTCCCAATTAAAGCTGAAAGATGACAGAGTTCCTGAAGCACCTTTGAATTTGAAGTTCCTTTGAATTCAACAATGTCGTTTGAACTCGCATCAACCTTTGAATTCAACAGCAGACTGTGAATTCAACATTAGCGCTTTGGAAATAAGACCAAACCCTCGAATGTAGAGACATAGTCCTTCGAATATAAGAGTAGGCCTACCCAGGCCATCGTTACTCATCGACAGCCTTCCAATCGTAATCGTAATTTCTAATCGTAATCGAGATTTCTACAGCGCCCAACGAAAGCCACGTCGCGGGGACCAGCTTATTCACAGGCGCTCAGTCAAAATAAAATCGATAGGCAAAAGGGTTCGGTTCCAGGTCAAGATCCAAAAGTCAGACGGAGAGACAGCGTGACAGCTATGGGGGATGGCGTTTGGAGTTGGAGAGGAGGGAGAGATAAGAGGAAGAAGGGGTGTCAGGGCAGGATCTGTGAAAGAGGAATGTTTTCCAAGGACAAGATTGGCAGTTACCACCACCACCACCATCACTACCACCACCAACACCACCTGACCACTGCCATTCCACGCCACAACCCGCCAAAACAACTCGGGCACCTGCTGCGTCCATCAACAGCCGTCTGCCGCTGCTGCTTCTGATTCGATCGCGCGTCCGTTGCGCTGAGCATCTCTTAGTCTGCGGCGCCGGGTCCTGAGTCTGCCGTGAGCATCTGACAGAGGAATTCATCGGCCAGGCATCCCTTGATGAATTCGTCCTTCGATAAGACTCCGTCGTTGTTTTCATCCATCTTGGCAAAGATTTCTCGCGTCCGCTTCTCCGGGGTATCGCTCGGATCGTTGTAGGCCAACGACGGACCAACCATGTTGTATATTGCCTGCAATTATATAGCGCCAGTCTGTTCATCCGGTCACAACACAATACACATTGCCCGAAAACTAAACAGCGCCATTGTGAAATGGATTTACCATGTCATATATTATACCGTTAATTTTCAACAATTATATATCGCTATTTAAGTATATTTGTCACGTCACACTATGTTGTACATTAATAATAATAATAATAATAATAATAATAATAATAATAATAATAATAATAACAATTTTCAGGATAATTTTTCAGCTCCCTGAGGGATCATAAATACCTCGGGGCAAAATAAATAAATAAATAAATAAATAATAATAATAATAATAATAATAATAATAATAATAATAACAATTTTCAGGATAATTTTTCAGCTCCCTGAGGGATCATAAATACCTCGGGGCAAAAATAAATAAATAAATAAATAAATAATAATAATAATAATAAGAAGAAGAAGAAGAAGAACAACAACAACAACAACAACAACAACAGGAACAAGAAGAACAAGAACATGAACAACAACAACAACAATATCTTGACGATTTCTAGCCATCCCAGAATTTAAAATTTCATTCACCGGATGTTTTGTAAATCCTGAGAGATCATGTATAACTAGGAAAAAACTAGTAATAATAAGCTGATAATGAAGATTTACATAGCGCCGTATATGACCACGGCCGAAAAAGGGCGCTGTACATAGCCTAGTCTGCAGTTACACAACGCTATCGAAGTAAACGTAGATGTAAATGTAAACGCTTCCATGGCGACCGTAAGGCCTCGACCCTGTTAATTTTAGTTAATAAATTACCAGCATTAACGACACCTTACGGCTGTCAGGGTCGTTAACGTCGACCAAACGTTACCTTCAGTATTTTTTAAAAATAATTGTTGACAAAAGCCAAGATTGAACGCAAATGAAGTACAGACTACATTCGCGGAACGAGAGGACGATTCAAATGTGTCAAATCTGTCATGATGTTCATTTTTAAACTGCCTTCAATATTACAGCGCTAAATAAAAACTCCTTCACGGCATTTAATCATACAGACCCTTAACGACTCTCGAAACACAATTACCTCCTCTATTTTCAGCGTGACATTCATCTTCATAATGCCATGGACTCTCGTCGAAAATATTATCCATGCGCCACGTGGGATGTTGCCGGGGTATTGTTTTTCATTGTCAGTCATCAAGACGAGGCTTCCAATAATATAGCGCCATAAGCGTCAACACTATCGCTTCCGACAGTCATAACATTTTATGATTAACTGTGTTATTGATATGTAATTCTAAATAAATAATGTTGTAAAAACAATTTATTTTTTATGCAATTATCTTTATTACTTAAATATATTAAAAAATAAATGTTATACGATTTTTATCGTTTGTTATGATTAGTTAGGCATCATATTCGTGTAGCATGTTTACATTATTCGGTATTTATATATGGGGCACGGTAGCTTAATGGTTAGAGCGCTTGGCTTGTAACGCGGAGAGTACGGGTTCGATCCTCCTCCGAGACGGCTACTGTGTAGGGACCTTGAGCAAGTCCTTCACTCAAAACTGCTCGGCGCCATCGACTGATGCTAAGTCATTAGATAGTGGCGCCGAATAAATGCAGAACTAAATTATGGTCCCATATAACTCACCGCCCCTATTTTTCTTCGCAAACTCTGATACCCAGTCACTCCGCCCGTTCACCCTCTCGTCTCTAACCCTTCAATACACCCCAGTGCACCTCGACTCTGGAACGATCTTCCTCTTGAATGCCGAAATTCTTCGTTTCTTTCTCCCCCGCGTCGTTAACCCACCATCCACCCACTTGACCTGGAACCGAACCCTTCCTGCCTATCGATTTTGTTTTGACTGAGCGCCTGTGAATAAGCTGGTCCCCGTGACGTGGCTTTCGTTGGGCGTTGTTGTAATCTCGGGATTACGATTACGATCATCTGTCATCGATTCTTTTGTTTCCTGAAATTTCTTTGAGTCATCTTGCATCATCCCCCTCGGTTTAGATGATTATACATCTGTTTGCTTCGTGCATCATATTGGGGCGCTATATCAGCAGTCTACATGAGATCGAATCAGATTACGTAGTTAGATTGGATTAGGTTCGATTAAATTAAATTAATTCAGATCGGATCTTCGGATGAAACGTGCCGCGTTCTGCCAATGTGACATGCACACCCGAGCAAAGGGTCTGTCTGTCTGTCTGATGTGTATGTGCGTGTGGCTGCGTGTCTGTGTCTGTATGCGCCTGTGTCTGTTTGTATGTCTGGTATGTATGAGTGTGGTTGTGTCTGTGTGTCTGCCTGTGAGTCTGTCTGTCTGCATGTCTGTGTCTGTCTGTCTGCCTGTGTGTGTCTGTCTGTCTGTCTTTTGAATATGTGCGTGTGTCTGTCTGTCTGTCTTTTGAATATGTGCGTGAGTCTGTCTGTCTGTCTTTTGAATATGTGCGTGTGTCTGTCTGCCTGTCTTTTGAATATGTGCGTGTGTCTGTCTGTCTGCCTGTGTGTGTCTCTCTGCATGTCTGTGTCTGTCTGTCTGCCTGTGTGCGTGTGTGTCTGTCTGTCTTTTGAATATGTGCGTGTGTCTGTGTTGGTTGAGGCTCGAGCTGGTGCCTTTGAATGGCACTAATGAAAACACGGAAGGGTTAATTAGTTGACATATAGCCGACGAATCACGCCAGTTTTAATTAACCCCGTTTAGAGTTGACCAGTCGCTCCGCCCTAATTAGATGACGGATGCGGAGCCATTGTTACGACGACGGGAGTGGCACAGGGGCAGATCGAATGAAACGAAGACAGACACAAGAGGCAAAACGAAGCAAGCATTGCCTTTCGACTTACAATAGGATAGGCTATATATATATATATATATATATATATATATATATATATATATATATATATATATATATATTTTTTTTTATTTATTCAAATACATGTTCTCTGTATATATATATATACCATGTATTTTGAATATGGTATATATATATATATATATATATGGCACATACAGAGGACATGTATTTTGAATACGGTATATATATATGGCATACACAGAGGGCATGTATAAATATACACTGTAAATCCACAGGCAGTGCATGCCGGATGTGTATGTGTATGTGTATGTGTGTGTGTGTTCGCAGGTGTATATAGTCTACACTAATTTAAGCCATCCTAGGGTGGATGCTGAAAATTCTAACTTGGGAGATTTTAGCCCAGTGAATTTACGAGTATACAAGGGCATGAGTGAGCGAGTGGGTGCGTTGTAATTGTAATTTTGTAATCGTAATTTGAGATTTATAAAGCGCCTGTTGGAGGATAAACTCAACGGAGGTGCTTCCGACCCGAAAAAGTAAAATCACTGTTGAACAGTACAGTCTTCAGGCGCCTGCGGAACACTGAGAGGGGAAGAGAAAGGAGCTCAAGTCGCAATTCTCGAGGGAGACTATTCCAGCAAGTGGGACCAACTTAGGCAAAGGTTCTCGACTGGGCCGCAGCGGTTTGCATGCGAGGGACAAACAGGAGATCTTGAGTGGCCGAGTGAAGAGTGCTACCGCCCGTTAGTGAGTGAGCGTAAGTGAATGAGTGAGTGCGTGAGTGAGTGAGTGAGTGAGGGAGGGAGGGACTCGCTTGCTAAGCCGGCAAGTCGGTCGCTCAGTCATAGAACCAATAGTGGCGCTATATAAGTCTTAGGATGCGACCTGCTTACTCCGATTATCTCGGCCATTTCGCTCGGTTCTATGGTTCCGTCTCCGTTGACGTCATACATCTGGAAGGCCCATTCCAGCTTCTGTTCCGGTTTCCCAGCGGAAGTGATGTTGATAGCCAGAAGGAACTCCTTGAAGTCGATCTTTCCGCTGTTGTCCGAATCGAAGGTCCGGAATACGTGTTCGCAGAACTTCTCGGCATTTCCCTGGGGAAAGAAACTCGAATAGACCTCGAGGAATTTCCCTCGGGTCAGCTGACCGTTCGGACAATCCTTCTGCAATCAGACAATGCAAAGAACAATAGAAACAATACAATTCAGACAATACAAACAATACAATACAAACAATACAAAGAACAATAGAAACAATACAATTCAGACAATACAAAGAACTCCGCCCAGCAAACAGGAGGACTTTGTCAAAACCAGATAAACAGAGCATCCACTATTGTTGATTAGGGTAGTGCCAGTCCCAAGCCTGGATAAAGGAGGAGGGCGACGTCAACGGCCTTTGATGCCACAAGATGTCGTTAAACACTGGAAAACTATACTGGCCCGGTTATCTACGTTGGTTAACGCGTACGTCAAGGCGCCTCTGAGCGTGAGGATGCCGGTTCGCATACCGATAGCTATATTTTAGCTATATTTTAGAGATCTTAATCTCGGGCTAGCACGGTCCGTACACGGGGACCTGAAATGTCTTGGCGCCCACTCAAACGGGGAACGGTGGTGAAGGATCTCACCCGATAAATTCGTTGAAAAATGAACAGGGTCCAGGCCATACGTACAGTCATTATATAAAAAACAGGTAGATATATTTACATAGTCAATCCTACTTTTATGCTATCGCCTCACAGGAAGGTCAGCTGTTGTGATACAGACAGACTCGTTAAGCGGTTGCACAACTGACGCCAGATGTCGCCAGCATAAGAAAAGGTGTAAACCATAGTGGGTGCGCTTTTTGGCACTTCCACCAAGTCCTCTGTTTCCAAAGGGAGGTGCACGCAGACAGACAGACAGACAGACAGACAGACAGACAGAGACGGGCAAACGTCAGATAAACGAACACAGTACATATACACAAGCACAGACAAATATAGTATTCATATATACCGACAAACATTCATGCATACATACACACATGCATACACAGGCAGGCAGGCAGGCAGGCAGGCAGGCAGGCAGGCAGGCAGGCAGGCAGGCAGGCAGGCAGGCAGGCAGGCAGGCAGGCAGGCAGGCAGGCAGGCAGGCAGGCAGGCAGGCAGGCAGGCAGGCAGGCATAGCAGTGGTGGCTCTTCTAGTTATCTTAGCAATGTCTGCTTATTGATGATCTTTTTATTCTCAATGAACTTTAACACCATTGTGAGGTGACTAAAAGGCGCTATATCAATTTTCTAGATAGCTGACTTACCAAAACAGATACAAGCACGGGCCAGTGGAGCTAGCCAGCGTCCCTAGATGGGTTCGGTGTTTCTCAGCGTACACGTAGACCTAAGTGGAGCCGTGGATTGTTCACTGATTGAGAAGGGGACCAAACGAAATGGGGTGCCATGGATTTGCAGTCAGCCTCCCTTCCGCTCCTGTCCGCACCAAAACCTATTCAAGCGTTGGATGGGAGGCAGTGAGTGCGGGTAACTGGAAGAGAGGGAACAAGAGACGATGATGGAAAGATGGACGGAAGGAAGGCAGCAGAATGGAAGGAAGGAAGGAAGAAGGAAGGAAGAAGGAAGGAAGGAAGGAAGAAAGGAAGAAAAGAACGAAGGGAGGGTGGATGGATGGATGGATTATATGGATCGATGGATGGATGGATGGACGGATGGACGGATGCATGTATGCATGCATGGAGGGATGCATGGATGGATGCATGAATGGATGGAAGGATGGATTGGTGGTTGGTTGGGTGGATGGGTGGGTGGGTGGATGAGTTAGTGGAGGGTTGGATGGAGAATAGGAACGAAGCACAGATGGATAGAAGAACAAACAGATGAATGGAAGGATGGAATCCACCGAGTGATGAATGGATGGATGGGTGGATTGATGGATGGACTGAAGAAACAAAGGAAGGAAAAATGGATAGATGAATAAATGGATGTACAGATGAATGAATAAAGTGGTGGAGTAGTAAAGAGAGAGGGAAAGGAATGTAGATCAGCCTCCAGTAGCCAGACGGGGGGGGGGGGGGGTGGTAGCTGCTTCGTAATGAGGCTCCAGGAAGTCGATCGGGTAATTTAGGCCAAGGGTTTATATCAGCTAATTGGTATGCTTTGGCTGCCCGTTATGAAAATAACGCCTGCGCTCGAGTGGCAATGTGGGTGTGCATCGGCGAATGCGACAGGCAAATAGAACTACCAAGGGACAGACAGACACACACAGACACACACACAGACACACACACAGACACACACACAGACACACACAGACACACACACAGACACACACAGACACACACATACAAACACATAAACAGACACACACAGACACTCAGACACAGGCATACCCAGACGCACACAGACGCACACAGTCGCACACAGACACACACACAGACATAGACATACACAGACAGACAGACACATACAAACACATAAACAGACACACACACAGACACACAGACACTCAGACACACAGACACTCAGACACAGACGTACCCAGACGCACACAGTCGCACACAGACAGATATCATCATATCCTCCGTTCATCATCTCGGCTCATCATCTTCTCCATTCATATTCTCGGCTCACCATCTTCTCCGTTCATCATCTTCTCCGTTCATCATCTCGGCTCATCATCTTCTCCATTTATCTTCTCCGTTCATCATATTCTCGGCTCACCATCTTCTCCGTTCATCATCTCCGCTCATCATCTTCTCCGTTCATCATATTCTCCGTTCATCATCTCCGTTCATCATCTTCTCCGCTCATCATCTTCTTCGTTCATCATATTCTCCGTTCATCATCTCCGTTCATCATATTCTCGGCTCGTCTTC
Organism: Norana najaformis; assembly: GCA_964023275.1. NCBI lineage: Eukaryota > Metazoa > Annelida > Clitellata > Crassiclitellata > Hormogastridae > Norana > Norana najaformis. Next base: position 3,315,498 of record OZ029919.1, read on the forward strand.
TTCACTGGCAATGGCAGAAACACTGGCACCTCACCAGCTGCAGCAGCTGAAGCGATGGTGGGCTTCGCATTACGTATGCATAACGCTGTCAACGCTTCGCTCTCCGCTTCGGAATTATTTATGCGACCAGCCGCCTTCCATGACATATCACGTGACCACGTCTCACTTCCGCTTTCTCACGCTGCTGTGTCCCGAACCGTTTCCGTGTATCTGTCCTTCTCTGTATCTATCTGCCTCGTTGTATGTTTGCAGCTGTCTACCTACATCTGTCTGTCTGTCCTCTATATGTGTGTACGTCTGCACGTCTGCCTTGTTGTCTGTGTATGTCCGTCTTTCTGTCTGCCTCTCTTTCTTTCTTTCTTTCTTTCTCTCTCTCTCTCTTTCTCTCTATCTTTTCACTGTATCTGTCGTCTGCCTGTCTGTGTATCTGTCCTTGGCTGTATCTATCTGCCTCGTTGTATGTTTGCATCTGTCTACCTACATGAGACGGTGGCGCTTAACAAATGCAGAAATAGTAAAAGATTAGCGAGGCTTGAGTCGCTTACCATGAAACCGTTGTACCAAGCCTTGATCTGCTGCTTCGTGAAGTTCGTGTTTTCGATGAGGAAGTCCATGTCTTCTCTCGGCAGCTTCTTACTTCCGGCCGCGCCCATTCTGACGTCCTTCCGGTTCCACTTCCGTCGAAGCCTTTCCGGTGTTTGCTGCCTTTTCCTTATTAGCAAATCTTGGACCTAGAAAGCGATAAGTTCCTCTATACGTTATCTGAGACTCTTCCTCTAACGCGTATTCTAGTTGAGCGACCCGCAGTCGGTAGGTATGTAGATGATTCTAGAACTGATCGGCTACGTGGCGCATTCTAGGAGAATTGGACAGCAAATGCAGAGTTGTTGTAGTCCGTTGCGGCGATTTCTTTTAAGTCGAAGGAGGGGTTGTGTCGGTCGCCTTTCAAAAGTGCCTTTGAAGGAAGCCGCCAGCCAGCGCAGAAGTTGGATACGATTCGCTCATTCCGCTCGTCCTGTAGTCGACATTGGTCAACTGAAATTGGAAACACCAGTGAAATGGTTTCTGGGAAGAAGAGAGATCTCTAACCCTTGCTTTTGCATGATTCCACCTTGGCTCCTAGCGTTATGAGTGCTTTAATTAATAAATAAGTAAATAGTAAATAAATAAATAAATAAAGATAGACAGACAGACAGACAGTCAACTCCAAGTGGCAGCTAGGAAGTGTTAGCGCTTTAATTTTCCGTTGAAATTAGCTTTTAGAGCTGACGGTTAGTCGAATCCCTCGCCGTCTTATCTTCCCGACGACAGTTAGTGCACTCATTTTTACATCGGAGTTCGCTAGGGGCGCTAGTCGAACAGAAACCTTAAAATGTTTCCGTCCTGCCAAGGATTTTAAACTGCATTTAAGATGACTTTTAAAGTGTATTTAAATTGATTTTGAGCTGTTTTTAAAATGTATTTAGGAAACATTGGTGAAGCTGTAGTTTTTCCTGCCGTGGGTTCTGCGTAGCATAAAGAAACTGCAAGAATCACATTAAAAATGTAAATGTAAACGTACATGATTTTCTGTAGCGACCGTATGGCCTCGACTCTGAATTTATTGGGCGAGATCCTTCACCACTGCTGCCCCTTTGAATGGGTGGCATTACATGTACATTTCCTTTACATTATATTGTTACACTTCACATTAAATTACACAGTTATTTCATTTCTGTAGTGCCAGTTTCTGCACCTGCTGTTGTTATGTGAAAGACAGTCAGACGGACAGACAGACAGACAGAGAGACAGAATGACAGACAGACAGACTAACAGACAGACAGAGAGAATGACAGAATGACAGACAGACAGAAGGACGGACGGATGGACGGATCATCTGACTGCGCGTATTGATATAAGTATCGATACGATAATAACAGTCTCATTATCGGCCTAATGATGTTGTTATTGTCTCTCGCTTGATGACTCGTCTTGTATCATTTATGTATGAAAGACACACACGCACACAAAGGGAGAAACAGAGAAGCGGTCAGAGAGACAGAGGAAGAGGAACCCGAGACGCAGATACACACATTCAACGGTAGGCTACCCAGAAGGTTCTATATGTCAGCCTCGCTTGTTGATTTATTCGAGATCTTCACGCATGACTGCGAATGAATCACACGACCTTTGGATCGGAACGAAGTTCACTCAAGCAAGGGACAGGTAAAAAATTTACTGTTCTCACTCAAGTACGCAACACTTGCCTCCACGAAGTCTAAACTGGTGTGAAACAGGGCGATCCAAAGCCATACCTTAGATATAAATTATTTAAGGCAAAGGTAGAAATGTTCGGGTAGAATTCTTTAGTGCAGGAGTTGTAGACATCTGAAATATAGTTCGGATGATAGCACTTAGAACAGAGAAGGGTAGAACAGAGAAGGGTAGAACAGAGAAGGGTAGAACAGAGAAGGGTAGAACAGAGAAGGGTAGAACAGAGAAGAATGAACAGAGAAGAGTGAAAAAGAGAAGAATGAACAGAGAAGAGTGAAAAAGAGAAGAATGAACAGAGAAGAATGAACAGAGAAGAGTGAAAAAGAGAAGAATGAACAGAGAAGAGTGAAAAAGAGAAGAATGAACAGAGAAGAGTGAAAAATAGAAGAATGAACACAGAAGAGCGGCGTCGTAGGATTCTTGGGCCTGCCTATAAGGGCAGAACACCGAAGAAGCAGAAGAAGATAGCACTGCCTCAGTGGACACCATAAGAGATCTTAGGAGGAAGCCAGGAAGAGCTGGCCACTGAGCAATGAGCATCCTTGAAAACTGCAGTGATTCTAACAGAGCTTAAATGTTTCTGTAGCATTTGAAACCCTTGTTATGCTACGTCAAATTGTACTACGTCATGTTATGCTAAGTCAGGTTATGTGATGGGGCGGTGACGTGTGACGGTTACAACATTAGAACAAGAGCAGTCCAGAAACCAGAGATATGTATTAATGGATATGTGATGTAGTATGCCTACATGTGCATGCATGTACGTATTGTGTTCGTTTATCTACGCCGTCATAACTAACTAATAACAGGGCATCAGTTGATGGTCGCTTGAGCATAACCGGTTCTAGCCACCCATATGAACACAAATAATACATAATAACAATAAATAATAATAACAATAATAATAACAATAAATAATAATAATAACAATAACAATAATGACAACGTTATTGCCTTCCGTGATAATTTTGCTCCGCCGGATTTCTAGCCGTGTTAGAATTATTCAATTCTCCGGAGAAGTATTTCATTCCTAAGGGATCATATATACTTCGGGTAATAATAATAATAATAATAATAATAATAATAATAATAATAATAATAATAATAATAATAATAATAATAATAATAATAATAATAATAATAATAATAATAATAATAATAATAATAATAATAATAATAATAATAATAATAATAAAAGCACAGAATCTGACTCACCAGAGGACCTGTCTGCGGCTAGACGACGCACGAGGTATAGTTTTTATAGCGCAGTTACACTGGGCAAGTCTTCCGTTATTCATCGAATCTGGAAATGAAGGGGGGAGAGAATGACGATCGGCAAAGAAGAACCGACTGAATCGCCGACGAATGGAGGGAGAAGAGGAAGAATCCGAGGAGACAATGGTTGCAGAGGCTGGTAACAGTCGAGAGAAGATACAGCAGCGCCGGCTATGCATGCATTTCGCTTGTGGCCTAGAGCGTCAACGTTGGTGCAATTATGTCCAACAGCCGACGCGCATATCCGCCAGTCCACGCCTTGTCTGTCTGTGTGTCTCCGTATATGTCTGTTGGTGTATTTCTGGCTGTTTGCCTGTCTGTCTGTGTTTCTGTCTGTCTGTGTATCTTTCTGTAATCTACACTCATCTGTCTGTCTGTGTTTCTGTTTGTCTGTCTGTCAGTGTATTTCTGTATTTGTTAGCCTGTGTTTCTGTCTGTCTGTGTATCTTTCTACAGTGTAAGTCCGTCTGTCTGTCTGTGTTTCTGTCTGTCTGTGTATCTTTCTGTAATCTACACTCATCTGTCTGTCTGTGTTTCTGTTTGTCTGTCTGTCAGTGTATTTCTGTATTTGTTAGCCTGTGTTTCTGTCTGTCTGTGTATCTTTCTACAGTGTAAGTCCGTCTGTCTGTTAGTGTTTGTCTGTCTGTCTGTGGGTCTGTCTGTGGGTCTGTCTGTGGGTGTGCTTGTTTATCTGTCTGTCTCGTCTGTCGCAGAAACACCAGCCAACAGGGATAGGTGAAGGAAGGAAGGAAGAATAAGCCTTCTAGATCGCCATCGCTGTGCATCAGCATCAACAGCAGCAGCAGCAGCAGCAGCAGTAGCATCAGCAGCAGCAGCATCAGCAGCAGCAGCAGCAGTAGCAGCGGCGTCCTCCTCCTGCTCCAGCCCCTCATCGTTATCAGGCATCCATGGGTGCCGCCGCTTTAGGAATCGATTTTCTTCCACTCTTCGCGCTGGAGCAACACACTCCATCCACAGGCCGCATAAATAAAACCACAAGTACATATATACATACAACATACTTAAATATATATATATATATATATATCCATATGCACATACAAGCATACTGTGTATATATATATACACATACATACACATCTATCCATATATATATATATATAGATATATTTACACATACACATATGCTTATATATACATAAACATACATATGTGCATACATACAACATATGTGCATACATACATTACATAAACACACAAATATACATAATTCATCCGTACATACACAAATACATGTGCTTTCAGCTTCTCAAAATGCGCTATATAAATGTCCAGGTACATATAATTATAATATGTAATGTGTGTGTGTCTTCAAAAATAGCACAACAGTGGAAATTTCTGATTGTCGCAGTAAGACAGTATTGTAACCGGATGCTTGATGTATGGCGCTCCTTCGAGGAATTCCAAAAGGATGGCAGGAAAAGTTCAAAACAAATCACGGAGGCTGCGTTTTGCTCAATCATCAATCATCTCGCTCAACATTTTGGTATGATATATATATATATAAATATATATATACATGCAACATGCATGCATAATATATATACAGCAATTATATATATACTTTTCTATACATATATATGTGTTATGTATTATATACACACATTATGATGTACATACTTACGTATATATGCTTTTCCATACATACGAGTTATCTATTATATATACACATTGACATGTATACTTATGTATATAGGCTTTTCTATACACATATATGAGTTATCTATTATATATATACACACATTATGATGTATATACTTATGTATATATGCTTATATACTATGTAAATATATATATATATATATATCTATATCTGGAATGTAACATGTCAATTATATATGAACCAGTATTTCTTATATAGTCTATGTAAAGTGGATCCTATAGTAATGTTTCAAAATGATGACGACGACGATGATGACGACGACGTTGATAGTGTGAATGCCCCCCAAAAGGAAAGTTTTTGTCTGTGCTGTAATCTGACTGTCAGCACATCATTCATTTATATGGAGCCAGGCCTTCGTTGTGTATCTAAGATATATTTCCCTTTGTCAGCCTTGATGTCTCCATCCAGATCTCTCTCTCCCTCTCTACATATATATATGTTTGTGTGTATATGTCTCTGTCTGCCTAGATGTATTCGTCTTCATCTCTCTCTCTGTGTCTCCTTAAAAATGTACATGTATATATAGAAAATAGTATTAGTTTGTCTATATAGACACATAATCTGCCTCTCTCTCTTTCTCTGTCTGTCTGTCTGTCTCTGAACGTCTCTCATGTATATATAGAAAATAGTCTTAGTCTGTCTATATAGACACATGATCTGTCTGTCTCTTTCTCTGTCTGTCTGTCTCTCTTTCTCTGTCTGTCTGTCTCTCTGTCACTGTTGGACAAAAGGAGTCCTGTTCGTTCGTTCACTCTGTGGTTCATTTTCTTTTGTTCTATTGCATCCCCCCCCAAATGCAGAGAGTTTCTGCGTCAAAAACGATTTTCTGTTCCACATAACTTTAACCCTTGAGGCACAGTCGCCCTCACAACTTTAACCCTTCATGCACAGTCTACTATCTGCTCTGTGGCCCGCAAACATGCACTCACTCACCCACATACAGAACCACCCTTTGTCGGGGGGGGGGGGGGCAGTCTTTCCGGAATAAGTTGCCTAATAACCTACAAGAACTCCATAATATGTTGCCTAGCAACCAACGACACGAACTTCGTCTGACTCTGCCTCCTTTTCATAAGCGCTTGGGAACCATTCAATTCAATCACGGTCTTGGAGTGCATCTCAGGAATCTCTTGAAAAGGTGCTACATAAATTCGTGATTAAATTTACCCTCTCGCATACAAAACCCCATCCATTTCCAAACAAGGGAATAACATTCATTTAGACAAGGGACAACTGATTCCTAAATGTAATGTTAAACGTTTCTCTATAGCGACCATATGACCTCGAACTTGCTCGCTTTTCACTGAATTAATCAGGTGAGATCCTCACCACCACTGCCTGTTTACATGTAACATTACAACCTGACCTAAGAAGCAACTGCCGAAAATTGGAAAGCCACAGAGTATGACTGTACAACTTCAAAAACGATGGTGAAATGACATTTTCTTCAACAAAAATACACACTTCTTGTTCTTCTGTAAAAGTAAACAAAAAGGCTAGACAACTGTAGTACACGGAAAAATTGAAAAAAATAACATCATAACTAAGTACAGAAAACGGCTCCTGCAAACAGAAAGCCTGATAACTTAATACTGCCGAGTTCTCCGTAGTGGAAATACTAGCCACAAGTTACAACGTTACGTAATGTATTCTGTAATTTTGTTAACTAAAGGTGCTACAACATTTGATTGCATACGACCCCATCGATCCACACGGTTTTGCCTTTAAAAACCGGATTTTATTAATAGCAGGTCGTTCTGGATATTCCAATTAAAAGGAAACCTGTTGATAAGCTACTCTAATCTATCAACATCCATAGTACCTTCAAAAAGACAATCAAAATGGCGTTCCAGATAGTTGCTGTTAATATTGTCTAGATTATGCCATAAAAATCTAATCTAGTCTGGGTTGAAAATTCATTAATGATTTCTGCCATTTTGCTCTATATTCCTATGAGGTTGTTTACGAATTGGTGAAACACAAATTCCTTATTAACAATGACAACAATAAAATCTTAAATACAGCAAAACATTTGACAAAAAACACAAAATAAAACCGATCCTGTGTTTAATCCAATGCCTCAAAAGAACACTGAACAGCAAAAAGAAAAAAGGACCACAGTCACTGTTTCCATAGCAACTGTAGTCGTGGTGTTTTAGGAGATCAATGCATCAGTACTGTAAAACGTAAACAAAGCCCAAATCACACAGCAGCTGCTCCAAATTAAAACTAGTCCACAAGTTTTTCGGAGATGTTCACAGCAGCAGTCGTACTAAAACAACCACAGCCTATCAATATAAAAATATTCATTCCAAAATAAAACTCCATTAAAAGCATTCTAGGAGATTTTCACAGCAATAAGGTTGTTAAATTAATTAATTAGTTAAATTAATGCAGGTATATATCCACAGTATCGATTTTAAAATAAAACTCTACCGTATAGTCGTGGTGCTTTAGGAGATTTTCACAGTAGCAACGTTGCTAAAATGAATGCAGTCATATTTCCATAGTCTCTAGCTAAAAACAGTAGTCATGGTGTTTTAGGAGGTAAATACTGAAGTAATGTTGCTAAAATGACTCCAGCCGCACATAAATACATTGGTTCCAAAGTAAAACATCAGCCAAGGTGTTTTAAGCGCTTTTTCTGCAGTAAACACAATCGACAGAACCATGTACAACAATCTAGTGAAATGGAGCATCTTCATATCACCATTTGTGGAAACGTGCCTCAGTTTATACCGACTGTGTCTGTACATTTCAAAGAATTGTATTGTATTTGGTAACTTATATAGTGCTTCTTACAGAAAAAACTACTCGGAGGTGCTTCCAGCATGAGAACCCTGGGGAAATAAAAACATTGAACGATATGCTAAAAGAGCTCTCAAAAACTGTGTGTTTACACAACAAGTATCCCCTTAAGTTCATGTTTATGTGACTCTATTTAAAACCATTTACATGTATTTGCTAAGTTCAACTGAGAATGAGTGACTAGCTTGAAACGTGAACCAAGTTACTTATCTCGCCCCTGCTTTGTTAAGTTCTGACGATTCTAAGCGACTTGTGTGCAAGATAAGAGACAGATTACGATTGTCTTTGTTTACACTTAAATGATGACTCCAGGGTGAGATTTATGTGCACAAACTCAACAACTCTACAAAAGTTTTAAAAGAACGTTGGCTCATGAGGGACTTCAATGTGATCTGTGCTACAGTTAAGTCAGAGTAGGTCCTGTTCTGGCATAACCATGTCTTGCAAACGTCCAACTAGATTGCTACCAACATACATCTTCAAGAACATGGCACCACATGTCACACGAGAAAGCCACTTGGCGGTATTTTCGTGTCAGCAAGTGCTCGTCAGCGGAGGCTTTCCCCAGCACTGCAAACAGGCCAACTACAAATCCTAATATCGTGCAAGGATTTTCCAGAATGCCAACCTAGACGGCAGAATTTAATCTCCACCATCTGTTCGGTGTCCATAGACAAGCACAGGATTGAGACACATGACAACCATCAAGGAAACCGCAACAATTTAGAGTCAAGCATGAGACAATGATGATATTAATTTAGTCGGGTACATACATACATGTACGGAGGCTCTAAAAAGGCGCTAAATGGCTGCTTTAAAAGAAAAGAATCCAGCACAACTCTCTGCATACATCACGGAATGAAATGAAACTTCAGAAGGCACCTTAGCGGGCCTCGACTGACCAACGACTACACCGGGCCACAATACGCGTTTATAAACAAAACGTCGCATACGATGCAGTCTTTTGAAATGAAAGAGTTTCCTCTGAGTTCAGTCTTTACCCCATAGATCGCAGTTACAAAGCTATTCAGTTCTACATCTTGTTGAAAAGCATCATAGAAATAATTCCATGTACAAATGCGTACAACCAAAGAGGTCTATAAAAGGCGCTCCATAAGTGCCCTGACAATACGTACACACACGACAAAGAACCTCCTTAACAACAATTCCAGAAAATTTGCATGACCTACTCCAAACATCATGCACAGAATTTTCATCAAATCCTGACCCTTAAAACCTATGAAACAACCAAATCGTGAACCTTAGAACTCATCAAACAAAGTAAGCACATCAGGACTTCTGAGATACTTTGAAACAAATGTAACTATGATAGTCACCATACACTTTTCTGATTGCAATTTTACCAGCAGCTCCTTCGTACCAAACAGATAAAGGTACCCTCACGTCATGGGCATCAGAATGCACTCTTCATCAGCAATAGGGACAGGTCAAAGTTCAAGTTTTCTAGAGCACCCGTCTGGATGATTCCAGTCCGTAGAAACCAAAGAACCAAACGAAAAAACACGTTTAATTATAGACAGCTACAACGAATAAGAAACAGTCACGTTTTCTTCATCTCTCTTTGTCTCAACTGGTTCGAGCCAGTTTAACAAACGCCTGTCCATTCATGAGCGCCCCGCCGACAGCGCCAGACGCGGACAAAGGCATCATATCCGCGGTCTTGTTCGCTTGAGCAGAGGAGTCAGAGATGGTCATGAGAGATGCGCGTTGCGGAGGCTGTTGGTGACAGGCGGAGGTGACGAGCGGCTGGAGGAAGAAGCCAGTGCCCGTCGACATGGTTGATATGACTGAATCCTGGAACTGAGAAGCCAGATGGGGACCACCGGCCGAAGACAGAGACGATGACTGAGCAAGAATGGTGGCGGCATTTGTTGGCTTGCTGTCACAGTCGCCAACCTTTGCCAGCAGAACGCCCCCTGGTGTGCGGTTTATCATCTGGCCAGCCCTCTGGTGGTGGTGAGCCAGGGCATCGCCGTTGCTCAGACTGCCGCAGGACAACCAGTTCTCCGAATCATGAAGCTGTAGTCAACAGAAAGTTACAAAAGGTTACCACTATCGGACGAAGTCCATGTTCCAGAAATAGAGATAAAAAGGAGCTACATAAATGCACTATATTCAGCATCTTTATTCATACATACACACATGCATATTGACAATAATTAAAGGCAAAGCATCAGTTGGTGATAAGCAACTGTGTGTTAAAAACACAAAAACTTGAAGAGGCTCTATAATAGCTTTGCTGAATGAAGTTACTGAATCAGCAAACTTATTCAAAGTCCCAACTTTGTGAACGTCGTCAGTGAGATTCAAACCTGCACACTTCACGTTACAAGGTTAACATCAACCAATCAGCCGTTGTAAAATAAATATTACACTCATGTTGAATAAGTCAGCATACACGTACCACCCTTTTCACTCTGAACCTCTGCTAAACCCACTTTTTAGATCAATTACATAGCCAGGTGTGCAGTACATTGCATACATACTTAAGACGCTATATAAAGCATCTGTGTAAATACACTGTGTAAATACACATACACATACATCCACACATGCATGTATACATACATATATACACACACATCCACACCTTATTATTTCTGCATTTATTAAGTGCCACTATCTAATGATTCTCAATCGATGGTGCTGAGCAATTGTGCGTGAAGGATTTGCTCAAGATCCCTAAACAGTCACCATCTAAGGCAGGCTCAAACCTGTACTCTCCACATTACAAGCCAAGCACGCGCTCTATCTAATCGGCTACCGTGCATCAATACATACATCCACATGCACATACATACACACATATACACACACACATACCAGTACACACATACATAAATACATGCATACATACATGCTCATACATACAAGCATACATACATATATACTTCCACACATACATACCACCTGAGAAATGCATGGGCTATGTTTGTTGCTCTAAGTCAGACAAGACAGGAGAGTTCAGGTGATAATCGGCTTAGGGAAGTCATTCTTATAAAAAAACAGTCAACGCATCTTTAAAGATGCTAGCAGAAGCTTCTGCACACCTGCCTGACTTTGCCCATCACAGCAATCGATGTTTCGCCTGTTGCCGCAGCCACCTTATGCTCGACCAGGTAGAACATGTACTCATCGTAGAGCAGGCGGATCAGATGGAAGGAACCGAAGCTGGCGGCGCTTCGTAGAGTCAGATCACGTATCACCATGGAACTGTTAGCATAGCAACAAGAAAATGTTAATAATATGCTAAAGTAATAAGTTAAAGGCAACTTCAGGGAAATGTTAAGGTAATGCAGTGTTAAGAAAATGTTAAGATAAGGTAATGTTCAAGAATGTTAATGATTTGTCAAAGTAAAGCAAAATCAGGGAAATGTTCAGGAAATGTTAAGTTACCACAATGTTAAGGAAATGATAAAGGATGGTAATAGTAAGGAAATGTTAAGATAAGGTAATGTTAAGAACACTTTAAGGTAAGGCAATGTTAAGAAAATGTTAAGATAAGGTAATGTTAAGAAAATGTTAAGGAAAGGCAATGTTAAGAAAATCCTAAAGTAATGCACAGTCACGGAAATGTTAAGGCAGTCAGGCAATTATATGAAACTGCTAATTTGTTACATGTACCTCTAGTGTGATATTCTAGTGGTTAGCACGCTGGACTGTCAACACTGAAGTTGGAGGTTCAAATCCCCACGAGGACACCAACTCAAAAGCCAGAGCATACTGACTGCATACTTTTCATCTCATCCTGGGGCACATATCGATACTGACTGTATACTTTTCAACTCATCTTGGGGCACATACTGATACTGACTGCATAATTTGCACCTCATCTTGGGGCACATACTGATACTGACTGCATACTTTTCATCTCATCCTAGGGCACATACTGATACTGACTGCATACTTTTCATCTCATCCTGGTGCATATCCTTTGGCTTAACAAATATAATATCTAAATAATACACTGGAAACGCAGTCTAATGATTCATTATTATAACACAAATTTTGACATAACACGGCTGAGGACACGAACCCCAAAGGCAGCATTTTATCGAGTTTCTAGTGTAATACGACAATCGGGTCAACCAGAGTAGGGTTATTACCTGTAGAAGGACCACTTGAGGAGAAACTGGCGTGCAGCCTTAGCAAAGTCGGGACTAGCTTCATGAGGACTAAGGGCCTGATTGACGACGTCCTCCAGCCAGGATGCCCACTGCTCCAGAGACGTCTGGTGCTGAAGAGTCTTCTTGAAATCCTCTTCCAACTGACGCACCGTGTCATCGTCGCACTGACAAACCCACGACGCCTGTTCCTAGATCAGAAAATCAGTTGTCATCAGTATTCAATACACCAACTGGTCAATCAATTATTCAATCATCTGCTTGTTCTATCACTACTACTGTTCACTTGTCAATCAACTACTCAATCAAATGCTTGCTCTATCACTAGTCAATAAATTGCTTGTTCCATTAGAGAATCGATGACTAGTCAATCATATACTGTTTCTACCACTGATTTCAATAAATAATTAGGCAGCAATCAGTTTATAACACACCAAATGCTGAGTTAGGCACACACATTCAATCGTATTTCTTCAATCAACCACAGTATCTGCTTCATCAAGATACTGACTCACTGCCTTGCAGACAAACAAGGGTTAGACGAAAGCTGTGCAAATGTAATTCTAAATAAACGCTAAATATCAGATATACATGAATTTCTATTAGTACTAGGTAATTAGTTGCATAAATGTACCTGTAAATTAGCACTACAGATTGCTCATAATATACCTTTATTAGTACTAGACTAATCTAATCTAATGACTTCTATAGCGCCGTTATCATAATGCCCACGGCATCAACTGACGGTCGCTAGACAACAGTTGTACCTGTACGTTGCAGAAGTCCACTTTGTTAATGTCTGCAAGCATCTGGCCGATCTGAGCGCTGTTCTGCAGGACGGCACGTGCAGCCTGAGCCAGATGGTTCAGGGACGTGTATCGCCGCAGAATCTGTGCAAAGGCACTGACTGCGTTAATCTGCAAAGATATCGGCAACTCCCAGATGAATTCAAGCATTCGTTGCTGTATGTTAAATCGCCTATCTCCAATCCCATCCCAGGGCTTTTGTCAACAGTTTGCTGTAAATGAGCGACTGTCTCAGCTTTGCTTACCTCATATGTGTTACCATAACTGACCTTAGCCCACATTCCCTTACCTCTGTGTTGTGAATAAATACCTCTACGATATAAATGTAATGTAATCAAAAATTTATAAAGCGCCACTTCGAGGTAAACTCCTCAGAGGCGCTCAGTGTGTAGTTAGCAACTATAAAAGGAACGTCATAAAAAACACAATAATTCAATTCTGAGACATAAGTACAATCTGACAAAGAATGGCTGGGATGATTGCTTCTTGTAGAAGTGCTTGTAGTACAAACTGACAAGGACTGGCCAAAGGAAATAGGTTTGTGACGTTCCACTTGCAACACCTTGATTCTCAATTACACCCACTGGGCAGCTGTAGATCTAATGACTCGGAAATATTCTACACACAGGCTTGTAAAGGTCCTTTAAAAATCACTATATACACAAATGTCTAGAAACATAACACAAAGAATTATGCACAACCAGAAGCTCAACATAAACCTACAAGTAAACAGTAATGTAACACAAATGGCCATGTAAATGTCTAACAAAAACACTTCATAGCGAGCCTCTAAGCTGAACAGGAAATACGAAAGAACAGCATGGTAGCCAACATGTTTGAGCAGTTGCCTTGAAAAGCAGACTGCAGGACTGAGCCTCCTCTGAGATGGTTACTGTGTAGGGACCTTGAGCAAGTAATTCATGCACAGTTGCTCAGCGTCATCGACTGATGCTTTGCCATTAGGTAGTGGTGCTTAATAAATATAGAAATAATAATAATAACCGTTTTTATGGTTTAAAATGGTGAACTGCTGATTGATTCAAAAACTGGAATCAGACATCAAAGGCCCATGCATCTGCAATCAGCTGCCTTAAAGAGAGAATTCGAAAACGCTGAGCGTGTAAAGAAATCTCCAAAATACGAACCTTGGTTTTTATCATTTCGTCCGGAACTCCACTCATGGAGTTTTTGAGCCAACTTTCAAGACTTTTAGCAAAGTTTCGAATAGCCTGAGTCAAGGAACCTTTATAACAGATTACACAGCACATAACAGCCACAAAAATAACACGGTATTCCTTCTATAGCACTGTTATCATAATGCACAAGGCATCAATTGACGGCAAAACTATTCAAAAATCAAAAACCACGGGACAGAACCAGTCGAGATCCAGGAGGCAACAGACACCAGAAGACAGGACAGATTTAATAAACAGCCTGAAAAAGCTCAGATCTTGATTTCATCTCTTAGTCATTTGTTTTAGAAGTACCAGCAATATTGACTCCGCCACTGCCATACTCGGGCGGTGCCAGTCCCAAGACTGGATAAAGGAGGAGGGCAATGCCAATTACATTCGTTACGACACAGCGTTGTTAAACAGGAACACTCGCCTACCTACCAGTAATATTCCACGTAGCAAGATATTCCTTCTAAAATCATTCCTCTGATACATTCTCAGCCATCATAGTACATAACCTTGATAAAACCCCACTACCACTGACAACCATTTAAAGCAAAATGTTACAAGGTCGCATAATAATGAGGTCACATCATAAAGCTGAATTAAAACTGGGATCCATACTCCAACTGCTTTATATAAAATTTATGTCAGAATGAAGCACGTGGGGCATGGCAGCCTACTGGTTGTAGCGCTTGGCTTGGTGTGAAGAGTACAGGTTCAAGCCTCTGAATCATTACTGTGTAGGGAATTAGAGCAAGTCCTTCACTCACAATTGCTCTGCATCATCGGTCAATGCTTAGTCACTAGATAGTGTTGCTTAATAACTGCAGATATAACAGAAATAATAATAATGTCATAAGGAGGTTCTGGCACATGTGCTTCCCATGCAGCTTAACCATTGAAGTTACTGGTTCAGTTTAGTCCAGTAATGAACTGGTCCAAATTCTGTTCACCGCTGAACTAACCACCTACTTACCGTAAGTTCAACACTCCACTTAACTTCAGAAATATGGTTTCATATACCTTCCCAAACTGCAAAACGAAATGTTAAGGCTCAGCAAAATTATCAACTGCTGCTCGACATCAGACGACCATACCAGGAATTGGACGCAGTACATCGGGTATGAGTACTTGGACGAGGGCCTGGTAGAAGGCATAGTCTGATTCGAGCACGTACTGCCTCACGGCTGGCAGCTCACACAAGGAAAACAGCTTCTCTTTAGGCAACCTCTGTTCCATCTCCTCACTGCAGAAACAACAACCGACAACACATAAACAGGCAAATAAATTAACATAAATTAATAATAATCACTTAATTGCACAGGGTTGAAAAGAAACGATTAAAATCCACCCATAGGTGATCTAGTGGCCGCCACAGCACAGCATAAAGCACAATGAATATTGCTTAAATTAATATCAACTGAATATCCCTTTCTGGGAAACCGTAGTTGAAAACTGCAAATCACTACAGAGCTCCAGTCAAAATCCAACAGATCGGGAAAGCTGGATGTCAGGCTGCAGTGCGTAAGCAGCTTCAAACAGCCAAGTTTTCACCTTATTGACAGAATGCACAGAAGTGGGCAATAAAGTCTCAAGCATATATGGTAAGTACCTAAACAGTAGCACGGCACTGTTTAAACACCTCACAAAATTTGACCTTACACATCGTGATAATTAAGGCATGCTTGCTCAGTGCTTGATATAAAAATACACAATGCTTGGTCAGCGTTTAATATAAAACTACACGCACGACTTACTGGCAGTTTGATAAGTTCTATGTTTATCAACACAACTGCACATATAGTTTATTTCAAGGTAGCCTGCATAAAAACAGATGACTCCAGACCACAGATGAAAAACAAAGCTACAGCACTACATACATGACCAGACTCTCGACAGCAGAACACTAACCACTCAGGATCGCCCTGTCCACTCTTCCAGAAAGACATCCATAACGTCTCCACAAGATGGAAGTGAAGATTAACGATGATTTCCAGGAATGCCTGGAAACATACAAAGTACATCAGCGCTTACGAGACAGTGCTTCTAGTCATAACATTTTAGTCCTACCAAAGTCAGTACATACTGCCTAACACTTTCCCAGCCCAGAAAATCTTTCTGGTCTAACTTCAGATCCTCAGTCTGTAACTGCACGAATGCAAACACAAGAGTTCAAACGCTGAGAAAATAAACATTTCACTTGATCGCAGATGAGCTTCGAGCGATGGACGTACTTCGCAGTGGTCCTTGTAAAGCTCTTCAAACACGAACAGATGTTTCTGGTTAAGGCCTGGAGGTAGCTGGTCCGGCAGCAGATTGATGTGGCCGAACTCCGGCATGGCAGCCGATGCGTCGCCAAGGAACTGCTGGTGCTGCTGCTGCTGAGTTGTCGGGACGCTAAGCGGAGGCTGGCTGGCTGGACTGCCATCTGTCATGCTGCTGCTGCTCTCGCGGCTATCGTATGATGATCGAAATCTAAAGCAGATTGAAACAAACCATGAAATCATTGTTCAGGGTTGAATCCCTATCTGGCTGTCAGTTTCCCTGACTTAATGGAGGATGACTGTTGACAACAGTTTCACTTGAAGCAACCATCAACTGAAGTTCAGTGCATTATGATATAATTTCTGCAAATTTATTTATCATCCAACAGACACTACTAGACAAGACATTACTACTTGACTAGACTGTTGTTTAATAAAAACGTTGGTTGATATGGTAACCGCAGGTAATGGATTAATGCAACAATTTAAAACTGTTAACAATATCAATTAGTCAATGCTAAAATATGTTAGTTTAATCAGCGTTCAGGGTTTAAATGAAGTGTCATATGAAGCTGATAAATCCTTGTTCAGCCAGGTACTTCTAACAGTAATCAGGAACGCACATTCATCCAGGGCCTCTTCACGAAAACTCCTCCAAGAAAAACCTTTTACCCATAAGAAAGGTTGATATCGCTGTAGTCTTACTTACCACGAAATATCCTTCAACTGCAGGACCACACCTGTAAAACTAATCAGAGGTGCTCTATCTTATACCACATTTCACTGCCTCAAATTGAATGAGCCTATTATGCAAAATTTCTAAATATCAGCGAATGTTTCAGACCTTTTCGCAGGATTCACAGAATTCTGTCTTGAGGCCAAGAAATGATCGTTGGACAAGTGATTCAACTGAGACGTAGACTTTATACGGATTCCATAGTAATGATACTGAGAATTTCCCCTGCATCAACAAAACAACATTAAGTAACAAATATGCCATGACATTAACACTAAAGGCTTTTTCTCAGCAAGTTAAAGGTTACCAGTAAAGTACGTAAGACCTACATGTAATAAAGCATGCTGTAAACTGTAAATCCAATTAGAAAAATCCTTTGAATCCAAAAGTTCACAACTAGATATGGACTGCAGTTCATGGAAGAACAGCAGTTCATTAAGCTAGCCACGGTTACCTTACAGAATAAGAGTGTGGTAGCCTGTCATGATTTGAACCCCAGACTTCTGGGTTGACAGTCCAGCATGCTACCCACTTGACTATTGTGCAATCCGTAGGAGTATGTAATAAACAATGCTACTTATTGCAGCCTAATCATACACAGAATTATAATAAGCTCATGGAATAATGAATTTAAGTAGAAATTCAGACCCCTTAAGATAACATGAGAATCAGCGTTAGGTAGAAGTGTTAGCGACTTCATTATCTCAGCCTCAGCATACGACTGCAGACGGCCAATTCTCTCCCTCACCACCTGATCTTTCTGACAGTGTATGACCAAAACACTCATTGTATATCTGAGTGCACTAGAAAGCGCTATGAAAATAAATCTAAGAATATCTAGACCCCAACTTCTTTACACTATAGTTCGTGTTACACTGGAGCATATTATAACTCGGTTCTCGTATACTTCATCTTTACTTTACCTAGAGTAATGTAAAATAAAGTATAACAGAAGCAGAATCCTGTAATAGAATTTAAAGCACCGTAAGCCGAAATATTGTTCATGCCTTGTGCCAAGACGTCGAGTCCTGAGGCCGAGAAAGACCGAGCGTATGAGCTTGCCGAAGGAGGCCGGATTCATTGGCTCGAGTTTGTGATCCTGACAGTGTTGCAGGTAGTGACCGTACAGCGTGCCACGTGGAAGACTCACTCCTTCAGCCGTCTCGTAATTGTCCATCAGCCACTGGACCTTTTCACAAAGAACATCCAATGACATAATGACTTCTACAGTGTCGCTACAAAAGCACAAGGCATCAATCAAGCAAAACCAGTCAAAAATCACAATTCATTTGAGAAGCCCATACAAAATTCAACAGGCTAGGAAAACCAGAAGACAGGCTACAGTGATCAAGCAAGTTGAAACTTACCAAGTCTTAAGGTGAGATCTGATTAAAATGTTGAAACAGACAAGTCTTAAGTTTAGAGCCCAGAGGCTTTCGTGCTGGAAGCGCCTCTGAGTAGTTTGTTCTGTAAGAAGCGCTATATAAGTTATCAAATACAATACAATACAAGAGCTGAATGGCATCACAGAACTGATAGAATGCACAGAAATGGGCAGTGAATTTTAAAGCCTTGGACACTTGACCAAAAAGAGCACAAGAGCCTAATATACTTAACAGATAAGGCCAAGAATACAAAGCCGAAGCAGGACAGATTCAACAAATGTATCATGTTTTTCACTCATGTAAATGAACCACAACGAATTTGCAGCTCATATTAAGTTGATCTACGGAGATGCAACTTAATACATCAAGCAACATTTCTAACTGTAATTTCAAAAAATTTTTAAACGCTACTAAAAAGCTAAGCATCGGGCACCAGCTTATTCACAAGTGCTGCGTCAAGTCAGAGGGGCTGTCCAGAGATAGCATTTGAGGTACAAGATCTGGTCGATGGGGATCAGAGATGGAAAAAAGACAGGAACTGTTTTGGTAGGTTGTGTTTAGGTTGACAGAAAAGGGAAGGTGGCACATAGGATGGATCAGTCTACTTTTAAGCTACATGGCCTGAGTTGATGATGGCCCATGTTTGTTTCTTAAGCCACATGGCCTGAGTCGATGATGGCCCATGTTTGTTTCTTAAGCCAAATGGCCTGAGTTGATGATGGCCCATGTTTGTTTCTTAAGCCACATGGCCTGAGTCGATGATGGCCCATGTTTGTTTCTTAAGCCACATGGCCTGAGTTGATGATGGCCCATGTTTGTTTCTTAAGCCACATGGCCTGAGTCGATGATGGCCCATGTTTGTTTCTTAAGCCACATGGCCTGAGTTGATGATGGCCCATGTTTGTTTCTTAAGCCACATGGCCTGAGTCGATGATGGCCCATGTTTGTTTCTTAAGCCACATGGCCTGAGTTGATGATGGCCCATGTTTGTTTCTTAAGCCACATGGCCTGAGTTGATGATGGCCCATGTTTGTTTCTTAAGCCACATGGCCTGAGTTGATGATGGCCCATGTTTGTTTCTTAAGCCACATGGCCTGAGTTGATGATGGCCCATGTTTGTTTCTTAAGCCACATGGCCTGAGTTGATGATGGCCCATGTTTGTTTCTTAAGCCACATGGCCTGAGTTGATGATGGCCCATGTTTGTTTCTTAAGCCACATGGCCTGAGTTGATGATGGCCCATGTTTGTTTCTTAAGCCACATGGCCTGAGTTGATGATGGCCCATGTTTGTTTCTTAAGCCACATGGCCTGAGTTGATGATGGCCCATGTTTGTTTCTTAAGCCACATGGCCTGAGTTGATGATGGCCCATGTTTGTTTCTTAAGCCACATGGCCTGAGTTGATGATGGCCCATGTTTGTTTCTTAAGCCACATGGCCTGAGTTGATGATGGCCCATGTTTGTTTCTTAAGCCACATGGCCTGAGTTGATGATGGCCCATGTTTGTTTCTTAAGCCACATGGCCTGAGTTGATGATGGCCCATGTTTGTTTCAGACCATGTGATCTGTTAATCAGCCATGTTCCAGTTCCTCTGAGACATCCTTAAATAGCCCCACAAAATCTCCAGACTTATAAATGCATTTACGGCAGATACAGCGAACAAGAAGAAGGACATTGCTTGAGCATTTCTCCAGAACTTTCAAATAAAAGCAAAATATGCACAAATATAATCTATTTACACACAACACATAAAACCCGTTCAACTAAACGTCACTATTTCAAATTTGAAACAGCAGTTCAAAAATAAGTCTAAAATCACAAAATCAGATTTGAATGCATGCAAAATACTTAAACAGAATCAGTGTTAAAACACTAACAAAACACTGCATATCAACAAGTATTCATGGCTTATTGATGAACATTTTGTTCTGAATGAGCTTGAACATCATTTAGGCTAGCATACAGCATGCTTCTGATTAGTTTATCTTGAAGCGGCGCTACATAAATGTCCAATTACAATTACAGTTACATTTACAACTAACCCTGCTTAAATTCCACATAAAAAGCAATTATTTTAATATTTTCACAAAGGTCAAACTTCGACTAACAGAAACAAGTTTAGTGACATAAAACTTTTTACAGCACATGCAAGATAAACTATCAAAATCCATAACGCCGTAATGCTGGTGAGAACACAAGAGATGATTCATGCTGGGAGGGAAGCACACCCTCATTGTCATCACCATCCAACTAATCACACAACACCTAGAATTCGCTGCCACTTACTTCGCGCTGCCAGCACTTCACATCAAAGTGCGAAGTCCGCTGCCCACTGTTGTCCTGCCACCAAGAAAACATTTTGACCAGCAGACTAAAAGTAACTGCTCAGCAAGTAACCTCAGCAACCTCATAAAAGCTTTGGGTAACGCTGCCCAAGTTTCGGGTAAAACTGTCCAAGTTTCTGGCAGTGTTGTCCAAACTGTGTAACACCACCTAAAGGTGATTATAGGTAACCCTAGCATGCTAATAAAGCTTTGGGTACCACTGCCCAAGCTTCATGTAACACTGCCCAAGCTTTGTGTAACACTGCCCAAGCTTCAGGTAGCACAGCAATTCGTTATTGAAAAACTACAATCCAATCAGGTCTTCATAACATTAATAAATTAATGCACTGCTTGACAGGTAAAAATAATTAAAATGTTAATTAATTATGCTAATTAAGCTCCTTGCCTCTGAAGTGCAACCTCTCAAGTCAAATCAGAGATTCCCTTATTAGGTCTACAAGCAACATTAGTCCTTGAAAGGACAGACAGATTGATGTTTTGGCAAAACACGACAACAAGCAACCAGGAGATTCAGAACACAACAGTTGGTCACAGCAACTCCTATAATCATTACTCTGTCATGTTCGTCACGTCATGTCATGTTTGTCACATCATGTCATGTTTGTCACGTCATGTCATGTCCGTCACGTCATGTCATGTTCGTCACGTCATGTCGTGTCATGTCCGTCACGTCATGTCATGTTCGTCATGTCATGTCAATCATGTCAAGTCATGTTCGTCATGCTCTTGACAGCAGTTTCGGTCACTTCACCAACTAAGCTCAACAGAAACGGTTGTAAAAATCTTCTGCTAGCACAGTGAAAGGTCGAGACAGGCAGAGAAACACCAAAAATGTCTGAAGAAAAACTAGACAGTTAATGTGCTCAGTTGTTCTAGCAACAGAAAAGATGCACTAATCAAATGCACACAGGCAAATGCTGTTTCAAGTACTGAGTAGTTGAAAAGGTTACAAAAAATGTGGCTTATTCGTGCTTCAAATAATTTATCTTTAAATTTTGGACTTAAGCAAAGAATTTGAACTTGGCGTAAGTGCAAAAAGCATTAATTCAAAACCCCAAAGCCAAAAGTAATTTTAGCCTAAAATTTTACCCTAAATTATATCCCAAAACAGTCTAACCTAAAAGTTGAACCTAAATTACGTGCAGAAACAAGAAAGTGTTCACATTTTAGCTCCAGGTTAGTCAGTAAGCAGTTAGCAATTAGAATTAAGTCGACTGATGATTTGAGAACTCAAAGCATTGGGTGCTCACTGAAGCAGGAGAAGCTCTGATGTTGTGCGACAATCCTTGGCCATCACCTTCGAGAACGCTCCCTTGGACTAAGTAGGATTCCCCTCCGTGCGTTATTATCTGGCCCTGAATTCCACCAATTCCAGATGACATCTGAAAGCAATGCAATCGCATGAATTACACCAACAGATTTCCCAAAATATATCAAACAAAGCACAACATCACCATATAAATTTTTTCTACATTTACTACAGATTACACCAGACTCAGATTTATCTCCTAAAATAACCGTCGTCAGCTCGAGATTTCTACAGCACCCGCCGAAAGCCAGGACACAGGAACCAGCTTATTCACAGGCGCTCGGTCAAAACAAAATCGATAGGCAGGAAGAGTTTGGTTCCAGGTCACGATCCAAGAGTCAGGTCAGAAACAGGTTGATAAATGTCAAAAACAGAATTAAAATAGCCTGGAAAGGAGCACTGTACAAACGTTTGTAAAAAAGTTGTTTGCAAAGATTCTGTACAAAAGCAACCCAAAACTTTTACAGCAACATCTTCAAGAGGCTTTCACAGTCGAGCTACATAAATATTTAGTTAAAAGTTAGCTAAATTACCTGTGGGGTCCCGCCCTGGTTCTGATAATAGGCACCAGTGACTGAGGTGTACATGGAACCCTGGTTGTTGTAGTCAGAATAGTTTTGTCTGAAAAGACAATATAAGATAATTCATAAAATATCATGCTCTTTGGACCATTTTATATAAATGCCAGTCTCAATTTTTTCGTTACTCATATAAAAAATTACATTTTTGCCACCTCTCTAAAAGCTTCTGATCAACACTAAAAGTCTAACAGTTTCACGGCTCAACAATCAATTGTCAAGAATCAATGATTCAAAAGGATTTGTAGGGCAGAGATGTTAATTAACAAAACTAAATACACTACCAACTGGGGGCTGATTAGCCATTGCCTTTGATTCACACTTCTGCATGACTTTGTGCACGTTACAAATTTTCATAATAATAATGATAATAATAACAACAACAATAATAATACACTGGAAACTCCTTGCAATGTACTTAATTGTAACATGTATTCTGTTATAACACAGTTATGTATGCAGATTCTCAAAGGTCCTTCAGCACTAGAAAAGAACCATCATGCAACAACTTCTTTAAAACACAGTACTTTATGTGGCTCCCAACGGCACCATTCATAATTCAATTGCAGTGTAACAATAATAAAATTATAATTAGTAATTATAATAAATTAACTGACTGCGGCTGATAGACGACTTGTCCAGAGGCTCCATGTGGAATCTGAATTGTATCGTGCTCACCATTCTGATCACCTGTAACTAAACACAACAACACACAGCTAAGAAATTAACATAAATCAACATAAATTATCTAAATTAAAATGATTCTGTGCACTGTAATTTCAGTTCAAATTTAAAAGCAATAATAACAATTTATACAGCATCGTTAAGTAGTGGAGCCCGACTTTATCGGTACACGTGGCAAAAGACTGGGCTGGGAAAACATCTCAGCAGAAATCTTGACAAGGTTGTATTATTTTTATTCAATAAATAAATGATGGATTTCAAAAATAAATGGAGTTTAAATATTTTTGAAAGACCTTCAGCAGATATCTTGAGGAGCTGATATTTAAATTTACTAAACGAATGAATAAATGGACTTAAAAAAATAAATGATTTTAAATGTTTTGAAATACTCTAAACCTCTTGAGTAATATGGAGGTAACAGCTGTTTGTAAATATACTGCTGTATGTATATCATAAAGTAAGTCTGAATAATCATTGTAACACTTAATTCTTATTACCGTCCATAGTCAATCACTCAGCATTACCTCCACTTGACAATGAAATAACTGCCAAATCAAGTATCCAGTAAATATTTATTACAAAAATTCAAAACCAATAGAACACTTTAAGAAAGCCACTTACGTCAAGTCTGACAAATACTTATAATTAAACTACGTTTTATTTCCTGCGACAGCGAAATTCGGTTATCTAACCTCAAACCAGAGGAGTTTCTAAATGAAAGTCTTCGTCCACTTGAACGGAGTAATTTATGATCTACAAGCAGCTAGTCTATAAACACGCCGGGCCTCGGCCCGACAGCCTGCAAACAAGACCACGGCCGAAACGAGTTCGCGAACAAGAAAATGGAAGGGTAAAAGCCTCTCAGTCATCCAAAGCCACTTCAACGGACGCTCAAGATTGGCTTCCGATATTTTATGGCTTAGAAGACTCAGACGTTATCGGGACTCCAGATAAAGCTAAATATCATGACATCTGCGTCATTTAACACAGTATTTCTTCACAGATCAGGCACGGCAGCGAACAGAACTGTTTTTTCTTGTAAATTTCCTCATTACAGAAGGCAACCAGAAACGGTTTTCCCTTCTAGGTTCTCTTATTTCCCTAAGCGAACAGAAACTGCTATGATTCGTAGTCTCCAATTACACTAGGCAAACAGAAACTATATTACTTTGTAAAATCTCTAATTTCACTAGTTAAGCAAAAGCTCTATTTCTTCTGCACATACTTTTTACTCTAGCAAGCAGAAACTCATTCTCTTCTGTAAATTCTCTAAAATTACTACAGGCTTTCGGGGATGCACGATAGTTTAGCGGTAAGAGCGCTGCGCTCTCAACTCAAAGGTCTGGCTACAAATCCTTACCAGAGCAGCCAGAAATTGCAAGATTTCTGCTGCAATTGTGCGCCTTAGCAAATTCAGCTACAAAATGAGTATACTGAGTATTACGCACTGTCAGTGGGAAGATCAGGTGGAGAAGGAGAGGACTGGCCAACTACCTTCATGTGTCAAGGCTAAGAAAACGAAGTTCGTAATGCTTCATACCCAGGTCTACTACGAACTACGAACACCAGATCTCTCCATTGAATGCTTTTGGAAGAAGTTGAAGACTCACCTTTTCTCTTCATCGGACTGAGCCAACAGCTATTAGCGCTTTTGCGGTGCATTAAGTTTCATTAACTAGCGCTTTATAAATCTTCTTATAATAATAATAATAATAATAATGTCTGCCTCTTGGAGACAGTAGGCATTTTCAGTGAACAGAAAATGTTTGTATTTTGTATCAATAATTCTGTATAAATTTGCATCTTAAGGCACGAAATGACGTACTAGTAACAATGAACTGTTGGCCGCTGTACGTCGCCTGAGATGGCTGAATTATGGTGTGTGCAGGCAACACCTTCTGCGACACGTTGCTCTGCACTTGCTGTGAATTGCTAATCTGCTGAACCTGGTTAACCTGTCAAAGGAAACAAAATCAAAATCAACTCATTAATCAATTATCTGATTGATTTCTCATCTGGTTGTTCCCAGTCCAATACTGCAACAATAATTGCTTGACGCCATTTACTGATGCTTCGTCTTTAGATAGTGGTGCTTTATAAATAGAGAAACAATTATATAATAAGGCACACAATTAACCAGCAGCAAATGCTACAACAGCAGGGAAATGCTACAACCTAGAGGGAAGATGGGGAAACTTCCCCTCTGGTTTAGATCATACCTCAATGAAAATGCATTTTCCAGATACCCTTCACTCCCGTCCAAGGGGCTTTCCCCTCCCCCACTGCTGTCGCTTACACACCACACCCAATATAATGCATTAACTAAGTGTGCAATCACACAAAATAAAACTTAATTAGAAAAGGTAAGTTAAGTGCTCATTAGTATCAATCTTATATCGCACCTAATCCTTGGCAGTACCATGTACCTGGATTATTCACACGTGCAAGAAGCTTCATAGAAGCATTCATAGGTGTAAGCATTTCTACAGGCGCTTCAGGCATATTCAAAGCGACGAGATAACTACAAAAACACTCCCTTTCAAAGAAGAGTATCAGCCTACTCTATAATCGTAATTGTAAACTCGAGATTTCCACAGCGTCCAACAAAAGAAAAGCATGGGAACCAGCTTATTCACAGGCACTCAGTCAAAACAAAATCGATAGGCAAGAAGGGTTCGGTTCCACGTCAAGATCCAAGAGTCAGACAGGCAGGCAGTCAGACGCTCAGTCAGCTCGCTGTAAAGACGTTCTTATTTCCCCGGGGTTCCCGTGCTGGAAGCGCCTCTCAGTAGTTTGTTCTGTAAGAAGTGCTATATAAGTTATCAAATACAATACAATACAATACAACATGGTGGGAGGTGTTTGGAACTGGATCTGAACGAGAGATTAGAGGAAGAAGAGGAATCAGGATAGGATCTGCGGAAGAGGAGTGTTTTCAGTTTTGAATGAATATCTTCATCTGACTTCGGCACACGTCTGTTCAACTTCAATAATAATTGTGGATGAATAAATTCACAGCTAAGCATACCTGCTGCGAGGTCTGCATATCTGTCAGATATGACTGCGTAGTCATAACAACAACTCCAAATCGAGCTGCGACAGAAGACAAGCGTCTCTGTCTCGGCTTCTACTGGACTTTTTGACCTGAAATTAATCAACAAATCAACCAAGTCAGTCATTTTTAATTTGTCAACATTTAGTTAATCTACAGCTTAACATTAATGTATTGCAGGATTGTAATGTGTCCATTCTTCCTCACATGCTGCTATGGCCCCCAATAAATAGATAGATTAATAATAATGATAATAAAAATCAATAAATAATTAAACTTTCACCCAGCCAGATCTTGACAGGGATTAGCTGTTTCAGATGCAATTTTGAAATGGCTAAAAGTTTTGTAAATGTCAAATTACAATTACAATTACAACAGCATTTGTGGCTGGACTCTGCTGGTTTGTTATTCAAATAAAGCAAGACCAATTTTGGGTCACAACGCTCGCAAAATCGTAATCGTAAACTCAAGATTTCTACAGTGCCCAACAAAAGCTAAGTCATGGGAACCAGTTTATTCACAGGCGCTCAGTCAAAACAAAATCCATAGGCAAGAAGGGTTTGGTGCCAGGTCAAGATCTAAGAGTCAGGCAGGCAGGCAGGCACACGGCTACGGTGGATGGTGTTTGGATTTATATACTCTACTGAACTCACCAAAGCCGAAATAAGCCAACTCATAACCATAATTGGCAAATGAAAACTATCAGTCCAAATTACCCAAAACATATATATATATATATGTATATATATATATATATATATATATATGTATATATGTATATATGTATATATATATATATATATATATATGCATAAATGTATACATACATAAACTCTCTCAATTAATGGGTGAGTGAAGATAAGTCTTATACAAAGATGTTGACAGAACAAATTAACCATAACTCACTAACAGAAAGCGTTCCACTCAATTATTCAATTATACCAATTTATAGCATCAACAATATTTGTCAAGAATCAACTCTACTAATCAACTTTCCTGCCTGTACCAGCCTAGTCAATCGCCTGCCAATCTTATTCCTAATTAGATAATATCAAAATATTTGTTTTGCACAACTTTTGTTCTAAACCACAGCATTGTGAAGCGCCTTTGCATTCGTATTCCAGGCTCTCAGCGAAGAGCCAACAAGCAGCACTCTTTTCTTGGATTTTGAAGTATTTCAAAACATTTGCAGTGCCTTACATGTGATGAAAAGAACTCAAGGTCCTGCACAGGGTAACTCTGGTTAAAGTGTACACACAAGCCAATTCACGGCAAGACTAAACAACATGAACACAGCCGAGTAAAGCATGCTAAGATAAAGAGAGGCCATACAATTCATTTATAAACTGCATATGAGAGTCAAAGAAATACCACAGCTAAATGAATCACACGTTGCAACTGCAAGAATGAAGAGATTGAGCAGAAAGTCATCACGATTGTACCATGCAAACTGATATTTGAAGCCACACTACTGAGCATGTTTAGGCTACTATAGAAGCGTTTAATTTTCAACAAGTTGTTCTTTTGTATTAATTGATATTATGTCACTAATATGAGGTCACTACAGGCATGCACTTTTAATAAATTTAAAATGCTCGGCTACGGACGCTCGTGCAATAAACACCACTCAACAGATTTTTCAAATCGCAAATTCCGTTGCTTACTGCTCATCCTGGCCTAAAATCTAAGTAGCTATCCACGATCATAGTATATTTCCTGTCGGATGTTGCAGATCTAACAAGTCCTTACAGGAAAACCGTTGAAAACAAGACTCCTGCCAACAACGCCATGTCCTAGGCCGATCGGAAACGCAACGCTACCCGAGCCGAATTAGAACCGTTAGTCGTTCAAAAATCGGGGTACGGCCGAACGAAGGGGTACAGCCGACGATCGATTTGCTACGCATGCCGATCTTCTAATCGTCCGGTAGCGGAACGAGAATTAGGCGACCTAGAAAATGAACAGGATTTAATCGTCATGATCACCTTGTTTGCGGTAACAGTTGTCAAAGAGACCGTGGCTATGGCGGCGCAGCTCCTACGGCAACACGGTTGCCAGCCGATTCACTCGATCACGTGCCATCGATTACTTCGCCTTCAGATAAAAGAGTCCTTCGCAGAAACGCGTTTCTCGTTTCAAACGAGAAGCGCAGCTGCTCACCTTTTTACCGCAGTTAATAACAGAAAAGTGAAAGCTTTGTGACTGAGTATGTTACGCAATTAAATGCTTTGATGGTCGTGGAGGTTGTGGACAAAGTTCACGTGTGCCGTTGTCTGGGCGAACGGCCATCTTGGAATGAATGGTTGCTGAGCCAAAGCGCTGCCTGTATGTAAAAAGACAATCGCACTGGATTGGATAACGTTTATGTTCTCGCTACTATTATCCATTAATATAATAGCCAACAATGATATTACGATTATCGCTTACCCGGTATAATAATTACTATTATACCGTTTATTTTAAATTACCTACTAAAGAGTCTAGTCGACCTGATGCGATTTCAGTGTGTCCAGCTAAACAGTCAACATCATGCCACATGTTTACACGTGTCCAAAACAACGAAAACATTGGCATAAATGCCTTACAAACCCAATTGAAAAATGAGCAGGCTCGAGGCCATACGTATAGTAAAACATGCATATTTACGTTTTACATGTATGAATGTGGTTAGCTACATTGGTTAACGCGTATGTCATGGGCCCTCTGAGCGTGAGCATGAGAATGTCGCTATATTTCGTGGCTGTATTTCAGAGATTTAAATCTCGGGCTAGCACCGTCCGTACACGAGGACCTTAAATGGAGTGGCGCCCATTCAAAGGGGCAGCGGTGGTGAAGGATCTCATCCGATAAATTAATTGAAAAAAGAGCAGGTTCGAGGCCTTACGACCGCTATAAAAAAACGTGTGTATTTACATTTAATGGGTTTCGGAATACGTTCATTCAAACGGAAATCGTAATTGTAATCGTAATTCCGAGATTTCTACAGCGCCCAACGAAAGCTGCGCCGCGGGGACCAGCTTATTCACAGGCGCTCAGTCAAAACAAAAGCGATAGGCAAGTGTTCGGTTCCAGGTCAAGATTCAAAAGTCAGACGGAGAGACAGCGTGGCAGCTACGGGGGGGGGGGGGGGTTGGGGTTGGAGAGGAGAGAGAGATAAGAGGAAGAAGGGGTGTCAGGAAATGATCTGTGAAAGAGGTATGTTTTCATTTTTGAGTGAAAGGCCGAAGCAGAAATTGCAAGCATTTAGACATAATCCATCGCTGCTTCCTGCCTGCCTGCCTGCCTGCCTGCCTGCCTGCCTGCCTGCCTGCCTGCCTGCCTGCCTGCCTGCCTGCCTGCCTGCCTGCCTGCCTGCCTGCCTGCCTGCCTGCCTGCCTGCCTGCCTGCCTGCCTGCCTGCCTGCCTGCCTGCCTGCCTGCCTGCCTGCCTGCCTGCCTGCCTGCCTGCCTGCCTGCCTGCCTGCCTGCCTGCCTGCCTGCCTGCCTGCCTGACCCTTGCATCTCAAGCTGGAACAGAATCCGACCTTGACCTGCCTAATTATTTTCTTTTAAACTGAGCCCCTCTGAATGAGCTGGTTCGAGCGGCTTAGCTTTCGCTGAAAAAATCTAGAGATTACCAATGACGATTAGTGGGCCTACTTGAGGAATATGTGGGCGTTGGATTTATTGGATCGGTGGATGAATGTGTAGCATAAAAAATACTTGGCCCTGACCCACTTAAGTCAGCTGGATTGAAACCAACCCCGTGGGATTTTCGAAGGCTGAATTTCTCCGACTTCCAGCCAATTTCCCGCTGCACACCTACAGCGACCCACGCTTCTGAAACGTCTGCTTACGCCGTTCGTTAGTGCTTTAAAAGCCGCTATATGAATGCTTAGAAGTTATGTCGACGTATTTAGAACGTTCTGGGATATGACAACCATTTGGGATCATTATGGTTGTTTATATAGCGCTTCTCAAAAGTCACTGTGGCCTCCGTCAGGAAGCGATTTAGTTCCGAGTTACTACAAAAGATTACATTACAGTTACATGCCACTGTGGTTGTAATTTGTTCGGCTACCGGAGATAGGGTCAGATTTGAATAGAAGATCAGTTACCGATAAAATCGATAATTATGCTTTAAATAGCAGGATTTATTTTTGCGAACTTTGGCTCCAATGTCAACGACACTGAAGACCGGAATACGGGAAAGACAGGCAGACAGACAGACAAAGAGACAAACACACACACACAGACCGAACGACGGATATCCACCTACATTATAAAGTGGGTCGATGTATGTAGGAAGCCTCATAAACAACATCATATTGTCACTGAGGCTCACCGCAATTTAAAATAATAGACCAACGCATTTGCGATCCCGATAACACAACTTCGGATTTATCGAGCTGTTTCTGCTAAAATTGCAAACATTGCTGTGGGCAGGCAAACGATGTCCATCCAAGGAGGCAAAGAAATCCTCAAAGTATCTCCCGCACTCGCACATGCGCGCGCGAACGCAGACGGAAGTGACTGCCATGTAAAGCGAGCAGTCGGTTTGACGTTAATAAGGCGATGTGGAAACGCCCACCGTGTTTCTATATATGGAGATCTCTTTTCCGTCGTCCTGTGACGTAATAAATTATTCATGTGACCGACAAATTTTGAGGCACGATTAGACAGGTATTTAACGAGGAAATCACGCAGCCTTTTCTCTTTGTCCACGGAACGCTTTTAAAATGACTCGGCGGACACAGGAGCTTGAAAGAACGACTCACAATCGCCCTCTTCTACCCCCGGGCGGGTAACCTCCGCCAGATTATTATTAGCACCAACGACGTCATTTTATGCGCGTCAGGCCGTGACCCGATTTATGATTGGTCATTAATTATACGTCACTCGCTGACCCGTTTTGCGATTGGCCGACTCTGTGCCAATATCCACACACGGGTTGAGGAATTTTTCATTCATCAAATAGTTTCCTTACGCGCGTCG
This sequence comes from Norana najaformis, assembly GCA_964023275.1. Taxonomy (NCBI): domain Eukaryota; kingdom Metazoa; phylum Annelida; class Clitellata; order Crassiclitellata; family Hormogastridae; genus Norana; species Norana najaformis. The sequence goes on from OZ029919.1 coordinate 3,346,974, forward strand.
GCTTTCATTCATAAAATTCAGCAACGTGGCGGATACGTTCCGGTGGGCATGGATGGGAGAGCGAAAGGGGAGCCTGAAGATCCTTGGGGATAAAGGATTACCGTCGACCAGCGCCAACATCCCACAGCCGACGCGGTCAGGGCTCGAAGTGGACTCTGTCCAGTGGACAGCGCTGCTCAATGAACTCGACAGCAACGACATGACAATGGAAGGGTTCGAACCCCTGTCCGAGGACAATTTCCCCGACGAGTTGAGCCTCGACTTTGACCCGTACTCGGCTCAGCCGTCGGCAGCCGATCAGTCCCTCCAGGTAGGATTCGAACCCGAGACCGCCTCGCTTGACCTCCTGTCGACGACCCTTCACGGCGTCCCTGTGTCAACGACCTTTGACCTCGAGGGTCAGATTATGACGTCGTCGCCGGAACAGAGTTACTACTTCGGAAGTACAACGATGGATTTTGAACAGAGGCTGATGATTCCTAACACGGGTAAGCGAAGATTCATTCTGACGACGCAAGTTTTCTGAGCTGCTATCTTGCTTTCAGTCTATCGGTCGTTCTGTCTGTCCATCCATCCATCCATCCATCCATCCATCCATCCATCCATCCATCCATCCGTCCATTCGTTTATCCTTCCATCCTTCCATCCATCCGTCCATCCCTTCATCCATCATCCCTCCCTCCATCCCTCCCTCCCTACATCCATCCATCCTTCATCTATCCTCCCTCCCTCCCTCCGTCCTTCCGTCATCCATCCATCCTTCATCCATCCATCCATCCTTCATCCATCCATCTATCCTTCATCCATCCATCCATCCTTCATCCATCCTTCATCCATCCATCCATCCATCCCTCATCCATCCATCCTTCATCCATCCATCCTTCCATCCGTCCATCCATCCCTCCATCCATCCCTCCATCCATCCCTTCATCCATCCATCCCTCTATCCATCCATCCGTACATCCATCCAGCCATCCTTCATCCCTTTATTCCTTCCTTCCGTCCTTTCGCCCGTCCGTCCGTCCGTCCTTCTGTTCATCCTTCCATCCATTCCCATCCATCCCTGTTTCACTCTATCCATCCTTCATTCCTTTCTTTCTTTCTTCCCTCTCTCCCTCTCTTTATCCGTCCTTCCGTTCATCCATCCATCAATCCGTCAATCAATCAGTCAATCAATCAATCCATCCATCCATCCATCCACATCTTAGCTATACGGATACAAATGCAAGTGATTTTGGTTGCGTATGAGAAAGCGTGGGAGATTTTGTTTGGTTACCAATCATCTTATCTGCGTAGTCGTGCCATCGTTATGTGTCATACATACCCACGTATACTTTGTGTCTTTATATATATACACACACACGTATATACATACATTCAGGCATAATACATATATATATACATACACATATATACACGTATATATGTACATATATACATATATATATGTGTGTGTGTAATTGACCTGATAGGCTAGTGTGTAATTTTGCATTCGTCATGAGGTTATTCGTTTGTGAACTATGGCCAAAGTACAGTTCTTAGCAACGCGAAAGTGGGTTTACACGAATGCAGGGTTAAGCCATACTCTCTGAGTCACCTGTCGTCTACGCAGAAGTTCGTTTTGGGGTTTTTTGAAAGTAAATGTAGAGTTTTTGGTTCGGCGATTGTAGATTGTTTGATGAGAGAATTGCTGAATGTCTTTTAAAGTAAATTGTAGCGTATAAACATACACACATACATACATACAATACCTGAGTACATACATACATACGTACACAATTTACATACGTACATAATATACATACGTACTATACCTACCTACACACATGTGTGCAATACCTACATACTGAGCTTGTCAATCATACTATGCCTACGTACATACTCTACATACATACGATATACATACATACATACATACGTACGTACAATACCTACATAAACCTATGCCTACATACCTACCTACACACAAACATACATACATATACATACTATACCTACATACATACTATACATACATACTATACCTACATACATAGGCCTACATACAATACCTACATCTATACATGCATGCAACATGCATTTACACCCCTACATCCATCCATTATTCAAAAACTTTCAGCCATTTATCAGTCTTCCTACACATCATGCCCACCCGATGCTTCATAATTACGTAGGTCTGGAACAAACAGGCCTGGGCCTACACGCAGTCGTCACAGATCGCTGGCCTTCGTTGGCCTATTTCGTCACTGCGCTGTAATGACGTTATAATCTGCCGATAACCCATATATAGACCATTGTCTGCAGACGTATGCGACCTGCAACAGGTGTCCTTCAACCATTTCATCGATATCATCATCATTGTTGTCGTAGTCGTCGTCGTTGTCGTCTGCTGAGCTTGTCAATCATCCTGCATTCTCATCGATTTCTCGTCTCGTCGTCCTGTGCTTACGTCGGGCACAGCGGAGTAGGAGGGGCGTATTGACCTATTGCGCAGGCGCAGTTACGTCCCCTAGCGCAAGGGCCTAGGCACTGTAGCGCCGGCAGCATGAGTTAATAATATTAATTAATATTCATAAGGTCTGCTCGCTGTAGCTTCTGCGCAACAGGAGGCTCTGTGGGCCGCGACCTCTGCGTCTATTTTAAATTTTGACTTGGTTACGCCCATCGCTTTTTATAGATGGGCCAATAGGCTTAACAAATACGCAATAACAACACTCCGTTTTCTGATAGAAATTTTTCTTTTTATAAATCCCGTGAACGCAAAATGGGTTTAACAGAAAATTCGGAATTTGGTAAATATTCGATGAAAATGTGAATGAATTGCTTTCACGCTGGAACCAAACAGCTTAGTGATTGCGCAAAATAGGCTATCACGGCACAGGAAATTCTCTATCAGGAAATTCCCCGGACGGACAGACGGGCGGACGGAGTGAAAAACATTCACAGAAAACCAAAAAATGTCACTTAATAAATGACAAGTTTAATTCTGAAAATAGAAGACGCAATGGTCTAACTTCTTCCTTTAAGTTAATCGTAATCGTAATCCCAAGATTTCTACAGCGGCCAACGAAAGCCGCGCCGCGGGGACCAGCTTATTCACAGGCGCTCAGTCAAAACAAAATCGATAGGCAAAAGGGTTCGGTTCCGGGTCAAGATCCAAGAGTCAGGCAGAGAGAGACAGTTAGGGAAAGCCTCGGAAAACCCTGCGACCATTTTGATTGACAATCGTTGTAATCGTAAACTCGAGATTCCTAGGGCGCCCGACGAAAGCCCAGTCGCGGGAGCCAGCTTATTCGCAGTCGCTCAGTCAAAACAAAATCGTTAGGCAAGAAGGGTTCGGTTTCAGGTCAAGATCCAAGACTCAGGCGGGTAGACAGTAAGACGGCTATGGTTGGTGGTGTTTGGAACTGGATCTGTAGGATGGGTAACGGGAAGAAGGGAATCAGAGCAGGAAAGTTAAGGAAATCGTAATTCCGAAATTTCTACAGCGCCCAACGAAAGCCGCGCCGCGGGGACCAGCTTATTCACATTTGCTCAGTCAAAAAAAATCGATAGGCAGAAGGGTACGGTTCCAGGTCAAGATTCAAAAGTCAGACGAAGAGACAGCGTGGCAGCTACGGGGGGGTGTTTAGGGTTGGAGACCAGAGACAGATAAGAGGAAGAAGGGGTGTCAGGATAGGAAGTCAGGGAAATGGCCCTGCGGCCATTTTGGTTGACAATCAGTGCTTTGTAAGTCGCGAAATCATTACCAGAGTTACGTTACCGAATATGTGACCGATTTCCATAGGTGGGGGAAATCCATGCAGTGGTTGAAACAATCTCACAGACAATTCCTGTTCTCTGCCCTTAAGGCCGGGGGTCATCGTGTTCTCCCAATTGTTTCCAACAACAAATGTGTTTCTAGCTACGAGCGCAAGTGTGGGAGTTGGAAAACAGACCGAACGATTTATCGACTGAAGCGAAAACAGTTATTAGTTAAAAACAAAGGGTTTTATTCGAAGGTGGTCAATTTCTTTTCCCCTTCCCACCATGCACTAATCTCCGGAAGCGTGGGTGGAAAAGTGCGAGGGCGGAATGTATGTAGGTTATTCAAAGGGATGTTGGTCCAAGTCGAGGTAGAATGGAATGCGCATGCGTGGGGCTTATTCACCTGATTTACGCGAAACGACTTCCGTTATCATCTTGTCGACAACTGTTAACGACACACTTGGTTGTTATTATGATTTTGTTATCGCCTGCGAAAGAGGTGGGAAGGACCGATTATTGCAAGGGAATTGTTCATACATACGTACAGTAAACAACATAAATATATACATACATATAAATACATACATACAGACATACATTGTTGGGTGTTGGTCTGGGGAAGACAAGTAATTCGCTTGTGTTTGAAATAAAATCTCTATTCACACTTGCAAGAGGTTATAAAACGTAGAACAGAATACCTGACATCAATCAGCCTGAACGACGGCGGCTGTTTCGAAGCCAAGAGTCGAAGTCTTTTCCACCAGAGAACAACTTGAACAAAATACCTCTCAGGTTCCTCAAACACACTGAGGACCGTTACATGAGCTCGATAAACGGAGTCTTGGCAACAGTACTAACAGCAAACAGAGCCACGTAGTACTTGGCCTATACTTAACTAGCCAAGCTCAGCAAACTGAAGGAAACTGTCCCTTTTATAGGGTTACTGGGGTTACGCCCCCCCCCCAAAGAGACGGCTCATCCTTCAACCACTCCTTACATCAGGCTCTTCCACATGGGCCGACTCTAAAAACATACTGTACATACGTACATACATACATACATACATACATACATACATACATGCATATATACGTTGGCCTATACACGTATGTATGTATGTATGCATGTATGTGTATCTGTATGTATTGGTGTGTGTATGTATATAGGTATGTATGCGTGTATTTGTATATGCAAGTATGTGTGTATATATGTATGTGTGTCTGTATATAATATATATATATATGTACGTATATGTATATGTATGCATTGGTGTATGTATGTATATAGGTATGTATGTGTATTTGTATATGTGTGCATATATGTATGTATGTGTGTATGTTTATACATATGTATGTATGTATGTACATACGAACTTACGTATGCATGTATGTATGTATGTATGCGTGTATATGTGTATGCAAGTCTGTGTGTATGTATGTGTGTAAGTATGTATGTATTCATTCATTCATTATTTGTTTGACCCACTATTCATAACAACAACATGCAAGTGATCTCTGCTTTGGATTATAAAAGGCAGAACCAAAAGGACAACAGCATCTATCGCTCAGTGGAGCCACCTGTAACACGATGCAAATGAACAATGACAAACGAACAACTGAAACTGGTTTATCTGGACCGTAACGTATTTTAGAAAATACAACTGAAATTGAATAAGAAACAAAAGTCACCTAAAGGTTACTGTGTTAAAATAGGTACTCATGTTTATGTATGTATGTATGTATCATGTATGTATGTATGTATGTAGCATGTATGTATGTATGTATGTATGTCTCATGTATGTATGTATGTTTGTATCATGTATGTATGTATGTATATATGTATCATGTATGTATGTATGTATCATGTATGTATGTATGTATGTATCATGTATGTATGCATGTATGTATGTATGTATCATGTATGTATGTATGTATGTATGTATGTATGTATTTATGTATTTGTTTGTGACTAATTGATTGATTGACTCATTGACTAACAGCTTGATTGATTAACTGGATTACCTTATTAACTAATTTATGGATTGATTTACTCGTAAGTGTAATCGTAATAAAAAAATTTATAAAGCGCCACTTCAAGGTATACTCATCAGAGGGGCTCCTGGCCCGACGACCCCGAACCGCTGGGGAACAAGTAGGTCTTCAAGCGCTTGCGGAAGAGAGGGGGAGAAAGGGTGAGAAGTTCATGGACAAGTCACCAGGCAAACAGTTGCAAGATCTAGAGCCAGCCACAGCAAAACTTCTGAGTTGAGCTGTGGCTGTTCGAGCCAGTGGGACAAGCAAGTCACCCTGAACCCCCGAAAGGAGCATCTGTGGCCGGGGACAGAGGAGGTCAGAAAACAAAGCTCCTTTAGGTAGAGTGGGGCGCTTCCGGTGAGACAGTTACTGTACGTACAAGAGCCAGAATTTTGAATTTATTATGTTCACAAATAGGCAGCCAGCGCAATTCCTCAGACATGATTGATTGATTATTGATTGATTGATTGGTCGATCGATCATTAAATTTATTCGACCCCATCGTTTATCTGTCAGTTCATAATTTCCCCATCTATTAGTCCATCAGTTATGATTTCAACACACTCATCCGTCCTTCCATCCATCCGTCCTTCCATCCATCCGTCCTTCCATCAATCCATCCGTCCTTCCATCCATCCGTCCTTCCATCCATCCATCCATCCGTCCTTCCATCCATCCGTCCTTCCATCCATCCGTTCTTCCATCCCTCCGTCCATCCATCCGTCCTTCCATCCATCCGTCCTTCCAACCATCCATCCTTCCATCCATCCGTTTGTCTATATGAAGACTTTAGTCTTTTTATTTTCAAACTTTCCCTCCGCCTGCATCGTAGCTTTAATCAGTTTCACTACACCACTACTGCCGCCTCTTCTGCTGCTGCTGCTGCTGCTGCTGCTGCTGCTGCTGCTGCTGGCGAAGGAGCATCTGCCATAGATGACACAATTCAACTACCTGTTTGGCTCATTGACGTCATTAGCCCGCAGCTGATTGAAAACAAGTTTTGTCGTTGCTGTCTAAGGCGCGTCTTGGGTGCTTGTTCTTCGTTACACTTACCATCTGTATACGCTTCACTTCGCTCTATGCACTCCCATTCATGGCTGCTAGACTCACTTCAGTCATTATACTTGGCACTTAGCAATCATCTCGACTCCAGGTGTCGCTTTCTTGTGTGCATGTATGAGGAAACGACTCCGATGTTGTAAACACGACGGACGTCATCGTGTTGGCTAAATATGTCATTTGCCCGTCAGGTGTTGTCCGTGTGGATTTTATACAAACCACTTGTTAATCATCCTTAATTTGTGGGCTTCACAAAATTGTCTGTAGGCCTGTAAATAGCCAGATATATACATACACATGTACAAACATAATATTATTAATATGTTATTATTGATAATAATGATATTATTAATTATGTTAGTTATCATAATCATAATTATAATTATAATAATTATCAAATTGATAATGATGATAATATTCATTATTAATTATTATTATTAAACAGATATTTATAACGCGCGCAATTAACAACAGCCTCAAAGGCGCTGGCAACGACCCTAAAAAAGTCCTATCGAGTAATATCGAGTAATATCATGGCTTATACATCAATAGGAATGCACAGAAATCTAGGCAGACCTATTAAACATGTAAGTTTTAAGCTGATTTTTAAAACTTGTTATTGGAAGAGTGTTATCTTTGATGCTAGTCGGTAAGGCATTCCACACTTTTGGGCAAGAGTAACAAAGTCCAAGAGAGCCAAATGCAGCGTAAATCTTTGGAACTATGAGATTTCGATTGTTCTCATAGACACAGGCGTCTAAACGTCTGAACTTTCACCTATATTAATAACAGTTCCAAGAAGAGGCTAAGGTCAGGTCAGGAGAGAGGAGATTAGTCATATTAGTTGGCCCACTGGTGAATGTCATACTATGATGCACATTAGTAATAATTTTAACCATAATTATATTAACTTAATTAATAACTAATTGCTTTATTAATTACCTATAATTATATTTTCCATCAGCGCAGAGCTTTTCATTGACGGAACCAACCCAAAGTCGATTGAGAACCGAACGGTCCTACTCCCAACCGTCTCTGTCTCCGTATCAACCCCTCCATCCCTCCGGCGCCCCAGAGGCAATCGGAGTAGGGTCCTCCATCTCCCCCTATGTCAGCATCCCAAGCAACAAGACGCCCTTTGCGACCACAATCCCAGTCACTGAGTCCTATGACGCCAAGCCACCTGGCGAATACCTCTTCCCGCCGTTTTTCAAACTTCCTACAATCGACAGTTCGGCGTTGACGGGCAGTAGCACTTCGAGGGAACTTCTCGACGAGTCGGACTCAGCTGTCCAGTTTCACCAACAGTCGTCCGATGCTCAGCGAAGCGTGACCGACGAATACGAGGCGGGGCAGCAGACCGTAGCGTCGTTGTCCGTCTCGCTCCAGCGGAGCGGACTCGGCTCGAAGAGGTCGTGGTCCGAGGCGCAGGCGGTTCGTGGTTTCCCGACGTCAAGGGAGCCGGCGGGACAGTTTCGCAGATGGTCGCTGACCCTGCCAGAGAGGGCAGGCGCTGAAACGGAAGTAGTTCACCCAAGGTTTCACACCCTTTCGTTCAGCGAATCGTCTCTAATGCCGCCACCAGCAGGGCCGTCGTTTGTACCCCCGTACGCTGGCCCCCTGGCGACTTACGGTGTAGAGACCCTTAGGAGTACGCACCGCCAAACGCCCAGCGTTGCAACAGCGGTTCCTACAAGCGCCGTCACAATGCTCAACGTTCCACTGCTTCCGAAAGGGAAACTGGCCTCGGCATCGTCTTCATCATCATCAGCAGCAGCATCAGCAGCAGCAGGGTTTCCTCAAGAGAAGAAGTCCCGCGTGATGACCGACAGCGGACATGGGACCAAATCCGGGACGAGCCACCGCGGTCCTGTGGCATCGGCTTCAGCAGGGCGCGAGACATCGCCATCATCCGACACCCATCCTCCACCTCATCCTCCCCAGCACCTGCCAGGGGTACCTGTGAAGCAGAGAAAGTACCCGGCTCGTCCGGGGAAGGTTCCGTTTCAGGAGAGACCCCACACCTGCCCTGTCCCGTCGTGCGATCGTCGGTTCTCGAGGAGCGACGAACTGACGCGGCACCTGCGCATCCACACGGGCCAGAAACCGTTCCAGTGCCACATCTGCCAGCGTCTGTTCAGCCGCAGCGACCACCTGACGACCCACGTCCGAACCCATACTGGTGAGAAACCCTTCGGGTGCCAGATGTGCGGACGCAGGTTCGCTCGCAGTGACGAGATGAAACGCCACACCCGAGTCCACGTCCGACCGAGGACTAGACGAGATGCCACGGCTGCTGCTGCTGCAGCAGCGGCAACTTCGTCGTTGTCGTCGGCCTCATCATCGTTGTCGTTGTCAGCGAGTGGCCTTGGTCTCTCGTCGTCCTCGTCGAGAGGTGGCGCTGTGGACGAGGCGTTGGAAGAGGCGCTGCTGTACCTGAAGACGGAATCGGACAAGTCGTCTTGACGAAGGTTCTGAGGGTCACTTGGTCTCGATAGGAAGCAAGAAAAATGAGGAGAAGACTTTAGTAAATTGTGGAGTTCTGGAAGACTTGGTCTGCTTCATGTGCATGTGTCGCTATGCTTGTCTGTTCTAGAAGAGTTATTTCTCGAGTTTTTAGTCCATTCGTCCCCATGTAGGTCAGTCAGTAAGTCAGTCAGTCAGTCAGTCAGTCGGTCGGTCAGTCAGTCAATCAGTCGGTCAGTCAGTCAGTGAGACTCTAATTTATTCATTGATTCATTCATTGATAATTTAGTCAGTCATTCAGGCAGTCATTGATTTATTCAGTCAATCGATCAGCAGTGTGAGTCATTGTTTATTCATACCTTCCAGTATATATGTTTGGCAGTTCTGAGACAACGGTTCGAAGACATCTCAGCCGAGGGTAATTATTTTAAGGGCGTTTAGATTCGATTAGAGATTGGTCATACGGAAAGAGAGAGAGGGAGAGACAGAGACAGACAGAGAGAGAGAGACAGACACGCACACAGAGTACGACGTTCACTTTTAGGTCACCAAATCGTACCAACAGCTCATTCCGCTTGTCCGTCATACTTAACTTTACCTTACCTTATCTTATCTTTTGTTTTAAACATGGGGCGCGGTCTGTTAAAGCGGGGTAAGTCTTAGCGAAGTCCTGAAAATGCGTTGCATAACTGTTCAGATACGAGTCTTGTAAGGGTAAACAAACTTCTCGCTGGCTTGGGACACAGACAGAACTCTTGCTTTGGCTGCTAAAATGAACTCGGTATTACCATGTAATCCTATTGATATTTCCAGCATGGATATTCTACCAAGGTATCGGTTAAGAAACGAGGTACATTTAGCCATTGATGTGACGTAATGAGTTTGTCATCCATGACGTGCGGGAAATCAGGCGACCGTGACGATGATTGAAGTTTACTTATCTTGTGTTACTAAACGCGGTTCGCTTTGGTATTTCGAGTATCGTATATGCTATTAGTTCAAATATTTTAGATGTTATCAGTTGTTTTCATTTGACCTGGTATAAATGGAGTATGACCATGTCGAATTTTGTGGATAGAAAGACTAGAACCTTCTGTAGATATAATCTCTGTGCTCACCAGTTGCTATATCTTCTGTGATAACATTCACCAACTCTGTTAAATCGTTATTTAGTCTGTAAGACAACATCTTCAATCTAGATTCTCTCTGTAGCTATGAATTTTTCTACGAATTTAACTACAAAGTTAGCTACTTTGGAGCTTAAAATTTCTCACTATGTTACATGTACTTACATTTCTGCTCTTTACTGCCAGGAGATTTAAAAGGAAGCTTACTGCTTTTGAACACATGATTAAATTCTTCGAAAATGTAAGAAGACACATGACGTCGTGGATGTAGACATTACATCAATGCGATATTAGTTTTCCTTACTTTAAATAGTTCAATAAATTACTACTATACTTTTGATTAGTCATATGCACTGTTGGTAAATTTGAACAAATGATTAAATTTGAACAAATGACTACATTATTGAGAATGTAAGCAGGCATTTGACATCATGGATTTAGATGCTACATCAATGCGATATTTGTTTTCCGTACTTTAAATAATTTAATAAATTAATACACTATTATTTAGAAGTTATATGCACAGGTGGTAATTTTTATTGCCCACTATTGAAGATCTAAATCGTTCTAAAGTCATATATTTTAATTATTAAGCTGTTATTCTGCATAATCTTGAATTTGTTATTATTATAATATTATTATAATTTGTTATTGCCCACATCTAAACCGTTCAAAAGTCATATATTTTAATTATTAAGCTGTTATTCCGCATAATCTTGAATTTGTTATTGTGTACCTGTTGGTAAATCTTTTAAGTCTAATAGGGTTTTGTCCCATTTCCGTTATGGTCCCTCTTCTTTGCTTTTTCTATACCAAGCGTGTTCACTAGTTTTATCACGTTTAGTTCTATAAAATGTAAAAATGTAATTTGATAAGATTAGTTGTTCATTTGATTTAATGTTGCATCTATCAGTGGTCGTTGAGATTATTCTTGTACTTCAAGTCTAATAGTTTACTAGTTTACCACGAGTCTACTATTTTACATTTAATGTTATGATATAGGACAGTAGTTGTCTAGTAGTGACTTTTTGTATATGGTAATCAATTGCTTTTTGGCTTGATGGTCTATAGTTGATTTGACGTCCTGGTGAAAAATTTTTCTATTGTTTCCTAAATTTGCTGCGTTTGATGTTAACTTGTTAATTTTATATTGTCTTGTTGTTCAGTTGTGTGATGTGGTTTTAGGTGTTGTCTAGTGACAAGTTTGTTGCTATGTTGTACTCGTGTTTGACGTGATGCCTTGTGTGTGTTAACTAGATATTTTCTTTATATCATTATGCTTGCCACGATATTTTTCTCAACGTTCTGCCTTTGATGTCAACTTGATAATTTTTCTATTGTTTCTTTATTTAGTTGTGTTTTGTGGTTTTAGATGTTGTCTAGTGCCAAGTTTGTTGTCATGTTGTATTCGTGTTTGACGTGTGGCATTGTCTGTGTTAACTAGAAATTGTTTTGTTAAATATCATTCTATTCGCCTCGATATTTTTTCTGTTAAGTGCTCAGCTAATCTGCGTGATCCAACTTTTATACCGGCAATGATAGTTTTATTTTCGGGTGAAGTTTGCAACTAGCTTATCTGTACGGTTTAACCAGAAAGCTTTCACAAGCACGGTATTTTCTTATCAATACAATGTTGATTTATATGGAGGGGAACTCTAAGAAGTAAGAAATCTGGAGAACCTAATCTAATTTAATGACTTCTACAGCGCCGTTATCATAATCTATAAGGCATCAATCGATGTTTGCAATAATCTCGGTCTATACAGACGAATTACTGCCTACGAACGCATTTGTAAGCGATTGTGTTGTTTCCAGTGAATTTGTTGAGTTGTAAATCGAAGATGATTTAATCAGATGAAATAAAAAATGCTAATTCCTTGTATAAGTTGTCCAACAGAGTTCTAACCAGATCTTATTCTGATCCACAGCCAGCTGCAGAGAAACACCATGTTAAAGACAGTCCCTGCTCAGTTTTAGAACCTTCTTTGAACACTTGAAGTTCCAGTTTAAGAAATGTAAAATAAAATATGAAGAAATTTTGAGTTCATGCTACAAGTTCGACCAGCAATGATGCTTTCATTCGGTAGTATCAAAATAAAGCAATGAATAAACTTCTAATGTTGTTTCTTATTGGTTGTATTGTTGCAACAAAAAGAGTTCTAGTGTTGTTTCTTATTGGTTGTATTTCTGCAACAAATAAACTTCTACTATTGTTTCTTATTATTTGCATGTAGTATTATGTGCTTTGTTTTGCTAAGATAATGTAGCATTATATGATTTCTGTAATAAACAACAGTCCTCTTTACTGTGCTAAGGCATTCTATTGTATTGTATTCAATCAATGCTAACTGAATTTTTTGTACAGTTCGTAAAGCTTTTCTGGCATTGTACAACTCTGTTAAACGTATCTAACAACAGCATTTATTAATGTGACTTCATCGCTCATCCATATAAATTTCCTTAGAGCCTAATTAATGAAACACAGTCGTTATGGTCTACCAAAAGATAATTTAATCTGGTTACCACCATTAATTATATATATGAATTAGGCCTAATAATGGCACAGCATGCTGAGGCCACATGTGTTTTTCTGTATTACCAGACAATATAAATAAATTGCAAATGAGCATTCTAGCTTCTGCTTACTGCTCTGCTTTCAAGAATTTACATCTTATTTTTAAGTTGTATATTGACTTCATAACCTCTCCTTTTACATGATCTGACGTGTCGCGCAAGGCATTGAAATAATTGCTTACCTTCTCGCTCATACAAACAGCTCATTTAAGTTTACCGCACTTTTTTGCTTTCTTCTGAAAGGGGAATTGAAAAATGTTTAATACATCTCATGTACGGAACAAAGGTTAATTTGTCAATAACTATATGCTAATCGATAACGTTTCGTTTTGTGATATTTGCTCACAGTGTCAGTGATGTTCTACGACGAAGTTAGTTTCTCTTTTAGCAGCATTCAACTCAACACTCATTTATTTAACAGATCTTACAATTTTAGCTGTATATGTATGGAATATACAGTATTTGGTATAATATATGTATATACATATACATTTTTTGACAAGAGCCTGGATTACTGTTTAAGATTCCTATGTAGTGAATTACTGGAAGCAAGAAATGTAACATTTTCGGGCATTTAACACTCAGTGTTATAATGTAAACGGTTTGGATGCTTTTTACTTTGGAATTCATGAACGAGCTTGTTGCTATCTCGAATGTAACAATCTTTTGCTTTTTAGGAAAACTAGCCACATAGTTACAATGGTCCTAAAAGTGTATGAAGATAGTCTTAACCGTTCTCAACTTACTGTTATGTTTTATTCATATGAATGTGTTGTATTGTATTAAGATACTATATGTTGTGTAACTTGTGTTTTGTTATATTATGTTATGTTGCTTTTTGAATTTTTTATGTTGTGGTTTTTATGTTCAGATTCTTGAAGAGATTGCACCGAACTAAGCCATTTCCAGATTTTGAAGCCCTGTAGCTCTGGTTATATTAAATTTAAAATTAACTGAAAAGAAAAATCAGTACAGCAGGTTAAAAACTTTGAATCCCAACGGCGTGGCCTTCCTCTCTTTGTAAAGGCCTGGTTTTGTTATCTCTTGTAGGTTAATGTTATGCTATTTTTTTCTGTCCGGTTCCATGTGCTGTCATTTCGGAAATGCATTAATCCCTGTCAGACACCAGCTTCTGCATTCTGACTTTAGTTAAAAGCTTCGAATTGCTGTCAGGTAAACAACTGTCATTTGCATTCCCTACACACAATCATATCCGATCCGCCATATTGGCATAGAATGGTGGAGGGCAAGTTGTATCAGAAATTAAAATCTTCTGAGTTCAATAAAATGCCCACAAGTTTACTTAACATCTATAAATCCTGGTCACTAGTCATTTATTTGTCCAGTTTTGGTTGCAACTTGATAGAAATATTGATGCACTGGGGTAAATGTTCTCTTAGACTGAAGAAATTCAACTAATGAGAGCAAAACGTTACTTTTTTATGACACCTAAATACTTTCGTTACGGAGAAACGAAATAGCAGCTTTATCTTGTTTAAATAGCGAAATTTATTGTTGAAATTGTGCATTTTCTTGCTGTGATTTGTTGTAAAGGGTTGTTTATTTCAGAGATGTTTGCAAATTTAATCAGAATAAAATTAATGAGGAGGCATTTAACAGGCATTCCGTACCTAAGTACGATAATATCATAGTAAGTTCTGAAGTCAACTTTTAGTCACTTCACTGTTTTGAATTTAATGAGAATAAAATTAACGCACAGGCATTCCGCCCATATTACAACTGGGTTCGTAAGTTAATTTATAGTCACTATTCCTGAGTATCATTGTTCCTCAATCTTCATATTCTTTAAAATGGATAATATTCGATCAATATTTTTGCTAATTTTCGAGATACGTGATTTTGATAATTTTTAGCATTTTTTGAAACTACTTTGAGATGTATGAAACTATACAAATGAATTTTACGAATTGTCTTTTGTTCGTTGTGTTATTTTTAAAAAGCAAATGAGTCCAACGATTCTAAGTATCGATGAACACTGAATGTAGAATTGTTATCGTTTGCTGACCGGTGAGCGTGTTATTATAGCGCAAGTTGTTATTTTTGAAAAAGTTCTTTTTCCTAAAGAAAATTTTAAATACACGCAAGTACCAAGAGTTTCTGGAGTTTTGAAATTGTTATAACTTAAATGACATTTAATTAACAGCGCGTGTAATTCATGGTTTAATTAAGAAGCTTCTTGGTCCGCAGGGTACTTTTCAAAGTGCATAGGATAATACAGATAGCGCTATATAATAGCATGACGCTAGAAGTTAAGTAAATATTTTTACATCTTGTAAAGTACTGTATTGGTAATGGGTAATTCGTAATAATAACCACAAACTTCTTGAAAATAAATCTATTTATTTGTTAAATAATGCTTGAGGCTTCATAGAATGAAACAAGAGGTTTGAGATTGTTGGGATTATGGCTTCGTCTAAAGTTTCCAGTGATATTGGTGTCAACTTCCGAATCGCAACTTATACGATCACTTCTGGTTACGCCATAACTATGTTTAACTTCCGTTTGATTACGCACATTATTTAACAGAAGGAATTTCTTTAGCGCCAGTATAATAATTAGTTCCTTATAAATGGCGTTTCATTCGGCCAAATCATTGAGTTTGTGTATCAAGACTGCGCGATTTGTGGGTGGAAAGCCCTAACTTTCCCCACTGCTGAGACTGTGTCCAGTTGAAGGTACATTTTCAGCGTGCATTTCGATTCTTAATGATATTTCTTTCTTCTACTGGTTCAGACTATTTCCCCTGGAAGGTACTTTTCCCCAAGCATTTCACTCATGTTGGTGTGTTTTACCAACCACAGGTTCAGACGGAAAATGCATTCTCCGCCATAGACCACAAATCGCATCCTACAGTACGGGCAGTTCTAACCCGATAAAGGCCTAAAATTAACTTATATAGGCTAATATTTAATCGAGTTTAGCCATTTATAACAAATATAGGCCTAATAGAATCACCAACAACAGATAAATGCAACATATAATGAGCATACAACATGCAACGCTGTCTGGACGCGTATTTAGTATTCCGCTGAACTGTCTAAGGGATAGCCATAAATCGTCCGTAGATCCACTTCATTCAGAGTTGTATAAACAGGAGCCTACAAATATGTTTTCGGGGGCTGTATTAGTTTACGATATTAAGTGACATGCTTCTGAACGAATAACCATTTTCCCGTGTCACAATCTGAGAGGCCTGTATAACACACCTATCCACTGGCCTGGTTAGCTACTTTGGTTAAAGCGAACGCCAAGGCGCCTCTGTGTGTGAGGATGCCGGTTCGCGTCCCGGTCGTGGCTTTATTTAAGAGATTTTAATCTCGGGTTAGCACGGTCCGTACACGGGGACCTTAAATGTCATGACTACCATTCAAACGGACAGAGGTAAATTTAAATGTATGAGTTTTATATAGCGACCGTATGGCCTCGACCGTGCTCATTTTGAAATGAATTTATCAGGTGAGATCCTTCACCACCGCTGCCCGTATGAATGGGCACCACGCCATTTAAGGTCCCCGTGCACGCACGGTACTAGCCAGAGATTAAAATCTCTGAAATAAGCCACGATCGGGACGCGAACCGGCATCCTCACGCATAGAAGTTCTTTGGCGTACGCATTTACCGATGTAGCTAACTAGGCCAGTAGATGGTAAAGGATCTCACCCTATCAATTCAGTGAAAAATGAGCAGGTTCGAGGCCTTTGGATCGGTACAGAAAATCATGTATATTTACATTTATCCAAAATGGACTAGCAACACGAACCTCTGTGGAGACCTACTTCGTCGATGAGCCTGTTATCACAAATTGCTGTTCTCTGAAAACTGATTTCGAGAATAATAGATCTACCAAAATCTGTCCGGGTGTTGGAGTGTCGACATCACAAACCTGGTTTCTTTAAGAATTGTTTAATATCTCAGTTCAGAAATGACCATACTTTTCTGAGAATTAATGCGTGTAATTATTTTCAACAGCATATAAGCAACGCCAATTTTCTGGTGCTCAAATACGATGCAAGTTTACAATAACAGTTTCAGTTTGTTACACGCGAGCAGTTGTAGGCGTACATTTAGTATTTGTTTAGGCTTATAGGCCTACATTTACTTGTTTTTCAAAACAGAAAACCTATCAATATTATTAATATTAATATTTTATTTGAAATTTTCCAAATCTTTCTGATTTCAAAACAGGCTTTAGAGAAATATGAAATGCCGAATGTCTGACAGAATTTTAATTGTTTACAGGCGTATACTTTACAAATGCAAAGCTCGTTTATGTACATTAATATTTTTAAAGGGCTGATTATTATTATTATTATTATTATTATTATTATTATTATTATTATTATTATTATTATTATTAATTACCACAATTTCTACAAAAGAAAATGACAACGACGAAGAAGAAAAAGAAGGTGATGATGATTATCATGATAATGATAATGACGGCGGTCACGAGGTCGACGACGAAGACGACGGTGATGGTGAGGAATATGATGATGCTGATGATAATTATGGTTTAGTAAAGTTAGTCTCGATGTTGCAGCCAAGGGCGGGGTTTGGCAAAAATCATTTACCTTTTCTGGCTTTACTTTTCATGTGGTTTATTAAGCAGACATGTTTTATCTGTTTGTCGACTTCTTAGCTGATGGTACGCAATGCCTTTCCGTAGAAATGGCACCAGAGAATATGGTCCGCAATGCGTTTCCTTAGAAATGGCACCAGAGAATATGGTCCGCAATGCCTTTCCTTAGAAATGGCACCAGAGAATATGGTCCGCAATGCGTTTCCTTAGAAATGGCACCAGAGAATATGGTCCGCAATGCGTTTCCTTAGAAATGGCACCAGAGAATATGGTCCGCAATGCGTTTCCTTAGAAATGGCACCAGAGAAGATGGTCCGCAAGGTGCTTCCGTAGAAAACTCAAACCTGGCAGGTGGGCCAATCAACCGTTAAATTACAGTTTTCTTCCTTTCAGGCGGAAATCACTCAGCCGGAACCGAGCGTTAAATGGAATTAAGCCGCGCACAGAAACGATAAGTACCTCCAACCTTCTTTCCACCCGTCCCTCCCTCCGTCTGTGAGTCTGTCCTTCTCTCCCTCCTTCTATCCCCCTGTCCATCTCTCTTTCTTTCCCTTCCTCCCTGGCTTTGCTTGGTTCAGTAACGAATTGCAAGTTGAGTATGACGAGCCGAAATTCGAAGCCGCGACTCTTCATCAACTGTCTTGTTTTCTGTTATGCACTAAGCTTTGTATGCCATCAGGGTTCATTTATATAGCGACAATGTTAGATCCGTTTGTACTTTGTAGAGACAGGCAGACAGAAGGAAGTAAGGAATGAAGAAAGGAAGGAAAGAAGGAAGGAAGGAAGGAAAGAAGGAAGGCCGTATACGGAGACAAACGGAGATATACGGAGACAAATGGAGATATACGTAAACAAACGGAAATACACGGAGACAGACGGAGATGTACGGAAACAAACGAAGATATACGGAAACAGACGGAAATACACGGAAATAGACGGAGCTTTACGGAGACAAACGGAGATATGCGTGTCTCTGTCTGTGTACGTCTTACTCTATCTGTGTGTGTGTCTCTCTCTCTGCATTTGTTTCTGTCCTCCGTAAGGCACGCAGCGCAACCTATTCCTGACGAACCAAAGATTTCTTCTGATTATTATTGACATCAAATCGATAGCACTGTTCTAAACTAAGCCGTCGTCGTTATCATCATTCGTCGTCATAATCATATTGCATATTCCTTGCCCGTTCGGAAAATCAATAGTTGTCAATCGATTCGTCATTTCCTGTTTCTTAGACCCCGCTTGTTCGCGTAAGCAACCCGCAAGACACGAACAAGGCGACCTTAGTTTAGGTCCACGTGTAAGCTTTCGTGTAGGCGTATGTACTCACTGGAAAATCCTCCGGATTATCCTGTCTGATTGATCGCAAATCCCTTGACGTACTGAGTACACCTCGACGAGTACTGAATTTCAAACGCTCTGCTTTGTGTAACTTACAATAGAGCACATTGACTGTGGCTCAACCAGACACTTTTGCAGGTCACAGCAGTTGCTCTTTAAAACGTATCTATGCATGTATGTACGCATGTATGCATGCAATATGACTGTATGTATGCAAGGATGTATGCATGCATGTATGCATATATATATATATGCATGTATGTATTTATTTATGTGTGTATGATTGTAGGGTTGTATGTATGTGTGAGTGCGTGTGCGTGCATGTGTGCGTGTGTGTGTGTGTGTGTGTGTGAAGTACGTGCCTGTGAATGCTTAATGCACGTTCGGAATTCATCTATCCCTCTGGTGGCGGTTGCAAGAGTAATAAATATCCGGCGCATGCGCAGTGTTTGCGTCGGCCGGAGCTGCCACCTGGCGTCGTTTCTTATCGGCAGCAGACGTTGATTGTCGTAGATTAGGGGACCGTGCGCCATCAGCCGAATGAAAATCGAACAACATCAGCTTCTTCAGCATTCTCCTCATCTTCTCCATCGTCATCCTCAGCATCCTAAGCATCCTCGTTGTAATCCTCAGCTTCTTCGACATCCTTTTCTGCATCCTAATCATGCTAAGCATCTTCCTCAGCATCCTCTTCAGCATCGTCAGCATCTTCCTCAGCACTTCAATCCTTTTTCTTAGCTTCCTAAGCATCATCAGCATCTTCATTATGTTTCTGAGCAATCTAATCATCTTCCTCAGCATCCAGATCATCTTCCTCGTAATTCGAAACATCTTCCTAAGCCTTCTACGCATCTTCAGTATCTTCCTCAGCATCTCGATCATCTTCCTCAGTATGCTAAGGACTCTCAGTATCTTCCTCAGCATCTTGATCATCTTCATCAGTATGCTAAGAACCTCAATATCTTCCTCAGCATCTCGATCATCTTCCTCAGTATGCTAAAGAACCTCAGTATCTTCCTCAGCATCTCGATCATCTTCCTCAGTATGCTAAGGACCCTCAGCATCTCGATCATCTTCCTCAGTATGCAAAGGACCCTCAGTATCTTCCTCCGCATCTCGATCATCTTCCTCAGCATTCTAAGCATCCTTTGCATCCTCACCGTCTTCCTAAGCATCCAGATAATCCTCCTAGCACCGTCAAGATCCTCAGTATCCTCTTCAGCATCATCACCTCATCTTTCATCCTCTTCTGCTCAGAGCTGCCAAGGCACCATATTTACGACGATCACAGCTGCGTCTTAACGACGAATTCTTCCTGTCTTTATTACTCTTAATCCTACTTGCTTTCATGTCTGCTTCTCTTTCTCTCTGTGTGTCTGTGTCTGTATGCCTGTGTCTGTCTGTGTGTCTGTATGTGTGTCTGTATGTGTGTCTGTATGTGTGTCTGTATGTGTGTCTGTATGTGTGTCTGTGTGTGTGTCTGTATATGTCTCTGTGTGTCGATGTGTGTGTCTGTG
This sequence comes from Norana najaformis, assembly GCA_964023275.1. Taxonomy (NCBI): domain Eukaryota; kingdom Metazoa; phylum Annelida; class Clitellata; order Crassiclitellata; family Hormogastridae; genus Norana; species Norana najaformis. Next base: position 3,367,435 of record OZ029919.1, read on the forward strand.
TGTGTCTGTGTGTCTGTCTGTGTGTCTGTCTATCTGTCTGTCTGCCTATCTGTCTGTTCTTCCTTGCATAGGGTACACTGAAACCTTCTTATGATGCTTGTCTGTCAGTTATGCCGAGTGTGGTGCAAAAGCTATGGTGTGTTATAATGAGGTCCGGTTCTAAGGCTGACCGTGTTATACCAGCAGTCGTGTTGTAATCATGCGTGTTGTAAGGAGGTTCTGGTATTTATCTGTATTCTGATATAGGTAAGGTAAAACTAGTTGATATGTGCACGAAGTCTATTGAATCTTTTTAAAAATTTATTTGAAAGTACAAAAAAATTCAGTACTCAAATTATTACAAATCCTTTCTCTTGATTCACGAAGTCTATTGAGACTTCGTGTGTGTGTTTGTGTGTATGTGTGTGTGTGTGTGCTTGCGTGTTGCTAAAGTAATCTTATACAGAACCATTCTTTTGATTCATACAAGCGGAGAAGCGAATACTTATTGAATAACCCGCTGCTCAGTCGATAGGGTTTCTCACTGTAGCATGGAGTCAGTCTATTGCTTTGCAATGCTATCAGACAAAACTGCTTTGTTTAAATGCATTTGGCCACATTATAATCTGCTGTTACCAGACCGTAATCGCATTCGTAAGTGCACATTTATATAGCGCCTCTTGAACATCCTTAGAGGTTCTTCCAACCTGATAACACAGACCACGATCGAATGGAATAGTCTTCAACTGATGGCTGTTTGTCTCCGTATATCTCCGTCTGTTTCCGTATATCTCCGTCTGTTTCCGTGTATTTCCGTCTTTTTCCGTCTTTTTCCGTCTTTTTCCGTATACCTTCGTCTGTATCCGTGTATTTCCGACTCCGGACTCGTCTATCTCGATTTATGTATACAGAATTAGACGGAGGTATACGGCAGAGAAATGAAAAATGTTCATGCTGGAGGTTGCATGATATCCTCTTCCAGAACGAGGGATCAACCACGCGGCAAAGCTGTTACAATATGTTGCATTGTGGATGTACAGAACAGACACTGTGTGCACAGACACATTTTGTCCACGTTATTGTTTCTTGTTGCTAGACATTGCTTATCAGACCTCAGGCGTATTCACAGATCGGCCGATTTTCACGGTTGAGTGATTTCGTCGGAGTCGCTCGACTGGCCGTATCCATGGCAATGCCAGCGTTTGTACATCAACTTCTGTCGGCGAAGATTAGCATCCGTTACGCATCGTTGGTGACCTTGAAGAGATACCGTGTCGTGGAACCGTCGCTCGTGCCGGTATCATATCTCTTGCTGGCAATATATGTCATGTTGGAACCGCATGGGAGAGGTGGCAAGTGGAGTGAGACCGTTTTTCTTGAAGGCCCTCACCTGCGGCACGGTGGTCTATCGGTAACGCGTCTGGTCAGTGATTTTGCGGTTGCGGGTTCGACTTCGTGTAACGACCCTGGGCAAGTTGTTTGCGCACACAGTGCCTCTGTCACCAAGCAGTAGAATTTGGTACCGGCGTAAGCTGGGAAGTAAATGACAAGTCCTGCAATGCACTGGCCCCCTGTTCAGGACCTTGGGATTCTTCCATTGCCGGCTCAAGGGCGTAAAGAAAAGGTGAGCGCCTCCCCTACGTCTCACTTTTGGGATCATATTGGATACTTTACTTTTACCTTTACTTTACTGTGGAATGGAAGCTCATGAAACCAGACTTTTGGATCTTGACCTGGAACCGAACACTTGCCTATCGATTTTGTTTTGACTGAGCGCCTGTGAATAAGCTGGTCCCCGCGGCGCGGCTTTCGTTGGGCGCTGTAGAAATCTCGGAATTACGATTACGATTGTCTATGCGAGAGGGAATTCCCTTCCAAAATAACACGTCAACTGCATCGACACAATCTTCTCGATCATCTTCGATAATCTTCGATAGAATAGATGAATTGCAGACTAGGTTGGAGAATTAATCATGTCATCAGCCTCCAGCCCCCGGCGCTTGAGTGAAGGCAAAATAATCGCCTGTTTTTTGAAAGCTTAAAGGAACCCTCCTCGCTTAACCTGGTGCTATAAACAATACAAGAAACGGCACTAATTCACAAAATCCTATATATAGTTACATGACCTTACTCTTCGCGTGTGCCTCCGAATTCGTCCAGTTTGTATATTATTCGAAACTTTCATCTGCATATAGACATTAAATGCAGATCAATATTAATGCAATTTATACACACACACGCACAGATATATATATATATATGTGTGTGAAGATATATTTATATATAGTCGCCCTGGAGAGTTATGGCTTCGGAGTATTTAGGAAACTGATAAAAGATTCTCGAAGCTGAAATGAAGAATTTTATCGCGCGTTACAATCCCGTAAACGAAACCACATATCATTTATATATACATGTATACACATTTATATATATGCACATATAATATATACACATGCAGTTACATATACATGTATATATATTTTGTTTCCTATAGTTTTTAAATACTCCAAAGCCTTAGCCATGTCGACTATGTATCGAGCTCGTTTGATTATATATAAATTTTTTTCTACATTGCAGAACATATATGTATAATGTATATGTATATATAAACAATGGAAATTCTATATAAGAGAGGCGTCATACGTGTAGGCCAAAATATATATTAATATATATATATATATATTTGTAATATATCTGTATGATATAAATATATAATCCTTGTGTAATGAGACAGTGTTTTGCGCGCATATTTATTGGGTTGATCGGTGGAGATTAGGTATCGAATGGAGAGAGACAGACAGACACAGAGACAGACAGACATAAAAAGGGACACACACAGACATACGCATAATATATGTATGTATATATCCAAAACATCGAACGGCCAGAGGAAGAAAAAGAGAGACAAACAAAGATACAGACACAGAAAGACCCACACAGACTGCATATGTGTATTTACTTTCACACAGACTGCATATGTGTATATACATATGTATAAATGATACGTGGTCTCGTGTATATATATATTTGTATGTGCATGTGTATATATATGTATATATATATATATTTGTATGTGCATGTATATATATGTATATATATTTGTATGTGCATGTGTATATGTATATTTGTATGTGTAATTTGCGCATGCGTGTATGGAAAGAAACGACGTTTGTTTCGGAGGTGTATATCCACGCTCTGATGCATCGCATGCACAGACGTTGGAAGTGGATGCTCGACTTGGCTGCTGCTGCTGGTGGTGGTGGTGCAGAAGACGACGACGCACACTGTCCTTCTCGGCTGCTGCTGCTGCTACTGACGACGACGGATGCGACTCGGAGCATCTTGCTTGTGGTCGCAAGATGCTGACAACGTTTAACGGAGGCATCTCGTCAGCCTCAAGAGTTGCTCTGCGATTTGCGCTCAGCGATCGACGAGGCATCTACCGGCCGGGGGAGAAACTAACCGGTGATGTCGTCCTTGAGTCGAAAGAAGACCTTCCCATCTGTGGTAAGCCACCTTCACGACAGTTAAGTTGATGCTCAACTATGTGTACATGTCACAAAACGTTGCGATGTAAGTAAGTAAGTATGTATGTATGTTCTTTATTAACCAATAGCTAATCGCACATCGGTTTATGAGTATCTAAGAACACGAGAAAACTTAATAGACTTAAAACATCCTAATGATGCATTTAAGCGTTAAATTGTCAGCAGGAGGAATAGTGCGATCATGGGTGTGGGGCCGTAGGGAATAACTGAGGGTTTTAACTGGTGTTTAGTTGATGTAAGACATGATTTGGGTTGTTCAAGATTGCTTTAAAGAGACGAGCATGGGCTATGCCACAGATAAGGATTTCAGATTGTAAGATCGATTTAGATGCTTTGTGAAGCAATTCATCGCCGCTCGGTTTACTATTGACCAAACTATGCTTCAGTTATTGTATTGATATTGGCAATATCTTGGCTAATTATTGTTTACCAACTGCAGACATAAATTGATATCGTCGAATTTTGAAGCCAACTTCATAAATCCATCGATAAATCAGTTGTCATTCTCACTAGCCAATATCTGTTGACATCTCTCGACGTTTTCTTTCAGACAGACAGACACACACACAGACACACACACACAGACACACACACAGAACACACACAGACACACACACACAGACACACACACAGCGTTGCTCTCAGCGTCTGTATGCCTCGATTCCTCTCTCTGCTACAGCTTCCCTCCTTCCTATTCGATTCTTAAGTCTCTTTCTTACTCCAACATTTTCTTCCTTCTTACCTCCATTCCACGGATTTTCACCATCTCCATCTTCCATTTCTTCTCCCTATATGTCCTCCACTCTAAAGGTTTTCCTTCCCTTCCATTTTTATCCCTTCTTCGTCTGCTTTTCCATCCCGCTCTTCTCTCCGCTATTATTTCTGAGCTGCCTCATTATCGCCTACCTCCTTCCGGCACTCCAGTACCTTTTCTCTTTGCCCTTCTTTTCTCTCCTCTTCCTTAATTTTCCTCTCGCCTTTCCCACTCCATGTATTATTCCATCATCTCAGTCTAACCAACCGTAGAATCATCAAAACAGACCTAAAGCCTTGAGCATTGAATTACAAGCCAATGAACCTGCAGCTGTGCCTATTTATAGACCGATGCTATTACTGACAACATCTAAGCGAAATCAGCCGCATCTGTCGCCAAAGCCGGAGGAAGGTGAACCCAGCCTGGGTCCAGCAGAAAAAGTATCCTAACGACGCCCTTATAAAAGATGAGGGAAACAATTGCTCTGGTAGCAGCAATTCGCAAAAACATGGGCTACAAAAATTTTATGCTTAGTGACTCCTTCTAAAGTCAATTGAGAAAGAAACGATAAGCATCTCTTCGAATCTACAGTAGAGTTCAAGCAACTGTCACCTCGTGTGTCCTTCCGAACTGATATGATCTGATTTTAATCCAAAATAATCGCCTCCCGTCATGTTACAGATATAATCTGGATGATTTAGCATTTGCAAAGTAGACCAATTTTCCTACAGGTTAATGAACACTGTCGGAGTTGCATGAATATGACACGAATCGTTAAGAAGTTATGTAAACAGACAGATAGGCAGGCAGGCAGGCAGGCAGGCATACATTTAGACAGGCAGGCAGGCAGGCAGGCAGGCAGGCAGGCAGGCAGGCAGGCCGACAGACAGACAGGCAGGCAGGCAGGCAGGCAGGCAGGCAGACATACAAATGAATTAGATGAAATAAGATAAGACGACATAAGATATCTAATCCATCCATCCGTCCATCCATCCATCCACCCACCCACCCATCCACCCACCCATCCATCCATCCATCCTTCCTTCCTTCCATCCATCCTTCCATCCATCCATCCATCCACATACACTGACACCGTTTATACTTCAAATCAGCAAATGAGCCTCTCTGAAAATAACTGTATGGGCTAGACAATATAATTTCAAGTTCCAGTCTACCGAACAGTTTCATGATTCTTCCGCTAATCGATAATTTCATTTATTCCTTTAATAACAGTGTGAATATTCGTTGCGATCGATAGGCAAGATTTGAGTTCTAATCAGCTGCAAATCTTAACTCAGGATCGATAGGTCTTATTGTTTTCTTATTCCCTTGCAGACGGATTCAATTTATAGCTGGTCCCCCGGACATCCTCAATCGAAAGTACAGCATTTGTGTCAGTCTATGAATGCTCCCTGACGCTTTCGCAAAAAGGCTCTAAGTACTCCATCGAGATAGTCCACGCTGGATAGAGATCAAGTATTGATAGTCTTCCAACTGAAACCTTAAAATAAATCAGAAAATTCGCTTGGGGAATCGATGAGAAAGATTTGTTTGGACTTTCGGAGTCTTATCGCGATAAATAGCGCAGTTAATATGAATAACGATTTCAGCTAACAATATTTTCCACCAAAGTAACAATATTATGAAAGCAAGGTAACAATACTTTTCCCACAATAAAAATATCTGGAACCAAGGTAACATTATTTTCTCCACAGAAAAATATCTGGAACCAAGGTAACAATAATTTCCCCATAAAAATATCTGGAAACAAGGTAACAATACTTTCCACCATAATACCAATTTTTCATCATAGTAATTAATAATACTATTAGTAGTAGTAGTTGTAGTAGTTATGATTATCATCATCATCATAATCGTCGTCGTCGTTGTTATTATTATTACTATTGTTACTATTATTTCTGCATTTATTAAGCGCCACTATCTAATGACAAAGCATCAATCGATGGCGCTAAGCAATTGTGAGTGAAGGACTTGCTCAAGGTCCCCCCTGCACAGTAACCGTCTCAGGGGAGGAGGTTCGACCCGTACTCTCCGCGTTACAAGCCGAGAGCTCTAACCAATCGGCTACCATGCCCCAACTGCGCAGTACATTAGGAAGACACTGCTAATTTCCGGATCAGGCGCAGAAGATCCGCCTAAAGTCCATGCATTTATCGACGAGATCAATACGAAGGACGCAGGTTCGGTGCGTGAGAGACGCAATCTCATCCGGTAGGATTAGCCACAATGGAGGTCGCCAATTGCAATCACAGTTGGTCAGGCAGGGAGGGCCTGGGAGAGGAGGCTGCCCCACTTGAAACGGACCTATGTAAACCATACTGACAGACTAACGTGAGCTCGACTGCGTTGACCTTGGATTGCTTAGGTTGCATGATGAACGGACGGCTGAAGAGAAGGACGCAAGAGGAGACTGACGGACGGAACGAGTGGGAATAATAGATGGATAGATGGATGGATGGATGGATGGATGGATAGATGGATGGATGGGTGAATGGATAGATGGATGGATAGATGGATGGATAGATGGATAGATGGATGGATGGATGGATGGATAGATGGATGTATGTATGCATGTATGTATGTATGAATGGATGTATGTATGTATGGATGGATGGATGGATGGATGGATGGGTGGGTGGGTGGGTGGATGGATGGATGTATGTATGTATGTATGTATGTATGGATGGATGGATGTATGTATGTATGGATGGATGTATGTATGTATGTATGGATGGATGTATGTATATATGTATGTATGGATGGATGGATGGATGGATGGATGGATGGATGGATAGATGGATGGATGTATGTATGTATGTATGAATGGATGTATGTATGTATGTATGTATGTATGAATGGATGGATGTATGTATGTATGTATGTATGAATGGATGGATGTATGTATGTATGTATGGATGGATGGATTAATGGATGGACGGACGAACGGACGGACAGACGCTTCGAAAATGACAGAACAATACATATACATGCATACATACAAACAGACAGAAGAAACAGACAGGTAGGCAGACAGACAGACAGACAGGCAGGCAGGCATACAAACAGACAGACACAGGAAGACAGACAGGCGTACGGATGGCACAAGGGTGTTGTGTAAGCAGACAGACGGACGGATGGACAGAAGGGCAGATGAACTCGTTGATGAAATGGGTTCGGGGGCGAGGGATAGAAAGATGGACGGAGAAAAGAGGGAGTGATTGACTGAATGACTCAGTCTAGTAAAGCAAACAGCAAAAGGAGGCGGAAGTGGATGAGGATTTGAGAATCGGAAGACTGAGCATCTCCGGATGAAGTCCTGAGAAGACACGAGAGACAGGCAGGGAGACAGACAGAGAGGAAGAGAGGGAGACAGATAGAGAGACAGAGAGGGAGACAGACAGAGAGGCAGAGAGGGAGACAGATAGAGAGACAGAGAGGGAGACAGACAGAGAGACAGAGAGGGAGACAGACAGAGAGACAGAGAGGAAGACAGACAAAGAGGCAGAGAGGGAGACAGACAGAGAGACAGAGAGGGAGACAGACAGAGAGACAGATAGGGAGACATAAAGAAAGGCAGAGAGGGACACAGACAGAGAGGCAGAGAGGAAGGAGACGGATAGTGAGGCAGGGAGAGAGACAGGGAGGGAAGGAAAGAGAGAGGGAGGCAGGGCGAGAGGCAGGAAAGAAGGCAGAAAGGGATGAAGACAGAGAGCGAGAGGGAAAGGGAGGAAGAGAGATAGAGAGGCAGAGAAGGAAGGCGACAGGGAGAGAGAAGCGAGGGAAGGAGAGAAGGGGAGAGGCAGGGCGCAGGGAGGGAAGGAGACAGGAGAGAAGCAGGGCGAGGGGCAGAGAAGGAGGCAGAAAGGGATAAAGACAGAGAGGGAGAAGGAAAGGGAGGAAGAGAGACAGAGAAATAGGTGATGGAGAAAGCGGGACTACGACGGATAAGGCGAGAATATACTGAGCAGTTTATTATCTCCATAGAAAATTCGCCAAAGGAAAATATGACGACAGACCACGTGATTGCCAATATACCACACAACTATACACACGCAAGATCTGACGAGGATAAGATTCATCTCGCATACATATTATATATATTTATATATATGATACGTGTATAATGTGATATATATATTTATCATATACGTGCGCATTTATTATATATATACGTATTATGTGTAGATGCAAGTCTTAGTATAATTGTATCTACTGTCGAGGGCGCCTCTGAGGAGTTCCCTTGAACTAGCGCTATATAAATGAACCTTTGTTCCATGCACAAGTATATCTAATAATATGATAAACCACACGAATATAACATATATATATATATACGTTCATGTATGCGTGTACTGCATTGCAGGCAGACCTTTGTATATATCCATGTACACAGACGGCCTGACTCGAACCCCATTTTAAAATCCCAGGCACCATGGTCAGGCAGGCTAATTTAATTTTACACTTCTTCTGGATTTTATCTTTTGGATAGTAGTAGTAGTAGTAGTAGTAATAATAATAATAATAAAGAAGTAGTAATAGTAGTAGTAGTAGTAATAGTAGTAGAAGTAGTAGTAGAAGTAATAATAATAATAATAATAATAATAATAATAATAATGGTGATGGTGGTGGTAGTAGTAGTAACAACTATGATAATTTTTATATAGCTCACAACAAGACCGATGCCAAGAAAAATACCCATATAGGCTCATCATCAATAACCAATATCTCAGCGCTATAGAAAGCTGCGTCAGAGACCAGCTTATTCACCGGCGCTATATCAGGTCAAGTCCGCGAGAACCAGGTTGTTTGATACTTATGTGTAATATACTGATACTATGCATACTCGCTGGCGGCTTCCTACTGTACCTAGCATACTTGCAAATATGACAAAGTTACGCAACGGCGAGCACGGTTAGCCCTTGGTTGTGTGCTCGTCCAAGGAGTGTACCAACTCAGCCCTTCATTCCTCTGGGGCCGGTGAAGACGATATACCTACAAGCTGTGGTGGCAGTGTTCTTCAGATATCAGAGCCTTCAAACAGGAGGCCTATCTATAGGATGAAAAATGCCCTATATAAATTACCTAGGAATGCACATACGATGACAGGTGCTTGCTCAATTGGGGTGTTTGACATTGTCGAACGAATTTTACCATAATTCCCGGCGGAATTTGGCGATAATCATGTATATATGTATATACATATATATGCATATATATATCGTGTATGTATATATATATATATATATATATATATATATCACATTACCTAATATATGATCTCATCACCGCTGTAATCTTTGAAACTCCAAAGCAACAGAAAAAGCAATATTTCCTCTGCTATGGACCACAACATCCCGAAAATATATGCATATATATATGCATATGTAGATAGTGTGTATATATATACATATAAGACACATGCATCCATATACATCGATATATAATATACACATGTACAGATATCATATGCATATAATATATCGTATAACTTAATATATATAGATAATAAATGAAAGGTCTTTTGGCTAAATATAAATAATGATGCGAGGTCTGCTGATGATTGGCTGGCGGTGCATTAGCGTCGTGAAGGGCAATTTGCAGGAACTACGTTTGACATCATGATGCTATTTATCCGTGACGTAGTACCGCGCCGGTCCACTTGACTCTTCCTGATGCATAGTCTGTGCCCTTATATATCCAAATATATATAGTCCTCTATACATATATATGAATATGAATAGAGAAATGCATATCTATGTATTCAGGGAAATGTGTACACATGGAAAGGACTATGTATTTTACTGAATATATATATGTATAATATTTTACTAATATCTGTTCTATATATGGTCTTTTATATATGTTTGACTGTATATGTATGTTCTTCTACTCTTTTCATAGTCCTTTATATATATATATATATCTGGACTAGGAGTGAGGGCAGCGCAAAAGTCAATCTTCAATAGGCGTGTGAATGGGTGGGTGAGAAGGTGGGTGGTTGGGTGGACTTAAGGAGCGCCATGGGGGCTACGGTGTCCGCAAGAAGATTAAAAAAGGCCAGAAGCAAATCCGTGAATAATGTGCGACTGATAGATAGATAGATAGATAGATAGATAGATAGATAGATAGATAGATAGATAGATAGATAGATAGACAGATAGATAGATAGATAGATACATGCACGCATGCATGCCTACATGCATACATACATGCATACATACATGAATGGATGGATGGATGGATGGATGGATGGATGGATGGATGGATGAATTTTTTGTTGCCCACAAGACTACTGATTGCTCATTGTCGTTGCTTATCGTAATCGTAATCGTAAATTTGTAAAGCGCCGCTTCAAGGTAGCCTCATCAGTGGCGCTCCCGGCCCATCATCCCAGAACTGGGGAATAATACGGTTTTCAAGCGCTTACGGAAGAGGGTGGGGAGAGGGAGAGAAGCTCCCGTCGAAGGTCGGCAGGTAAGTCATTCCAAGAGCTATGGGCCAGCAATAGCAAAGCTGTGGCGCTGGGCGGTGGCTGTTCGAGCTAGAGGGACGTCGAGATCACCCTGAGCCGACGAACGCAGTGTTCTGCGGCCAGGAATGGAAGAAAGGGGGATGCAGAGTTCCCTTAGATACAGCGGAGCACAGCCAACAAGACAGTTTCGCACAAGGGTCAAGAGTTTGAAGAGAATACGCTCTCGTATTGGGAGCCAGTGCAATTGTTCCAGCATAAATGAAGAAATGTGGCCGAACTTAGGAATGCCACCAATCAAGCGAGCCGCAGCATTCAAGAAGTCTCGTCAAAATTGAGTCTATAGTGAAACCAGAAATGCAACTTCTAACTGACGACCAATAGATGCTTTATGCGTTACGATAACTGCGCTATAAAAGTCTCCAGATTAGTATAGATTAGATTAGATTAGAATCGATAGACCCGAAGCTGACTGGCTCGTTCATCAAAAAGAAGCTTGAAGATAAATTGGACAGGAATTGTTCTGTTCAAACCGTCAAATCAAACGGCAGGAAACAAGACGTATGGAGAAGGAAACTGATATGGCGCCAGTTGTGCGTCGATGCGTGTGTGTGTGTGTGTGGGTGTGTGCTAACGTGCCGACGCGTGAAATTACGGTTGCACAAAAGAGACGGAATTAGACGTTGATCCGTCATCTGTCATGGATTGATTTATTGCGATCAGTTTTATTTACCAATATCTGTCGTCTCTGCTTATTTCCAGATGTGTGTGTGTGCGTGTGTGTGTGCGTGTGTGTGGTGTCCACCCACCCACCACCTCCCCCACCCACCCACCGAAGGTTGACCTTTGCGTTGCCCTGTCTCCCAGGCAAATATAAATAAAAAACTATGAACAAGATGGAAGGACATACAGTCAAACAAATAATTATAAAGGACCATACATAGAAGAATATACACATATATATGTATACAGTTAAATATATAGTATTATATAAAGCATAGATATATGTAATACGTAGAAATAAATTATATATATATGGCCTAATATGACAACCCACTATAATAGGTAACAGCCCAGTTAACAATATATATATATTGTTACTAGTCATGGGATGATTAAATATATATATATATTATATATGGACCTATATCTTACATACATGCATTCGAACATACATGATGTATATGCAATATAAGTATATATATATATATGTGTGTGTGTGTGTGTTTGTGTGTGTATGCATTGACGTTTCAGCATCTACCGCATTGTATACATTATCTTCGTATTGTTTACATTTTCGTTGAATAATGTGACGAAAACGGGAGATGGGGCATAATCGTAAACTCGAAATTTCTAAAGCGTTACTTACAAAAGCTAAGAACAGGGTCCAGATCATTCACGAGGGCTGCGTCAAGTCAGTGAGGTATTCCAAAGATGCCATGCCAAGAACCAAGTCCGGTTGCCAGAAGACCCGAGAGAGAAGGGGGAGAGAAGCTGTTAGGGTGGGTTGTGTTTAAGCTGAGAGAAATGGGAAGGATCAGAGACATCTTATTCAACGTATAGAGCGCCGTAACTAAACCGAGACCGAGAAAAGCGGTCTATAACCGACAGAGAGAATAGTAGTCTAAATATAAGGATCTGTGCTGCACATCACCAACTGGAGAGGGTGCCGTCGGTGGTCGCAACCGTTACTGCGTGGGTCTCCTTTCCCCCCGATTCAACTCACTGCTGCTCGACAGTCCATTCTTCTGGACGGTCCATTCGGGAAGTGCAAGTATGCACTGCACTTATGCGCAGACAGCGGCACTGATGGAACAAACGGGAGATGATGGAGTGCAGTGCAGACGTGAAACTTCAGCCGATACTAGATGGCAGCGCATTAGCATTGTTTACACCAGCGTCTGCGATTACGCGGGAAACGAACGGCCCTCCCAGCAGACGAATCCAAATAACACCCAAGCCTATCGATATGGTCCTAGAGCCGCTCGACACGAGACGAAGGCGCGCCATCTAGCAGCTGCCACTGTCAACAACTGGCAGACGATCGATTTTAACCGCGAAAGAAGGCCCGAAATGTTGTTCCCTTATTGGTCCCCTGTTCTCGCGGCGCCGAGAAAGGCTTTGTTCCTATAATTAGCTGAACGCAAATTGGAGGATATATATTTATATACATAAAGGAGAAAAATGTATGTATGAATGTACATACGTATGTATGTATGTATGTGTATGTATATATATATATATATTTATATATATATAAGAAATAGAAAGCTGTACAACTTTCTTAAACGTTACCGGTTCTTCAGACCCGACTTTATGTTTAGCTATTCGTGACGTCAAAGTAAATAACTCATATATATGGATATATATAATAACTCATACATATATGCCTATATATGAGTTATTTACTTTCTTTCTGTGCACTGTATGACTGAATTGTGTGATACAGTAACCAACTGGTTAAAGGATTGGTTAAAGTCTTGTAACTTAGAATTTGCGGGTTCGAATCTGCCCCTGGGAGGGTTACTGTGTAGGGACCTTAAGCAAGTCCTTCACGCACAGTTGCTCAGTGCCATCAATTGATGCTTACTCATTAGATTGTAGAGAGAATAACAATAAAAATCGATATATTTCATCGTAAGTTTCAAAGATGGAATCCAAGGCGGTTGAAAGGTTAGATGAGCCCTATAGCGCCCCTTTTCTTTGGCCTTGGTCGTGCTATTGGGCAGTTTTTGTACAGGGAAGAATCCAGAAGTTTGAAGGAACGGTGGCATGCGCAATGATGTTTAAGATACTGAAGCTTGGTTAGTACTGTTTCATTTCATAATGCTCCTTTTTCTACCCCCTCTGAGTGTTCCGCAGGCGCCTGAAGACTGTAATGTTCAACAGTGATTTTACTTTTTCGGGTCGGAAGCACCTCTGTTGAGTTTACCCTCTAAGAGGCGCTTTATAAATCTCATATTACAATTACAATTACAATGGATGCTGGAAGATACATATAATTTGGGTAATAGGTGATACGTGTATCTTTCTTGTGGTGCAGGTATATATCTATGGATACTTGGTAATAGATTATATGTGTATCTTTTTTGTGGTGCAGGTATATATCTATGGATACTTGGTCAGTCGGACGTATCTTGGACTAGCAAGGAGAGTCGTGAGACGCATTTCGACTACGAAATCTACATGAAGGAATGCCTTATTTTGTGGAACCAAGGTAACAACATCAGCGACTAATCCTGAAAGAGCGTCATTAACGTAATGCATCGGCAGACAAGCAGAAACGCATTCCTTTGGGCAGAATCGTAATCGTAAGCTCGAGACTTCTGCAGCGCCCAGCTGGAACCAGCTTATTCGCAGGCGCTCAGTCAAAATAAAATCGATAGGCAGGAAGAATTCGGTTCCAGGTCAAGATCCAAAAGCACTAACTTGAAGCATCTTGGTAACAGCTTTTCTCCGCTTGCCATCTTCTCTGGAACGTGAAAACGGTGTACATTTACATTTCCTAAAGCTGGACGGAACTCTTTTTCATTGTAATCGTAATCGTAATCTCGAGATTTCTACAGCGCCCAACGAAAACTAAGTAGCTGGAACCAGCTTATTCGCAGGCGCTCAGCCAAAATAAAATCGATAGGCAGGAAGGGTTCGGTTCCAGGTCAAGATCCAAGAGTCGGGCTGGGAGGCAGTCAGACGGCTACAGTGGATGTTGTTTGGAACTGAACCGGAAAGTGAGATAAGGGGAAGAGGAAGAAAAATCGGTTGAAATCCAATTGATCAGGGCAAAAGGACCTGGACTGCTTTGGGTAATCAAGTTGAAGAATTTGACAAAATCAATCGAGATCTCTAAGGCTACAGAGACTGGAATACAGACCACATGCAGTAGCACAAGCTACTCCACAAATAGCTAACTTTTCATCTGGATTTGAATCCGAGAAGCGCTGTAGCAAGCTTCCGCTGGACTTAAAATGTATGTATCTGGATTTTTATATAGCGCGTTTTAAAACCCGTCAAATGGCTTGGAAGACGACGAGATGGATGTTGCGACAACTGGAAGAATGTGGCTGCAATCAGCAAAAATAAATATAAGAACCTTAGATACTTTGGCGCTATATAAATCAGTATTATTATTATTATTGCTGTAGTTGTTATTATTATTATTATTAATTTTAACTTCCTTATTTGCCGACTTCAACAATCCAAAAAGGCTGTAGATAAATAATAACATCGCAGTGAAGTAAACGAATGTTCACCAAAATATCGACTCTGTCCAATAATAAAAAATTATTAATTTTTCGACCTTGATGGAACCATTTTCACGATGACTTCAGTGATGCGAAAACTCGCATGCACTGAAATCTACTTCTGTCGCGCTGCTGTTCATTTCTGGTCTTAGGAAAACCGTTTCCTGTTGCGACTTGATGCCAATTTTCCTTTGGAGCCTGCCAGGATCCGTCACCAGAGGGCCCCGCCTTCCGCATCTGAGGCCCACAATGCACCTGGTTTCCGGCGACTTCAGACAGATCATGTCACTGACTGAAGTCGACCACACGACGGTTAATTGTGTTTACCATCAATTACCCCGACGACGCGACAGTAGCTATAGATCATGCTCTGTCCTTTATACGAGCCATGTCTGGTCGCAGGAGACACACGTGCGGTCATGACGCTCATGGATAATTTTATGTATCCTTCCAGATCTCCTCCTCATCCTCTTTCTTTCTTCTCCTCCCACCTTTTCTTTTCCTTCTTCCTCCCTTCTTCTTCTTCTTCTTCTTCTTCTTCTTCTTCTTCTTCTTCTTCTTCTTCATTGCACGCTTCCTCTTCCTTCTTCCTCCTCTCTCTAATATACATTCTTCATTCTTCCTCCTCTTTGTTCTTCCTCTTCCATCTTCCTCCTCTTCTTTCTTCTTCCTCTTCCTTCTTCCTCCGCTTCCTTCATCCTCCTCTTCCATCTTCCTCCCTCCTCTTCCTTCTTCCTCCTCTTTATTTTTCCTCTTTCTATTTTCCGTCCACGTCACTAATACCTAGCATCATATTGGTAGAATCTTCACCAAAGTGACAACATTTCATATCACTCCCGCGCTCCAGCAAATAATCGGCATGGTTTCATTGTTCTGTAGCACCCAGTGCGGTAAGGTAAGGTAAGGTAAGTTTAGGTAAATGTACACGTTTTTCTATAGCGACCGTATGGCCTCGACCCTGCTAATTTTTCAATTAATTAATCGGGTGAGATCAAAGGTAAGGTAAAATAAGGTAAGGTAAGGTAAGATGAGGTAATTTAAAGTGATTTAAGGTAAGGTAAGGTAAAGTTAGCTAAAGTAAAGTGAGATGAAGTAAGGTAAGGTAAGGTAAGGTAAGGTAAGGTAATTTAAAGTGAGTTAAGGTAAGCTAAGGTAAAGTGAGCTAAAGTAAAGTGAGATGAAGTAAGGTAAGGTAAGGTAAGGTAAGGTAAGGTAAGGTAAGGTAAGGTAAGGTAAGGTAATTTAAAGTGAGTTAAGGTAAGTTAAGGTAAAGTGAGCTAAAGTAAAGTGAGATGAAGTAATGTAAGGTAAGGTACGGTAGGGTAGGGTAAGGTAAGGTAAGGTAATGAGTAGGCCTACAAGACACTGATAAAAGGTAAAATAAGATTAGCCGATGTGAGGTATAATATTATCATGATGCATTTCCTAAGAGCCTCATTAGTTGCTGGGCATAGAACGCGGGGATGATTGAGCTGAATGATTCTTCCATCGCACGTGGATGCATCTAAGAGGAATTCGGAGATGCGGAGTCAGGTGGAAGTGGATCGATACATCTTGCTTTTAAACACCTTGCTAGGATGACTAAAAGTATTGACGTTACTCTCTGTATATGTCTCTGTCTTTGTCTGCCTGTCTGTCTCATTCTCTCTCGCTCGAGATGTCTCTGAGATATTATGACGCTATGTTATGTCTCCCTGTCCCTGTCCCTGTTTTTCTCCCTCTCCCTCTCACTCTCCCTCTTCCTCTCCCTCTCCCTTCCTTCCTTCCTTCTTCCCCTCTCTCTCCATCCTTCTCTGTATCTTTCTTTATGTACCTGTCTTTATCTCTTTGTCTGTCTCATTCTCTCTCACTCGAGATGTTTCTGAGACATTATGTCGTTAGGTTATCTCTCTCTCTCTTCCTCCCTCGCTATCTCTTTCGCTCTCTGTCTCTCTATCTATCATTCTACCCCTTTCTGTCTGTTTCTCTCCGTCTCTCTTTCTTTCTGTCTTCCTGTCTATATATCTGTATCTCTTTGTCTCTCTCTGGCTCTCTCGTTCAATAATGCCTACTGAGGTACTAGTTCTCTAGGCAACGGGAGACTGATTGCCTTGGCAACCGGTGCAGGGAAGCGCAGTGGGCGGGCGGTCTAAATGAGGACCCTGACGGATGGATGGTACGATGGAGGAAGGAAGGAAGGAAAGAATGGAGGGAATAAAGGATACATGTGTATGAATGTAGATGCGTAGGTGCGGTCGGTGTAAATGAGCTGATGGTGTGTATGGATTAGCAAGTGGCGACGCCAAGCGGCGCATCTCATCAGCCTGATTAATAATTGAAGGCAGCTTTAATTTTGAGGGAGAGAAGAACGAATGGATGGATGGATGGATGGATGGATGGATGGATGGATGGATGGATGGATGGATGGATGGATGGATGGAGAAAGATCCAGGCGGACAGAGAAGCAGAGGATTAGCTACCTAGACGATGTGCGATGTAGCTAGATACAAACAAAGACAGAGACCACACATACAAACAAAGACAGAGACACAGAGAAAAAGAAATATAGAGAAAGACACATGCACACACAGACACATAAGCTGAGACAGAAATACAGACAGAATCAGAGGCGGAGATATTGATACACAACAAAGACACAGACAACAACACAGACGGAGGAGTACATAGACACACAAACAGACAAAGACACATAACAGACAAAGACATATAAGCAGACAAAGACATATAAACATACAAAGACACACAAACAGACAAAGACAGAGAGAGAAACAACGGCAGAGGCAGAGAGAGTTAGAGAAGAAGAGAGCCAGAGCGAGAGCCAGAGTGAGACATGGGTTGACAGAAGAGGCGTCATCTGGCCGGAACGAATTCCCTTCACGAGACACTGAACACTGTTCCGATCGCCAATTCATCACCACACCACCACCACCACAACCACCACCACCCCACCACCACCACCACCACCAACCCACGACCAACACCACCACCTCCATCACCAACACCACCAACACCACCCCACCACCACCACCACCTCCATCACCAACACCACCACTAATACCAACACCACCACCATTTCCTCCTCCTCCTTCTCCTCCTTCTCTTCCACCACCACCACCACCACCACCACCACCACCACCACCACCACCCCCGCCCACCTTCGTCCTCGACCGAGCAAGCATCGTATCCAATCGACTTCGTCCACAACAATCAGCTTCCCTATAATCAGACAATCACCTTATGCTAATCAGTATTATCGACGCTCAATCATGCATATACTAATTAGATAGATGGTTATTCGGACTCTTGATATAGCGCCATTCAGGTGCCTTACATAAGCGCCGACTACATAGTGGTACAGTCATTGCTTGCTTACTGATTAACTTTTTGTTCGTGGCGACCTCTAACATCAGTTAAGCCTCTGATTTGTTTCTCTTGACGTGGCGCTATACAAATTCACCATTTTGATTACAATACTAAACCCTCATCATGCTAAAATTGATGAATTCTCACTTACTTGCACCCTTTGTAAATTCTGTATCCGCCACTGGGTACTGTCTTCATATATATATATATATATATATATATATATATATATATATATATATATATATATATATATATATATATATATATATATATATATATATATATATATATATATATATATATATATATATATATATATAATTATAACACGTCGCGTGTTATGGTTATAAATGTAATGATGCAGGTATATTATGTGTATATATATAGATATATATATATGTGTGTTTGTGTGTGTGTGTCTGTCTGTCTGTCTGTGTATGAAGACAAATGCGGGAGATAACTGAGACCTGCTAAGTGCATAAAATGCCATTTATCTCGCTGAGTGTCGTGCATAGCTGGAAATTTCCGTCCGTCCTTAGGAAGTGATTCATCCATGGGACCTAAAATCCACCGCATAGCATCGCATAAACTTATCTAGATTTCTGGCTGATTTGTGGTACAATTGATTTATCGATGAGTTTCTTTTAACTTTCTATTTCTTTCTTTTCCCCATCGCCATCTGCTCATCACCATTTATTTCATTCCTTCTTTCTTTTAGTCATTCCTTCAATCATTCGTTTCTTTCGTCGTTCCTTCATTTCTTTCTTCATTCCTTCCTTTATTTGCTCTTCCATTCGCTCGTTTATTTCTTTCTTCTTTCTTTCCTTCATTCCTCCTTTCCTTTCTTCCTTCTTGTCTTTCTTCTTTTCTTCCTTCCATCTTTTCTTCCTTCCTTCCTTCCCTCCTTAATTTATTTTTTCATTTCTCTTCCTTCTGTCCATCCTTTTCTTCATTCCTTCTGTCCAGTCTTACTTCCTTGGACCATTCGTTCGTTCAGTCCATCCTATCTTCCCCCTTTCCTCCTTTCCTTGATCCTTTATACTCTCTTACGTTTATATCTTATGTCTTTTCTCTCCCTCTGTGTCCTCAATTTTCTTTCCGTCTAGGACTACGCGTCTGCCTGCCTGTCCGTTTGTCTGTCCGCTTATCTGTCCGTTTCTCTGTCCGTTTCTCTGTCTGCCTCCCTTCGCCGGCACTCCTTCAGTTGCCAGTAAGCACGCATATTGGACACATTTAGACGATCATTAAATGGCGCCGCCTTGTGATAAAAGACATCGCGATATGATTCTGGCGTTGGTCGCTAAGCAGCGTAGGCGGTTTCTCTTGTACTGACGGCGTTGGCGATCCTCCCTACACGAAGATGTCTTGCTCGGAAATCATGTCAAGCGACGGAAAAAGAGGAAGCTGGGGGGAGGGAGGAGGAGTCGGAGAAGGAGGAGGTGGAGGAGGAGGAAGAAAGCTGAAAAGAAGAAGGATAAGAAAAGAATAATTAGATTAGAGGGATTGAGAAAAGCTGAAGGAGGAGAAGGAGAAGGAGGAGGAGGAGAAGGAGGAGAAGGAGGAGAAGGAGAAGAAGTAGAAGAAGAAGGTGATGAAGAGGAAGAAGAAGAAGCAGGAGAATAAGAAGGAGAAGGAGGAGAAGGAGAAGAAGCAGGAGAAGGAGAAGGAGAAGAAGAAGAAGAAGCTGAAGAAGAAGCAGGAGGAGAAGGAGAATAATAAGAAGGAGAAGGAGGAGGTGGAGGATATGATGATGAAGAAGAAGTAAAACATAAACAAACAAGAGAGCAGAAAAAGATGGTGGTGGTCATTCTGATGATGCTGACGACGATGACGATGCTGACAATAACAATGAATTGAAGATGATGATTATGGTCGTGATTATGATGAGCTAGTGATTTGCAAAGGGGCAGAAGAGCAGTAGAGGAGCAGAAGTAAAGCCAAGAAGTGGGCGATGAGCAGAAAAAAGGAGTGGGTATAGGTGGAGGAATAGTATGAGGAACGGAAGGAGACGGAGGAGGATGCGGTGGAGGAATAGTTGGAGGAATAATAGGAGACGGAGGAGGATGCGGAGGAGGAATAGTTGGAGGAATAATAGGAGACGGAGTAGGATGCGGTGGAGTAGTTGGAGGAACGGAAGGAGATGGAGGAGGATGCGGTAGAGGAATAGTTGGAGGAATGGAAGGAGAAGGAGGAGGATGGGGCATTCGTCGCTGGTCGTGTTTCCCGCCCAGTTGGACGACTATTTTCAAATCGAACAGCGTCGCATTGGCAGCCAGATGCAATCGATTACCGATTACCCTAACCAACTTGGTCCTACATTGCGACGCTGCACCACCACCACCACCACCACCACCTTCTCCTTCTCCACCACCACCACCACCACCTCCTTCTCCACCACCGCCACCACCACATCCACCACCAACACATCCACCACCACCACATCCACCACATTTACCACCACACCAGCAGTAGCAGCACCAGAGGGACGGCAAATGGCGGGAGGGGATGATGGAACGACGGAGAGGGGGAGGGAGGAAGGGAGGAAGGAAGGAAGGAAGAACATAAGGAATTAGGGAGCGAAGTGCGACATTCAACAGCAAATTACAGGCATACGAAAACCGGTTTCAACTCGTGTCTTTCTTTCTGGATATATATTGACCACATGCAGACCAACAGTACGTAGGTCCCTATATTTACATATACATGTAACACATATATAAATATTCAAGATAAATATAATATACGAAGTATGTCTAAATATTATGTATATTTGAATTGCATATATGTGTAATATAAGACATGTGTATCATTCAAATGACACACATACAGTAAATGATTGCTCATCAAGGCTTGCTTCAAACTGCAACGTGTATTGATAGATATCTCGAGTCATTTCATCGATCTGACGGTTTTTCGAATCTGTTTGGTCACCATTAAGGACGTCCGGAAAGAGGGGGGGGGGGGAGTGGCCACCAAATTGCGGACAAATGCAGACAAGAGGTTTATGTCCAATGTGGTTGCTCTCATCTTACTTTGGTATATACGGTTATTTCAGTAACGTAACGATAGGCTTAAGACGAGGGGAAAAGTTGTTGATATAAGATGCAATAAATAAGCGCTTACCTTACCTTACTTTATCTTGCCTTATCTAACCTTACCTTACCTAAAATAACCTACTTAACATGACTGTAGCTTAATATACATTACCTTACCTTACCTAATATAACCTTACCTCATGACTGTGAATGGCAGATGGTACGTCGAGTGAAGACACCTTACTTAGTATAACTGTAACTTAATTTGCATCACCTTACCTTACATAATACAATCTTACCTCATGACTGTGAATGGCAGATGGTACCACGAGCGAAGACACAGGTGGAACGCCTGTTTACATCGATCGATGCAACTTGAATCCGCGACTCTCGGCCGGAAGTCACCGATTCTCTTTCGAGTACGCCCTTCCGTCGACTTTACCATCGTCGTTCGACTCGCATGACCTTCAGCTCAAGGCCAGGGTCCACTATCTTCTACGGGTCAAACTGGACTCGACTGACCCGGGCCTTCGTCACCACAAGGACCAGCCGTTCGTCGTTCTAAGGACCCTCGACTTAAACAAGGAACCAGACGCCTTTGTGAGTCAACTAGATACACCATGTCTTAGATTATGGTGGTGATGATGACGACGTCGATGATGATGGTGATAAGGTTGTTGTCGCTAACGTTACTGCTATTGGTGTTGTTGATGATGACGACGGTGTTGATGAAATGACGACCACGATGATGATGATGATGATGATGATGAGTATGGTGATGATCAAAGTTTGTCGTTGATTATGATACTGATGAAATGATGAAATGCTGTTGATAACGAGGAAATGATGATGATAATGATGATGATGATGATGACGACGACGACGACAATGGCAACTGATGAACAATTTTTGCTGTCGTCAGCATAAAGCCAGTGGACCTGCCTTTGGGCATAGAACTCACTCACTCATCATCATCATCATCATCATCATCATCATCACCATCATCATCATCATCATCATCACCATCATAATCATCATCATCATCATCTTATCCGTGCATGTGGATGTGCGTACGTGTGTAGGAAGGCGTCGAGATCCACCGGGAGTCGAACCCGTGCTGGTGTTTTTGCCAGTCGGGTCCTGTGACTTGTAACCTTCGACTCGACCGGACGGGGTTCGTTCCGGGGGAGGACGCCAGCCTCGACGTCGACCTACAGAACGCCAGCCACCGCGAAGTCACTTCCTCCTACGTCGCCATGAAACAGGTACCTCCTCCCCCCTTCACCATATGGTATGCGCATGGTATGCGTGCACGACAGGGTAAGGTAAGGCGACATAAGGTTAAGTAAGGTAAGTAGTAGTAGTAGTAGTAGTAGTAGTAGTAGTAGTAGTAGTAGTAGTAGTAGTAGTAGTAGTAGTAGTAGTAGTAGTAGTAGTAGTAGTAGTAGTAGTGGTGGTAGTAGTATTAGTAGTAGTAGTAGTAACAGCAGCAGCAGCAGTATTAGTAGTAGCAATTGTAGTAGTATTAGTGAAGTAGTAATAAAGTAATAATAATAATATGATGATGATGATGATGATGACGACGACGACGATGATGAGTGGAATGGATAGTGTCCTATGACTTTAAAGCGGGCGAAGTAAATAATGGATCTGATAGCACACTTCTAACAGACAGCAGCGACAAAACAGACAATACAACGGTGCAAAGGACAATAGCAATAGAAATAGCCAACGTGTGGAACTGATAATAGAAATCAGACAGCGGATAGAACCAACAGTTGGCAGATGCCAAAGTGCTTCGTCATTAGACAATTCCGCAACTATAGAGACGCAGAAAGAACGTCAGCCGAATGGGCTGCTAACTCATCCCCAAAGGAGGAGTCATTTCGCCATAGAAAAGCCTCCTCCTGCTCCTCCTCCTTCTCTCCATCCTCCGCTTGTTCCTGCTCCTTCTCTCCATCCTCCTCTTTCTCCTCCTCCTTCTCTCTATCCTCCTCTTGTTCCTGCTCCTTCTCTCCATCCTAGTCTTGCTCCTCCTCCTTCTCTCCATCCTCATCTTGCTCCTCCTTCTTTTCTTCATCCTCCTCTTGTTCCTCCCAAACTCGATTAAGTCGACTCATCATCACTCGCTCTCTATTACGACACAAAGGCGCAATAGGCGTGAATCAATATCCGCCGACTAATAATCTACAAAACTCCGTCAAATGCCAGAGAAATAGCGACAATTAGTAGAATTATTGCCTCCCAGGCGAACAGCATAATGCATGCGAAGCGGCAGCGTCGAGCGCTTTTGTGGTCCTCATCGGGCGTTTAGGATCTTCTGGCTGAGGCACAGATATGTGAACTGTAAGCCGATATTAACCGCGGCGAAACCTTTAAGTAATTAAGTAAGTAATGCATTTGTTCACACTCCATATGCCCATCGGCTGAGCGAGGAGTCGCAGGCGTCGACGAACACACAAACAATTAGGCCTATTTTTCGGATTTTTTTTGGGACTGCGTGGTTGGACGATATATTAGTGCTGAGAATTCGAACTCCGGACACTGGAGCGATAGACCGAAGTAGTTGACATATCAACCACTTGTCCATATTAAGTGGATGCGTGTCTGTCAGTCTGTCGGAGCGCCTGTCTGTCCGTCTGTCGAGTTCTCCTCTATCTCTCCCCATCCTTGTTCGTCGTAAGCCTTCTTCCGACTTCCTAATAATCGTCCAACCACGCAATCCAAAAAAGAAATCCGAAAAATAGGCCTAATTGTTTATGTATTCGCCGACGTGCATTCTTTCTCCGCCAACTGTTACTTCCTTTCGCTTCCCTCTTCCTGTTTCACCTTCCACCTACTACTCCTTCTTCTCCTACTCCTGCTCCTCCTACCTTTCTCAATTCCTCCTCTTCCTCCTTCCTACTCTTTCTCCTCTTTCTCTTGCTAGGCGACCCACTGGTTTTCCTCCTCCTCTCATCCCTCCTCCTCCTTCTCTCCATCCTCGTCTTGTTCTTCCTCCTCTCCATCCTCGTCTTGTTCCTCCTCCTCCTCCTCTCCATCTTCGTTTTGCTCCTCCTCCTTCTCCCCATCCACCTCTTGTTCCTCCTCCTTTTCTCCATCCTCCTCTTGTTCCTCCTTATTCTCTCCATCCTCATCTTGCTCCTCCTCCTTCTCTCCATCCTTCTGTCATCCCTCCTCCTTCTCTCCATCCTCGTCTTGTTCCTTCTCCTGCTCCTCCTACTCGTTCTTCCACTCCTCGTTCCATCGCCTGCTCTTTCATCTTCGTTAATTCAGCCGCTCCATTCAGCGCGATGCAGACCACCAATTCACAAAATGCATTAATAATTGATGACACGTTCTCTTCCACGCGGAGTCGTCTGCCGCCGACGTTTGCGCGCCAAACGTACGTCGCGTAGCAGGTGTCCGTTTGTCAGACACACTTCACACATTATGAATTATGTAGCAGAAGCCATTACTACATATTTATGGCTTCCTTACATAGCTACGTTATGCCCATTTTGGTGCTACTCTGCTTATTATTATTATTATTATTATTATTATTATTATTATTATTATTATTATTATTATTATTATTATTATTATTATTATTATTATTATTATTATTATCTGCCCGCTTGCCACATTAGCCAAACAAATACTTGCCTGCTGCTTGCCTGCCTTTCCTTCTGTCCTATCCCAGTTTTTCTGTCTCTATATTTCCCTGTACTTTGTTTACATTATCCTTTCCCAAGGGTCCAGTGGTCTCGAGCCAATGAATTTAAAGGGCGCAACGCCATCCGACAAAAAACGTTGACCAACCATCTGCTACGCTTGGCGCCGAGCCTTCTCTGCTTCTGCAGCCATGAATAAAATAAAACCAACAGCAGTAATGGCATTCTGCAAAGCATGGAACCAGCGTAATAATATCTTGCCCAGCTGCCAACGAGTCACAGTTTCCATACTTATATACATATATATATATATGCGTATATATATACTTAATTATTATATATGTCTTTTTTGGATTATGTTGAAAATAATTGGTTGATTTATAATTGTTATTTTTACAGTGTAATCTGTCTTAATCATTTAATCTTTGCACAGTTGTCATATGTCAAAGTTACCATGTTTGTATAATCGCTATATATTAACATTTATATTAACATTGTAAATGGGTCAGCCGAGTTTTAATCGGGTCTGTCTGACCCTTTTCGGTTGACCCGTTGACATGATGTTATACTTTCTTGTATGCTGGTGCTCTAATGTCGATAAATATTTCAAATTACATTCAGTCATGTATGTATATACCCACACTTATATATTATATATATATATAATTATAGTCAAGTTTGTATACAATTGAATTTAAAGAATTTGAAGATCATTTTAGGCCTAATAGTGTGATGTGCGCTGGTTCGTATGCATTTATGTACAGCATGTATGCATGCATGAATGTATGCATAATATATGTATGTACACATGTATGTATATTTAAATATGTATGAATGCATGAATGTATGTATATATGAGTATATGTATTTCTGCCCGCATGCGAGTATGTTTTTTATCACCATTCTGCGTATTTTCTTGTATGTTTTGTATTTTTTTCTTGTATTTATTTATTTCTAATATTTTTTTTAATTTCTATATTTACTTTTTTATTTTTAATAATTATTTTTTTTAAATTGTACGGCAGGTAGTGACCCTGCATGCGGAGGCGTCCAGTCGCAGTTGTACGTACGACATCTTTTGTATATCCGGCGGAAAGGTGAAGGCCGGTGAGAACGCCTTCTACCACGACATCATCCACATTCCACCACTTCCGCCGTCACGCCTCGAAGGCTGTTCCATCATCGACGTCAACTACGTCATCCGGGTACATCTTCACGCAACCCTCGAAAATTTAACGCCCACCGATTACGTCACAGAAGTTGGATTACGTCACAATGATTGCATTACGTTAAAGACTGCATTACGTCACAAGGGTTGAGTAACGTCACAATGGTTGGATTGTCACAGAGGTTGGATTTGGCACAATGGTTGGATTACGGCACACGGGCTGGACGTCATAAGTTGGATTATGTCATAATGGTTGATTTACGTCACAAGGGTTGGATTACGTCATCAGTTGGATTGTTATATTAGTTGATTTACGTCACAAGAGTTAGATTACGCCACACGAGGCATATTTAATCGTAACGCGTAAATTTAAGGCAAACTGAGTGTACAAATAAATAGATGCATATATTATAGACCTTTAATTATGTATATATACATATTATATACAGATCATTTTATGCATTCGAAAAGCCTCAAATGTGCTATATAAAATGTCCAGCTACGCATATCTTAAGTTAAGATGTTATTTCTATCTGCTGCGACAAGAGAAGCAAACAGATTTAAAAAAGAGAACGCTAGGCTCCACCTTTTGCCATCATTCAGATTCACTGACCTTGCACGCTCAATAAATGCAAAATAATAATAAAGTCAACTATTATGATGCCGACGACGCAACTATATGATGACGACGACAGTGACGACAACGATGTGACCTTTGACCGATAAGCCAATGTCTAGAGAGAAGGCATCGTTTGTCTGTTTGTAGGTTGGCATTCTCGTGTCTGGATCGTCTTCGGCTGTTCTTGAACTGACGGTGCCTATTACCATAGGAACGGTGCCACTCAAGCACACGCTTCCGCCTGGAATGCACTGTAAGAGCCCGCCATAAAGGCCAATAATTAGCTATCATAAAAGAATAATATCAGAATTAGTATTCATAAAAACGAGATAAGGCCAGGTCGAAGTCAAAGGCCCTGGCAGCCACAAGATGTCGTTAAACAATGGAGACCGCTACTACACCACAAGAAATCTCCACTTGTGTTGCGCCATTTATACGTTTAGTGACCAACAGCGCTCACTATTGTGTTTCTGCTTCAACTTCTGACCTTCAACTCTCAGTTGAACCATCATCACAATATACATACATACATACATATACACACATATATATATATATATATCATTTGTCTGTTGGTTAGCAAGCAGGACTGTCAACCCAGAGGTTCGGAGGTTTAAACCCCCAAAAGACAACTTTTTCAAGATGTCTGTTCCACTAGCGGCCCGTAGCAAAATCATCTATACAATGAGTGCATCGACTATACACACTCGGTGGGTAGATCAGGCGGCAAGGGTGACTGGCCACCCGCCCTCTGATAATGCCCTCGTATGCCGCGGGTAAGAAAATGGTCACTAACACTGAAGACCCTCTCGGGTCTTGCTCAAGAGACGGGTGATCTTCTATTTTCAGTACTGCCGACGTTTCAGCGCTACTGCCATTCGACGGGGGAAATCGAAGACTACAGCGAGGAAGACTACACCCAGGGCAGAAGTCAACACGTCTATCTCTACTACAAGTGTCGCTACGAAATCCCAGACTCTAACACCCAGGTCGTTACCGTCATCAGCTGAGCGATCGTCTTCTTAATCCAGTAATCGATATCCAATCTAGAAGCGATGGAACAACTGCAATTGGACGCCATTTTGATTGCAAATGGCCGCAATTTTGAGCCGAATGTAAATTTAAGGCGTCAACGAATTGGCCAATCATATCGTCGTACAACGGCCGGTCGATAAAAAGTAAACACAGAGAACACACGGCCCGCTTAATTATTGTGCGATAGAAGTCGGCATTTAAGCGATATCGCTTTGACTGTTTATACCGAAAATATTTTTGAACAAGCGGTTCAGTTTTAGCCAGAGTGACTCGAATACGGAAGAATTGGTTCAAAACGTTTATAAAACGCTTTATCCAGACGAATTTGTTTGCAAGGACTGTTGCATTCCGTTAACCATTTTACTGCACGATAACTATTGTTAACAATAATCTATTGTGTTAACGGTTTGCGTATGTTAACTTCTGCTCCTCTGTTGTTTATCTGGCAACTTGCGGCAAAAAGGTCAATCCTTCCATAGGCTTAGCCAGGGGATGCAGAAGTGGACAGTTGTGGGAGCAAAATAATAATTAATAAAACGAGTTACTTTTCTAAATTTAGCTTTGGACATGGGGACCGCACAGAGTACGACTCGGGATTTATCCACTTTTACCGAATCGCGTAAACTTTTATCTGATGATCGATAGATAGGACAGCTGTTAGCATAAATAATCTAACGCGCCTTTTCCCGTCTTCCGCAAACAATCCAGCGATTTTCAACGAATTTTAAAAGCTGTAACTTTACTCCACACAAAACGACGTTCGCCATATGTGGCCGGGACGTGGTCACACGCAGGATACGACACTCAATGAATTTCAAATTTTGTAGCGCAATTACTAATTTTGTAACAGATCTCAATTTCTGTAAATATTTATTAGTAACAAACACTTGATATGTAAAAGTTATGCAATTCGGCTACAGTGGGTAAATCCTGAATTTTACCCAGAGTACCCTAGCTACATCACTGAACCTGTTGCCTTCTTTCAAAACAAAATGTATCAAGTGAAATTCAAATGCATCGTTATGTACCAGCATAGCCATAGCA